>CM053622.1:332808371-332850585 GCA_028646595.1 Phalanger gymnotis
GCCATGTTAATACCATCTTTGCACTAATGTTTCCTATTACTGCCACTCCCAGAAGGTCAGGGAAAAGAGCTGGATTACTTGTGATACAGGAAGCACTAACAGGTGACAACAAAGTTATTCCAGCCTTAACTTCAGTCACAAGCAACTGTTATATCAACATGGCCTGTCCTGGATCTCATTCAAAGAAAGCTGGATATATTTATTTCCAAGTTAAAGATTTTAGTTCTTACAAAAAACTTCCAAATAAACAAATCATGTATTTATAATCATAACCTGGTATAATCATAATGCCTCAGGAATGATTGCTATACTATTATTATTCAGTAATCAAATTAGGAATCTAGAAACCACAAGATAGCATCAGTCTGTACACGTCATTAAAATAAAAACGTTTTTTCACTGCTAACTTCTTGGATGACCTAGACATGTTGAAGGCTTGTTTCTTTTTTTTTAATTGTTTTTCAATTAGGCATTTGTTAAGTGCCTGATCTGAGCAATGAACTGTGAGGAAAAAAAGGACTAGCAATATTTATAATTACTCCTTATCTTCAGGGGATATTTTCATTATGAGTATAACTAAATTGCAATGACTTTAGATCTGAAGGAATTGCATAGTAGAGTATTATTAAAGGGTAGCCCCTTAATAATCCAGCAACCTCATTGCCCTAGAACATCAGCTAGAACCAGGAAGTAAGCAAAAGTAGACCTCGTAAGTATTCAAGATAGATGACACAAAATCTATTCAATCAATAGATCCTTATTAAAACTCTCTAAAGTGTTTATTCAATAGCTTATCCCTGTCCTTTTTCTTGACCGTAAAATCCCTGAGGAATGGGACTGTCTCTTCTAAACTCTGTATCTCTCCCTATGTCTAACAGAGTATTCTGCACAAGGCAGGCATTTAAAGTGTGTGTATGTTATTGTTATTGTTGTTGTTTTAAATAATTTGATTTGATTTTATACAATGCATTTTTATTTGGTGTGATGGTCAGACATTCTATTCCATATATCTACTTCAGTAAAAACACAGACATTTTCATCAAACCAAATAATGATCAAAAAATACTGTGAGAAACTATAGTGACTTTTCTCAACTGAGAACTGTACAAAAAGTTAGCCCAAATGCAATATAAAAGGAACTTGAGACCCAAATCCAGTTCAGGCAAGGAACCCTAGCCTCCCAGTTCAACAAACTTAAGACACATGTAGCCTGAAAGCTCTGAGTCAAGAGACAGAGTGCAAAAGTGAAGGGCCCTCTGAGAAAGGCCAGGGGAGGTCAGAAAGCCCCAGGTTGTTCAGAAAGGCCCAAGCTTAGACCACACTACCCCAGGAGCCAACTCCAAAGTCCCTATTACTTTGTTCTGAGATGCCATAGGTAGGCTCTGAAGATCCAGGACTAATGTCAAAGATCCAAAGGCCCTAATCCTAGGTGGCTGAGGTTAGAAACCAAGGAAACTCAGAGTGAGACAGGGTGGATCACCCCACCCAAAAGCAAAGCAAGGTGTAGAGGATGGCCCTGGCAATTATATTCTAATCCAGGAATTAAAGCAGGAGAGATTAATAAATAAAAGAAAACACCAACCAGCATTAAAAAATTGTAAATCCAGAAATCCCCCAAGAGGAGCAAATAACTCCATAACTTCAAGCAACGACTCAAAAATAAAAAAAAAGAAATGAATTTTTGCACAAAGCATATGTATACCTGGAACAAATGAATCAAGAAATCAAAAATGAAATAAAAGTTCTAGAAGAAAGAATTGGAAAGAGAATGAATAAATTAGAAGAGAAATTAATAAACCTTAGCCAAGTAACAGACTTATTGAACACTAGATTAGACCAAACAAAAAAAAATCAATCACTAAGAAATCAGCAATAAATATTAGAACAAAAATAAAAATACTGAAAAAATAAAAGGTATGTTATATATATGTATGTATACATATACACCTACGTATACATACAACTAGCCTGGAAAATATGAGGAGAGGTAATTTAACAATCAATGGACTCTCTGAAAACCATAACTATGAAAAAAATCCTGGAATCCCTACTTAAAAAATTACATGCATAAAAAATATGCATAGAGAACAGAGGAAAATTCAAGAGAAATGATACATAGACATAATTCTTAAGAAACCCATAGTATTCTAAAATACAGAATTTATGAAACTGATCTATGATATGACATTCATATTATAAATTTTATCATTTCATGAAAAGAATAACACAGGGCTCTTTAGAACAGAAATCTCTCCAATAAAAATGACTGAATTTATAAAATTTACATTATGCAAAATTTGTCAGATGAGTTACATCTGTGCAGACTAGATTAACCCCCCCCCCCAAATTTTCTGCATTTCAAACAGATGCTGAAGGGTAGAGAGACTTAAGAGACTATTTGCTTCACAAGATAGATACAAAGTAGGCAAATAAAAGAAATCATAGTGATTGGGGAATATACCATCTTCATCTAAATCAGGTCTTGTCTCTCTAGAAATAGGAAACATGGTAAAACAGAAGCTCTCCTGAGTGTGGAAAGATGTAGAGTAGTAGGCTTACCATTCTTTCTAAAATGACTTATCTGCACCATCACAGTTCTGATGAGCAGGTTGTAAAAAAGGCAATCAACTACCAATCCTAATTAAGATCACATTCCTTGAGGTCAAGGGAAGAGAAACGTATGGCACTTCTACTTTCAGTGCTCCATTTTCTAAGAAGGAGGACAACAACGTCTATAACTCCTTTCTCTGTCCCTCGTAACATGGTCTCTGGACTGGTAACTTTTTTCTAAAACTTTTCAAAGTAGGAGATCAAAAGATCTAGGGTTAAAGACACTTTAGTGATCAACTGGCCCAACCCCTTTGCTTTACAGATGAGGAAATTGAAGCCCAGAGAGCTATAGCTACTTGCCTAATATTGTACAAGCATAAAGACAAAGGGATGAGATTTAAACCCAGATCATGGAATCATAACCTCATAGATTTAATCCATTTAAAGGGATGAGGAAACTGAAGCCCATAGATAAGAAGTGATTTGTCCAAGGTCATATAGATATAAGTGATAGAGCAGAATTTGACTGAGGTATTCTGACTCCAAATCCAGTGTCCTTTCTGTTATGTAGTGCTGATGCATGTGAGTGCTTAGCAGGGTTCTGGCACATAGCAGGTGTTTAACAAACGCTTGTTCCTCTCCCCTTTTCTTTCCCCTTCTATTTAAAAATATCTGTGAAATCACTCAAAGTTTTGTTTAGTACCTATTATGCGAAGCCACTGCATACCACAGATGGTGGTTACAGTTAAAAACTAGTTTCCATTCACTTTAACCCAGAATCCTATAGTTTTAGTCTATTAGCCCAGTGCTTAGGACATAGTAGGTACTTAGTAAATATTTATTAATTGATGGATTGAACTTCACTTGGTTCAAAAAGAAGAAAAGCCAAGGTGACTTGTCACCTTTCTTATTACACCAAAACCTTGTTCTAGGACTGGAGGGTCATAAGACATTCCCTGACTCCCAGAGATATGGCAATCCCTTAATCATAATCTTGTATCTCACCTCACACATCAAACAAACTTCCTGACCACACTGTTCAAGGATGTTAAGCAAGTAATAGGGCATGTTCCAAGAGTTCAGAGGTAAATGAGAGCTTTCTTCCTGCAACACATTTTCAGCATTTTCATCTTTAGTACTTTACTGCTTCCTAACATGGCCAGAGGCGCTATCTTCCACCCCGTAGCATTAATATTTCCCCTTCACTCTCCTTCCTTCCCAGCCTTCCATACTTCAACCCCCAAACCTACCCAAATCTGATAAATAGCGACAAACACAACTACTTCAGTCATTCCATGCCTCCAATCTCAAACCAGGATGACAGACTCTTCTTTCTCAAACTTTAAAGATTACAGAAGAGTATAATCAGTTCACACCCTTCTACCCTCATTATTTTCAACTCTTCTTTTTATTGTTTTTCCCCAACCTGCCTCCTGACAAAGACAGCAGCTCATAATTATACTTTGTGCACTGGACTGCATGATCCAATTATGGAGTCCAGGCCACATGTCCAATTCAGTTAGACAGACTCTGTGTCCACATGGTAGCTGTCACAGATATTTTCCACACTGCCTCCTGTACTCAAAATTAAAAGGATGCCCCACCACACACACATATTCAGAGAGTTATTTTTCCTCACACCTTCATTCACACCACCAACATTCTAGGTTTCACATACAGGATGGGGCAGGCTGTTGGTTGGAATTGGATCATTTTCCAGCTGTCATTTTTTAATTCACTGCTGTAAGTTAATCTTGTGGAGGAGTCAGAGGCTGTTGTTACTTTAAATGTGATACAAAATACTGACAGGCTGACTTTGCAATGGGATAGCTAGGACAAAGGAACACAGATTCTTGGAAATGAGGGCAACAGTCAAAATTTTAAATGTTTTATGGAGAATACACTGTACATGCAACTATTCTCTTTGAGATAGACATTCCCCCAAGCACATGAGCTCTGCAACAGTCCTTTTCCCTTATCTGTAACCTGAAATTTTATCCAGTTTTGCCTGAAGGTCCACTAAATAGCCCAAGAAAGGAAAGCAACAATGTTGTAAGAAAATATGAAAGCAAAAAATACTTGGCTGTACTCCAACCCTCAACCAAGAACCCCTAGACTGGGATATGCTTGGCTTTATACTGAAATTCCAATTGGAAGAAATGATGTCATTCACTGAAGAGAATTACTTTTCCTGCAAGCAAATTCTATGCCTCCATTATTGATCATTTTCAATCTTCATCATGATTCCTATTTCACTATACAAATGAGAATGTGAAGAAAGCCTCTGGCACTCTGGGAAGACCCTCTATGGCAAAGTTATGGTCAAGAATCACACAGGATGGGCAGGCATGGATGGGTAAAAAAGTGCATCATTTCAGGGGATAACTCACATTGATGAAAATACAGATCCATTGAAGTATTGGGTAGTACAGAGAAAGCATGTGAACTTCAGAGACAGAGAATCTTGAGCCAAGATTTATAATCTGGGGGTAAACTTGGGCAAATTACTTGACCTTCCTATGCCTTGGTTTTCTCATCTACAGAAAGAGAGGTCAGACTAGTTTGTGTTTAACATGCCTTCTTGCCCTAGATGTGGTATCTTGTGAATGAAGTTCTGATTTACACAGATTCCCTTCATCTCCCTTCAGCTGACCTCTTTCCACTGAATATCACTCTATATGACCTCATCATTACCACCACCAATAGAAAATACTTATTAACCACCTGAAGTAGGCCTAATCATTTACAGAAAGAAACATCCAGACAGTGAGCACAGGCATTGCATCATAAACGGTCATGTACATGGCTTTAACTTTTGGGCTCATATCATCTTCCCAAATAGTCCTGGCATTCTGCCCAATATTCTCTGACACAAACCAGCTGTTTGAGGGGACACAATTATGTCATGTTAGAACACCCAGCTCTTAAAATTGACTGGACAATTGTCAGAAAATTGTTCCAGTTCATCCTTAAATCTTGCTGTCTTTGAACAAATAGTCTATGTTTGCTCAAAATTCCTGACAATGGCAGCAGAACTTCCTTCCCATTGGGATTTAAAATCTTCAGAGTCTTGGTGTGCCCAATTGCTTGCCAAAACCTAGCTGGAGTTGGATAAGCTATCTTAATTCATGCTTTTTTAAGCTTCCTATTACATCTCATGAAATCAGGTTTGGATTTCTACCCACATTGATTTACATGATTTACATATATATTAGCATTATTTATCAGACTTAATTATTTTAGTATTTAACCCTTGTCCAAAGCCTATAAATCTTTGGTACTTCAGTTTGGAAGCTTTTTAGTGTTTCCATGACAACTACTTTTTTTTTTTGACAAGAAAGTGGTTAACAGGGACATCATAAACCATGTGCAAGGTGACAATGGCAGCTGATCTTTCTTCCTTTCCCAACATGTGGATTATGTTACAATCACAAAAGCCCTCAGTTTTTATCTCTAGGAGCTGTGAAGGTGAAAACTTATGGGTTTTCATTGTCTAATTAAACTTAACTTAAAATTCTTCTAAGCCAGTCTTACACAGATAGGAAGTTGGTTTCTGTTAGCTGTTCCACCTTTCACCTTACTACACATCTGGGAAATATTCAGTTCAAGATCAGACACAAGTATTTTGGCATTAACTATCTTGAGACATTAAGATATCACTAACGATTTGCCTCTGACCAGGAAAATTAAAAGCATATTTGAGATGTAAACATTATTGTACCACTAACATTACTGGAGATGATTAAAGGCTGTTACCTTTATTGTAATCAAAACAACAACAACAAAAAAGAAAGCAAAAATTGTTAGCTAAAACAAGTTTATGTTAGTCTCATTGGGCATACCACTTTCCTAAAAAAAAATAACTCATATATATTTTATGTGCATGCTAATAATAGATGATTCATCATTTACTACTGAGATCTATAATATTACTAAGGGTAGAAGAAATATTTCCTACAAATATATGAATAGTATTTCCATTATCACTAATAGAGTATATCAAATCAGAGTTTAAGAACTTTTAGTGATACTAACTCTCATGGGACTTTAGCTTGGATGAGCTGAGTACTGTACCATAAAGGCCAACCTTGCTAAACCAACTATCTCAAAATAAACAACAATTCTGTTTTCTGCCACAGAGACAAACCATAATCTTGGCTAACTGCCTTGCATACTCTCGGCCATTAACAGCAAGGTTGTGTCAATGGTTCAGCACAAGCAATCATAACTACTTGAGATACATGGAAGTTTAGCAATATCATCTCCTCATACAAAATGTACTACATTTCCACTGGGGAGGGCCCAGTGGCGTGGTAAGGGAAAATGACACATTTAGGGTGCACATTTTATAGGTTCCCATGCAAAATTTTAAATGGGGATTCAGAATTTAAACTTCTGTTACCACTTATGACATCTCCAAATATCTCCAATATTTCAGACCAGAAATAATTGTAGAATGGTTTGTTTGCTTCTAAATTCTTTCAGTTTGTTCAGTCACATCTTCAGGTCATGTTTTATTAGCAATAAAACCAACAATCCATGTCACCTTGCCTTTCTCCTGAAACATTTCCTCTCTGGTTGATAGTCTCCTAAAAAAATGGCCAACCACTGATGCAAATAATTGGCTGGATGATTTTGGCTCTGGTCAACTAATTGTATCTCTAAGTGGGAGCAGTTGAAAAGGAAAAGGAAACTACAAAAGTCTGACTTGTTGTACCTTTTAATTGGAGGGTCAGAACAGTCTCTCTCATGAGGTTTCCATGTGTGAATCAGTGTCTCCTATAAAAAAACTGACATTTAAAGCATTTTTAAGAGGTCACTTTGCAGACATGTGAGCAAGTTGTACTGAGAGTGTTTGGGTGCAATTAGTGTTCTTTCCACAAAAAGGTCTTGCCAGTTTCTTAGAAGGATTATGATCCAATGGTTTAGTTTTCATCACCCTGCTTAATATGTCCTAGAGTATATCTTCCAGGTTTTTTGATTCCATTGTTGCATACAAGAAACATGTGGGCATGGGATCAAAGATGGAAATCACTCACTAGGCAAATTTAAGCAAAGCACAAAAACAACTAAGAAACCAGCAATCATATTAGCAGTGAGCAAAAAGGAATGTGGAACAGTGCTGTGAACCTTGTAGTCTCCCAATAATTATTAATAAAATTGTATGATTCACATTTAGGTTGACTTTGTACTTAATGTGGAGATACTTTGGCCCTGTCTGATCTGAAATTTGTCCTGTTGACTGCAAACAACTCAACATAAATAGGACAGAGCCCTCTCTGGGAGGAGACTGCTGATCACTCCAACATATCTTTCCCATTTTCATTCTTTTAAAGTAATTCCATCTTCAGTTTTAAAAAAAAAATCCTCACAGGATTTAGGAAAATGAGCTCCATCATACCGTTAGAAAAATACCCAGGATTTTAGGTGGCTCTTTCATATATGGCTGGTATCAGAGCCAGGAAGTAAAATCTGGAGTTTGCTATCTGTTCTTCTCCTAAGCACTTGCCTTTAAACTACCTATTTCATTAATCTTATATATCTCTTCTTTCCAATTTTGTCTTTGAATTCCCAGAATCCAGCACAAAACTTCCCACATTAAGTTCCTTGAAAATGCTGAATTGATTAGAATATGCTAATGGGTTTCAAAAGCCTTTGCCCAAATTTAGAGTATAATATTGTACCTAGTGGCATATGTATACTGCTGCCCTCTAGTGGGTGTAACTAAGTCTTCCCTAACATGACCCAGAACATTTCGATATAAAACCTTTAATTTTAAAGAGTTTCCTTTAGTTTAAGAGGTTGAAATCTATGTGTGTAGAAATAGATCATATTTTTTAGAATACATAGATGCATGCTGGTAACCTCTACCTTATAGGGTTTAGGAGGGAGGAGACGAATTTAAAGCATCATGACTGAAAGAGCTATGGGAGCATAAATCAAGAGCCAGAAGGGACCTCAGAGACCATCTAGTCCAAGGACTCATTTTAAAGATGAGTAAATTATAGCTTAGGGAGATAAAGTGGATTGCCCAGTCACACAGGTCAAATCTCTCAACCTTGGTGAGCTAGTATTGCCCCTAGACTGTTATCCCTCCTCCCAAATATGAAAGTATAGTAAAAATAAAAATGTAACAAGCCACTTGGGCTTAACATTCCATTAACATTCCAAACATTTCCAATCTTCAAGCCCAAAGCAAATACTGTCCCATCAGGATGGAATCAATTTCCAGACTCAGTCACCCAAGCTGCAATAGGAAAAAAAAAACAAAACAAAACATGAGGTTCCATTGGTTAATACAACTTCTACTTCCACAGAAAATACAGGAGCAGGGGAGTATGATCACCACACCAATTAATTCACTAAAAGTTTTGTGCCTTGCGTATTCACAAGCTGCCATGAGGCAGGATAGTATGTACTGTTTACCATAAGCTGTCCTAGGCAAGGACTTTCTTATGGAAAGATAATTCCAGGTTTCACATGGAAGAATACATATAACAAATTATGATGAAGGAAAATTATAAAAAAAATTAAATAACTTTTCTTATCATATTTTAAATAGATTCAAAATAACAAATGGGTGTGCCTAAAACATATACATTTTATATACATGGTAAAAAGAAAGATGATTCATCATTTACTATTAAGTTCTTCTGTTATTAATGGCAGATGCAACATTTTCCACAAACACAGAAATAATATTTCTCTCATAACTAAAAGAGAAAGTATCAAATCAGGGTTGGGAAACTGTTGGTACTAGTAATGCTTATGAGACTTTAGCTTGGATGATTTGGGTACCATAGAAGGCAAACTGGCTAGGCTAACTCTCCCACTCTATTCCTCTATAGCTATCAAAAAATGGTCAAGCCTAACTTCTATTCTCTTTCATAGATCCTAACCTTGCCATAGTTTTCTTCCTCAACATATAATATGCCAAATTTTATGTGGGTTGAACTCAACCATGGAGACTGATATGTCCCATTATATTCTATTCAAACTAATTTGTCCAAATAGTTTCTAGGCTTCTCACTTCAGGTAAGTCTTATCTGTGATAGAAACCCCAAATGACCACCCCTCTTCCTTGAAAAAAATGTTGTGATAATATTTCACAAAGAATGTGTGATGGAAAAATAAAAAGATGGGTTGATGATATGGCCTGAGCAAGAGATAGTCAGTGGATAACCCATATGCCCCACTGGGATCCTCTCAATGTCAGGACCATTTGAGGCAGGCCCTCTATCCACTAGGTGAACTCTGAGGTAAATTAATGGGAGGACCCAGACAAGAGCCACATAGCATAGGCAGCTATGGATGTGTTGAGATCTACACAGCTGTTGGGAATATCCAGATTAATAGGATCATATACCTGTGAGAGTATAGGAGTCTTGGAATATTTTCACAGCATCAGGGCTTCTAGGTTCTCTCATATCTTTACGATAACTTGATTCATCTCCAAACCTCCTATATTGTACAACCATGAGCCTGTGGTCCTCTACTCTCATCTTCAAATCTACCAAAAATAGATAGCATCATAACACCAGCACTTTAAGGATGGCATCTGATCTTCATAGCAACCCTGGGAGGTAGGTACTATTAATATCCGTGTTTACAGATGAGAACACAGAGACAGACAGAAATCAAGTGACTTGCCAAGGGTCACACAGATAGTATCTGAAATCATATTTGAACTCAGCTCTTTCTGACACAGGACTTCTAGATCATGACCCATATCTGTTAGGGTTCTGTCCTGGGCTCTCTAACTTCTCTTCTCCTTCTATATTATATCACCTTTTCATAGTGAGCTCATTAGTTACCATGGATACAATTATCATTTATGCTGATGATTCTGAAATCTATCCTGCCTTAACCTCTCTGATGACATCTTATCTCCAACTGCCTTTCAGACATCTCAAACTGGATGTCCAATAGACATTTTTTCTGGGTTTTTTATTTTTAATTTATAGAATAAAACAAGAATCTCCACTTTATCGTACAATAAAAAAGATGATCATGCACCAAACTGCAAATCTACTATCACTACTTGCTATTCCTTTGAAACATACAACAAAACTATTATGTAATTTTTTTTTCTTCCTTCCTCTCCCCCACCCCAGAGATGGCTACCACTAGAAATAAACAGGTAATTACATACATGTGTGTGTATGTATGATTATTCTATACATAACTCTATTTGTCAGTTCTTTCTCTGGATGCAGATACTATCTTCCTTCATATGTCCTTTATAGTTAATTTGGGTTTTTACAATAGATAAATAACTTGTTCACTCAAAGGCATCCTTAAAACAATATTGTTGTTACAGTATACAATGTTCTTTTGGTTCTGCTCATTTTGCTCTTCATTATTTCATGCAAGTCTTTCCATGTTTTTCTAAAACTGTTGAATTCATTTACCATAGCAGACATTTTAATCTCAATATGTCCAAAACTGAAGTAATTATCTTTCCCCCTAAACCCTGATTCCCTTTTAGCTTCCCTATTACTATAGAGGGCAACACTATCCCCAGGCTTGCAACCCAGAAGTTATCCTGAACTCCTCACTATCCAACTTCCCATATCCAATCTGTTGCCAAGGCTTGTCGATTTCACCTCTGCAATATTTCTCAAATATGTGCTCTTCTCTCCTCTGGTAATGCCTGCTAGTGCAGGCTTTCATCATTTCATGCTTAAACTATTACAATCGCCAACTGGTGGGTCTGCCTGCCTCAAATTCCTCCCTGCTCCAATTCAGCCTCTAATCAGCTTCCAAAGTCATATTTTCCCCCTAAAGTTCAGGTCTGACTATGTCACTGCTGCCCTACTTAATGAACACCAGTGGCTCTTTATCACCTCAAAGATCAAATACAAAATCCTCTGTTTTCTGGTCAAAGACCTTCATAACCTAACCCCTTCCTGCCTTTCCAGTCTCCTTATTAATCGCCATCATGTACTTTTCAATCCAGTGATATGGCCTCCTGACTATTCCACAAACAAGAAAGTCCATTTCTCAGCTGCTGGTATTTTTTTCTCTGGCCATCCTTCATGCCTGGAATGCTCTCTCTCTTCTATTCTCTCTCCTGACTTCCCTGGCTTCCTTTAGGTTCCAGATAAATGCCATATTTTGCAGGAAGTCTTTCCCAGTCTCTTAATTATGGTTTCTTCCCTCTGTTAATTACTTCTATTGATCCCGTATATAGCTTCCTTTGTATATATTTGCATGTTGCCTCCCTCAGAACATGGTAAGCTCTTTGAGGGAAGAGTCTGTTCTTTGCATCTTTTGTATGCCCAGTGCTTAGGAGAGCGCCTAGCACACAGTAAGTACTTAAAAATGTTGATTGACTCCAGTTTCAGTGCTCTTATCCACTATGCCACCTTCCTGCAATCACATTCATATCCTTTCTTCAATGATCTTTTGAAATCCTGTCAACAATGCAAGGCCTTCCCAGATTCAGGCAAAGCTCTGAAAAGTTCTTTAAATTCAGAGATGGTCACACTTATTTCACACCTCAAGATACCAACAACTAAGTATGGATTATGATTGTCTCTTACTTGCGTGTAAACCTAGTGCCTGAATTTTATGTAATCTGCTTTAACTCACATAAAATGTTCAGAGGTTGGAGGACGTGAGATTTAATGGACAAAATGGGAATCTCATTAGATGTTGACAATGATTATATATCATGGCTTTGATGCAATGTTCTTATTATGGTAAATTAATTCACAGTATTATAAGACACCTCCTCAAAAAGAGAGTAGACGTGATGTCATATAATTGTTATGCTATGTTGTCATCATTACTTAAGTGTTGAAATAATGATTTTATGACTCATTCTTTTGACCTTCTTTCCTGATTAAGGGGAAGAGTAAAGTATTACATTTGATATGATTTCAAGCAATCACAAACAATTCAAATAATGTGGGGAAGAAAGAGGGGGGATTAAAAAATTTGACCTAATATTCACAATGAGCCATTCAATCTTCATTAAAATGTAGGATACTCAAGTAGAGGACTGGCATAACCTTTACACTGTCAAGTACACATTGCAGCATCTTACATGGTAGGATGAGACATATTTGTAATTTTATTTCTATCATAGAATGGTCTATCTAGAAGAGCCCTTAAAGATTACCTGGTCTAATCCCTTCAATTTATAGATAATAAAACTAAGGTCCAGAGACATAAAAGGAATAGTTCAGAGGCACATAGCTAGTTAGTAACAGGATGAGAACTATAACCCAGATCTCCTCGATCGCAGGCTATGTACTGTGACGAGTATGACGATGGAAAATAGTCATCACCTGAGATTGTGGTGAGATGAAAAGACAGTACTGCCCTTTCAATCCTGGTCAACTACTTGAAAATGTACAAGTCATAAGGAGAATTAGGGTGACTTAGCTCTAAGCCAACATTGATATTCTTGGAAGGACAGGAATGAAAAAAATGTCAAAGATACAAAGCAAAAATTTCTTGAAGTCTGAACTTCCCCAGACCACACAATCTAACATCAATTTATCCATCTTACAACTGTCTCCTTTTAGTACTACACTTAATTTTGTTGTTTTGTTTATATCTGTTCATTTTAATTTCAATATTGTCATTGATAAGACCTGTGAAGTAGTCTGGACTCAGTCTTAGAATTTTTCCCCATGTTAAAGAAAGGTTATCACATTATAATTAACACAGAGAAAAAGTAATATTCCTAAGTGACATGTTTCATTTTCACAGTCAATGCAATAAAGAAGTACTTAGTAAGCTCCTATTAGGTGCAGGGCTCTGAGCTAGATGCTGGGGATACAAAGAAAATGATAAGCTAGTGCCTGTCTTAAGAGAAATTATATTCTACTGGAGTATTCTCTCTCTCTCTCTCTCTCTCTCTCTCTCTCTTTCTGTCTCCCCATACACACATATATGTATATGTATTAATAAGATATCTAATAAGTTAAGATATATTAAATGTATCTACCCATATATAAAATCTATATCTCTAAGCTATATAATCTAATCTATGTAAAGATATATCTAATAATGTCTAATGAGATAATGTCTGCAAAACATTCTATAGTCTTTAATATTTTATAAAGATGGCAGCTGCTCTTAGTATCTTGAATACTAGTTTAAAAGGTTTTAAAATAGTAATCTGAACAGAAATGAGGAAATATTAATATAAAACCAACCACAATGTCTATAAAATAAATTTTCTTAATAATATATAGCCATAACAACTCCTGTTTTTTGAAGATAGTTATCATATTTCTTTCATCTTTGTAGAGGCCTGAAAGATCGAGGATGACTACAAGGCAAAATGTTGTATATGCCACCAGATATAGCTGTTTTGCTGATCGTTTTTGCTTAATTTTTCTTTGTTATGAGGGAGGGTACAAGGAGGGGTGGAGGTGGAGAGTGGCAAATGACTAAAACAAGAACAGCAAGAACCATCAATAAAACTTTTTTTTAAGGGGGTTATCTCATTGTCTGATTAGGAAACACTGCTTAGGTATGACATCAGTCCAGATCTCAAAAGAACCAAGGAGCAACCTAATAGTTCTGACCCCTTACCATATTTGACATCAATAGTAAATAAACGTGAAAAATTAACAGCACAAGGAGTCACAAGGGAAGTAAAATGAACCCTTCTGTGATAATGTAAAGAGTAACAAACTTTTACAAACTTATAAAAACTGGAAGCTTTATCTGTGCATCATTAATGGAATCACGGATGCCTGCTTCCCATCACTGCTGATCACCAAGGCAGTTATGTGTAAACAAAAGTTCCCTCTTATTTATAACTTTTGGCCCCATTTGTAACGAGCAACAAACTCATTTCTCTGCAGATGAAGTAAATGTTTTAAAAACTAGATTAGGTCATCCCTGTCGGGCTCAGACCAAGAGCACAGAGAAAGTGAACACCTTTCATAGAGACACATAGATCATTGGTAGGAGATAGAAAAGAAATGCTCTAACCTATAGAACCTTAGAGAAAATGTTTGGTTCTAATGTGGGAGTAGACCTCTTTTCCTTAAGAAGTTAGCTATTCCTTTTCTAAGTTGCATCATTAAATATTTTTAATATTTCTAAATTATGCTTAATATATTTAATAAGTCCAAAAGCATGTGGATTGTTTTAAATTAATTTTTAAAATTAAATTTACTTTTAACTTACTGAAAAGTAGAGGGCGAGAGAATAATGCTTAGGTGATTAAAAACTGCTCATAGGAAAACATTAACCACTCCTTATATAACCTTATTTTACTTTTACCTTTGTGCCTTTCTTCTTCCTCCTATTAGAGCATTAATGAAAGATAACTATTCTCAACCACATAGACAATATCTTATGTTCTGAATCAGTGGTCCTTAAACTTTTTAAGCCTTTCTTTTCCTATTTTCACCATCAGTCTTCCTCCAAGAGGAGGGAAATATGACAGGACAGAATTCTCATCTCTTTTAGAAATGATCAAGTTTTGGGGCAGCGAGGTGGTGCAGTGAGTAGAGCACTGGCCCTGGAGTTAGGAGGACCTGAGTTCAAATCTGGCCTAAGACACTTGACACATGTACTAGCTGTGTGACCTTGGGCAAGTCACTTAACCCCCAATTGCCCTGCCAAAAAAACAAACAAACCCAGAAACAAAAACAGAAATGATCAAGTTTTAACCAATCCATGGCTTACCTAGGCCAAGGACTCAATGTTAATGAAGAAGATGGTAGGAAAAAAGATAACAATGGAGGAAAAGAATAATATTGGCTAAAACAAGATGACAGTACTAACTGATATTAGAGACCTGGCTGTAAGCACAAGACCGGGTGAATAAATATACTTCAGCTCTTTCAGAACCTTTCTTCTTGATCACTACCCTGGGATATCTACTCTTCCTTATTCCCTGTACCCCACACAGAGATAGTGCCCACAGTTGGCACAATAGTCATATCACCCTCTTCTTCTTAAGAGTTTCTCCTTCATTTTGATTTCAGGTGCCCAGGCGTTTTTTCTACAACCAAAACCTGTCCTTCTGAACAGGTCTGATATTAAATTCACACCGAAGTATAAATGACTAATCACGGGTTACTACCCTAAAGGTCTTTGCATTTGAGACCTTCTAGCTATGTAATAAAATAACTTAGTCCATTCTTTAAAAAAATTAGAAACCTGTGTGCAGGGCAGGGTGGTATTTGGGAAAGCAAAGGCATAGAAATATGCTTCTGGAATCTCTTTTTAAGTATATCTCAATCTAGATATGGAGCTCACTACAAAAGAAGAAATTTATAAGAAATGACACATTATTGGAAGAACGAAAATGGGGGAAAAGAGAAAATTCCGTCCGATGAAAAACATCAGCAACTGGTCTCTAACTTAGAGGGATCCTTAACATTTCACTCTTTCTCACCATCTGACTTATCAAATTAGTTGCCAAGTCTTGTCAATTCACTCTTCTCAACATTTGTCACATCTCTTTTCTTTCCTTCTTTTCTCTGCTCATACCACAAACACATTCAGGACCTTGCCATCTTTCCCCTGGGCCACTGAAATTTGTTTCCCTTCATCCAGACTCTTTCTTCTCCAATCCACCCCCATACAGCTGCTAAAATGATATTCTTACAATACAGGACTGACTTTGCCACTCCTCTGATCAAGAAGGATCATTCATTCCCCGTTGTCCTAAAGATAAAATGCAAACTCTTTTGGCTCCAGCTTATCTTTATAGTCTAATTATATTTTACTCTTCCTTAGTCTATGCTACTGCAAAACCGGCCTAGTTCTTTTTTTTGGAGAGGGAAAGGCAGGGCAATTGGGGTTAAGTGACTTGCCCAAGGTCACACAGCTAGTAAGTTCGTCAAGTGTCTGAGGCTGGATTTGAACTCACGTCCTCGCTGCACCACCTAGCTGCCCCCAAACTCACCTAGTTCCTGTTTCCATTACATAACATCCCCTCTCCTAATTCTGTGCCTTGGCACAAACTGTTGCCCATAGCTGGAATTCTTTTCTTTTTCATGTTGAACTTTTGGTATATTTAGTTCTATTCTGTCCTCTACTGAAGTATCTCCTCCTTCAAGAAACCCTTCTTGATTCCCCCAATGGTCAGTACCTCAACTCCCCAAATACTTTCTGTGTATCTTGTATGTATTATCACATTGTTTTCCCTAGATAGGATATAACCTCTGTGAGGGGAGAGATTGTTACCCTTTTAGATTTATATCACCAATACCTCCTGTATTTCCTGCCACAAAACAGACACTTGTCGATCAAATGAGGAAGAGAGAAGGGAGAAACCAAATCACCAAAGAGTTTGTTTTGTTATTTTAAAGAAACTTAAAAGGATCAGATTCAGAGTCAAAGGATTTGGGTTTGGATTCTAATTCTAAAACTTTCTATCTGTGTGAACTTGAGGAAGTTACTTCGTTTCTCCTGTATCTCAGTTTCCTCATCTGTAAAATGAGAGAGGTGAATTATATGACCTCTGAGATTCCTTTCAGCTCTATATTTATGGTCCTACAATCATTTACCAAAGATGAGGCAATGGAAGGAAATTTCATAAAAATCTAGGAACACTTGGTAGAATTCCTGTCGCACATAAACCTCTCCCCGCCTTTTAGTAAAACTTCTCTATTTTCTGCTAAAGATGGGGAAGCAGATACCATTCAGGTTGACAAAAGCATCTGTCCAGCATGTTTAGTTTCTTAAGGCTTTGATGTGCTTAAAAGATCAGCAAGGCTTTCCCCTCGCCTTTCCTCACAACAACACAAGTTCAAAGAGACATTTATTATGAAGGAGCTAAATTGTAACAAAAGCCTCCTCCAAAGCTTTGAACTACACCGTTAAGCTTCACTATAACATTGTTTTATCAGAAATACTTAAACGGCTGAGCAAAAGTACCCTATTAATTGTAATTAGTGGTTTTGTAATTAGTAAGCTCCCGGTTCATGTGCCATGGAGAAAAGAAAGTGGATATTTTATTGTTGTGGCTGAGAAGGAAAGGAGGAGAAAAGATAACACAGGTTTAAAGTATAAACCAGAGATATATGTAGGCTAGGACTATCTAGCCACCTAATTAAAAATAAAGTAAAAGGCATTAGGATGATTAGGGTGTAAGAGGTAAATGGTAGCCCCTGGAAAACGGAATTGATGAATTTAGCTTATAGATGATTTCCTCCTCTTACTTTTTCCCTTAATCTCTTATCTGCAAGTTGTCAAAGCTTTTTTTTTTTCCTTTTTAGGTAAGAAAGGACACTTCAAGAAAACTTCAAAAACATCTGAAAATTTCTACAGCAAAAAGTACATATTTCAGAATAAATGGACTATTTTATTGAATAAATAAATACCATTATTTTTATTTGAAATTTCTGGAGAACTGTGCACCATGATTTGCAAATATTTGAAAGGAGAAAATAAAGGCTTTTTAAAAAGTCATCCCATATACATAGTGGGAAAAACAAAAACAAAATAAAACATTTGTTTGAAGCATAAAACCCTTAATTCTAAAGCTTAGGAAAGATGTTTTTATTTCTTTTAAATTTTTCTTCATTGCACATGTAAAGGGAGTGCAGGTGTAATCAAAAATATTTTCTAGTTCATGGCATATTTCAAGCTACCCTTTAAAGTTAAATAATTCTTATTGAATTTAGGAAAAACATGAATTTTCAGGCTGTCACTATCTAAATTATACTCGCTTAACTTCCTGCCAATACTCAGTATAAGAAAATATGGACCCAAAGAAGTAATATTTAGACTTGATGACTTGTTTCCTCCCTCCCCCCCTTCTGAATTCATTACAAACAAATGCCTTATCACAAAGGTTTCCTTCCTGCATTTGGTCACTTTTTTTTCTTAGCCTCCTGCCTTTAGGATGCTCCTCACTTTCTTCTTCAGGCTGCAAAGGCCTTCTGACCTTCTAACTAGTTCCCTTATCACTTGAAATAAACTACTAGCACTTCAGAGATATCTTGATTCTTTTTATGTTCCTATCAACACTCCTCTCTTGTCTCTAAAGACTTAAGTCATGAACCTCACACATATCTTCTAAAGCACACTCAAGTCTTGTTAAGTTTCCTTATGTTTAATTTCTTCTTTTACTGTATAGTTAATAAAGAGACTGTAGGGCTTGAAGCTTAGAAAGTAGGAGGGACAAAAATCAAAAGACTTAACAAATACTGTTCAGTAACATCCTTCTCTTTAGACCACAATCCTAGCCAAATTTTTTTTCCAGCACCTGAAAAGCCACTGACCTCTTGAGGTTGTAGAAGGAAGAGGTGAGAAATAAGGAAATAGATACAGGTAGAAGAGGAATGTGAGATGAAGGGGACCTGCATTTCCTCAGATTTGGAGAAGTTAAATAAAACTGTTTAAAGAATTAGAATTATGCTCCTTCTGTGCTCCCTTCTTTCCCCCTTTCTTAAATGTCACTTGATAGGAAGATCTGGGTTATGAGTCATAATTTCTTGATTCTTATGTCTATGTATGTCCCCAAATGTGACTTTCACTCTCTGTATCTCAGATTCTTCATCTATAAAAGAAATGCATTACAGGAGTAACATCAAAAGAATGTATTATGATATAGTCATAAAAACAGCTCATTGAATGAAAACATAGGATTTTAAGAGTTGGAAAGGCTTTTTAAAGATCCAGTTCAACTTCTTTGTTTTAGAGATGAGGAAAGCACTTCTCGAAAAGGTTAAGTGTATGGTCCAAGGTCACATAGTTTGTAAAGTGGTAAAACTGAAACTCGAACCTATATCTCCTGACTCCAAATCCAGTGCTGTCTTCATTATATCATGTAGCATGTTAAGCAGTTAAGACAACAGATGCTCACACCTGGCATATATTAGATAAACAAGAAATGTCTCCTGATGTTCTGAAATATTTTGTTGTCCGCTTCTCAAAAGTTGCTCCTGACCATTCTGCCAGTGTGCATTCTCAATTCAATGCTTGCTAACTTGCAGTTTCTGCCTTAGTGTTAAAAACTCAGAAACTGTAAAAGAGTTGGAAAGGAAGCCTAAATTGCATTCAAGTTGTTTAGATACCCTCTCTTTCTACCAATCCTAGTTTCTACAGGCACCAACAACACTATATTCCTAGAAACAGAAGGGAAAACATAACAAGGAATTTCCCTCTGAAGAAAGGAGAAATGGACATCAAAATAGCTATCGATCTTAGAAAAAAGGGAGAAGGGGAGAAAAACAACTCTTTCAAGGCAGAGAACTACCCCCAAGTCTACCATAAATTCAAAAAGGAAGGGAAGAATATTGCCTATGGGGAGGGTGAAAAGCTGATACACAGCTATGCATATGTACACATGTATATGTACACACATACACATATATTTATATATATATGAAGGTTATAATTTGCACATTGTCAATTTCTTTTGGAAGCAGCCATTGTGGGTTAAAGTAATTAATAAATGTCATAAACAAAATGCCCACTAATTCTACCTGGAAAAATAGTCACAATATAAGTATTCTATCTAAGCAGTAGAAGAACCACAAATGAGCTAACTTACTTTTCAGTTTCTAATCCTTAAAAGACCAGTGATGAGAGAATAGCTCGGTGCATGGAACACACTGCCAAACAGTGAATAATAGCAGACTCCTAGGGGAGGAATATGCACAAGAAAGACAGGAAACTTGGTTTGTAACCCCAGTACTTGCCACTATGCGACCCTGGGAAAATTGCTTATGTTTTTTAGGCTTCAGTTTCTTCCTCTGGAAAATGAGGGTGATTGGATAAGAAGACCTCTAAAGGCCTTCTAGTTCTAAATGTCTGGCCCTATGCTTCTATCACCAACCAATCTCTGAGACCCCTTCTAGCTCTAAAATGTCATTATTCTAATTCTTGTTTCACTACAGAGAACAAATAATAACATATCATTTCTGATAACTCTCCATGTGACCTACCTAAATTTCCTCATTTCTAAAATGGAGTAGTTACATTTTCAATGTAACTGAATTGTTATGAGGAAAATACTTTGTAAGACTTCAAATGCTATGTAAATATAAATTGTCATCATATAATTTTAACAAATCAGTATGGTGTAGTTGTTGGAGTGCCCTGAGATAAGGTTCAGGTTCTTCCTTTGACATATACCAGATATCTCAGACTAAGTTAAAGAAGCAATGGTAATTGACTTTGGTGCAAGGAGTTTCTACTTTTATGAGGAAGGAGAAAGTCACACTAATGAAGCCAGAGATCCTAACCAAAAATGGGGAGGGCAATGTCACTTTAAAATGATGAATCTACAATATTACACAGAACATTGCCACCAACTAACTGATCAGAAGCCTGCTTGAAAAGTGAGTTTTAACAATGAGAGAAAAAATAAGAATTCTCAATATATATTCAATCACTCACTCATTTGACAAGCATCCTCTGAGTACAAATTGCACAAAACAGTGACTAGTATACAATCAAGTATAACTTACATATGATCCCTCTTTTCAAGAAGCACACTGTTCACGAGGGGAGAAAAAGTAAGGCAAAAGAATAAAAATTACTACTAATAATGATTCATGCAGGACTATAAGGTTTACATAGCACTGGACACATTTCATTTGATCCTTATAAAAACTGTGAGGTGGGTGCTATTATCATATTCATTTTCCAGATGAGAGAATTTCTAAGTCTGAGGTAAGTGAAGTGACTCGCTCAGGGTTTAACACAAATAAAAAGTACTCAAGGTAGGGTCTGAACCCAGGTTATCCTGATAGCAAGAACAGTAATCTGTCCACTGCAAATGGCAACAATGGGAGGCAATATGTACTTTTTAGAACAGCCAATTATCCTATTAGTACTACGAGCAAAATTCTAGAGCAAGAGTTTTCAACCCTTTTGTGACAGTCTGTTGAAGCATATAGACCCCTTCTCAGAATATTGTTCTTACATGCATAGAATCAAAACTACAGGGCTACAAAGTAAACAAACAATGTTGAAATACAGTTATCAAAATATTAAAAATACAAGCTCCTAAACCCTAGGTTAAGAACCTTTGTTTTAGAGTTTACTTTTATATCTAACAATAGGATCACAATATTCCAAGTAATTCTCTCACATTTTTCTGTCTGATATGTCTTTGTATTTATTTCCAAATACCAGAATAAATGTTGTTTCAAAAATCAAATGAATAAACAAACAAAAAAAAACCCCTTCCAAACCATAGATATGATTACGGAAATAGAAGAATCTAAAAATTGAAAAATGCTTTAGAGATTATCTAAGTGATGATGCCTAAATCTCTAATTGAAACTGACTCTTACTTCAAGCCTTTATAAATTTAAAATAAGAGACAAAATGTGACTAAAAAAAAGATAGCTTCCTTTTAGAAGTCTAGGCCCACATAGATGCTCTGTATCAGGATAAGCAGTGGGCCAAACATTGAGGCAGATGCATATCAATGCTAGAAATAAAAAAGCAAGATAATATGGATGATAAAATCTGGGAAAGCAGCCATGACCTCCACATGAAATGAAGATATTGGCTAGGTAAAGCTCAAGATACCACACCCAAGGTACCAGTACCAAGGAGACCTTGATGTCAAATCAAATTCCTACTCTGGCTGGAAGCTTTTAATTTGCTAAGCCAGACTTGGATCAAAAGAAAGAGGCCATATATATGGCCACACCTGGACAGAGGAAACATGTAGGTAAAAAATAAGATCAAAATTTTCTTTCTAAAAAAAATCTAGGAAAATGACATTTGTAACACTTACGCTCCTATGTATGGTATGATAGAACCATATGTGAATGTAGAAAACAAGAGAAAAATAAATTAACTCAATTTCTTAATTGTCAACTTATAAAAGAGTCAAGAGGCAGATTGAATTATAAGTTTGGGACAATGCCTAGGATATATGGGTTACAATATCTAAAGAATTCATCATTAAATGGTGAGACTACTATACATAAACTTCTCCATATTTACCTAAATTAATCCTGGGAAATACATACACATATGTGTTCGTGGACACATTTATCACTTTTATGTACATATATTTTCATATACACACACATATATATGTATATATACACATATGTATATGTGCACACAATTGATAAAGATATACAGACAGATAAATATAGTATTTATTAGGTTGTTATTATATGTTAGGAACTGTACTAAGTTCTGGAAATACAAATATAAGCAAAAAAGATAGTTCCTACATTCCATTCCTTCTAACGAGGGAAGACATATATAAAGGGAAGCTAGAAAAAGAGTAAATGGCTGATGGCAGAAAGAGAATGTGGAATGGAGTCAGGAGTGAAGTAAAAACAGCCTGGGTGCCTCACAAAATGATGAGTTTGGATAGAGACTCACTAATTAGGTGAGAAGACTGCAGGAGGGTGACATCTCCAGCATGAGAAGGCTGCCGCCGCCAAGGAAATTAAGAAATCCACAGTAAGGAAGGAACCAGGAGTGGAGTGAACATAGCCTGGGAACTTCACTAAACAGTGGGCCCATGCCAGAGATTCATCTATCAATTAAGACAGGATTAGAGGGTGGAGGAATCTCAAGGGCAAAGGAAAACAGATATACTCTGGTGCCAGGACCATAGTCAAAGACTTTCCATAATGTCAGAACCTTCCATGGCTTACACTCTACAAAGCCTATGACTACAGCTTTTGAAAACCCAGGGTCAACTTCACACCACAAAGAAGCAGCAGAGTAGCACATAAAGAAAAGGAGAGATACATGGCTGGTGTGATCAAACTGCAACACATCACAAATGAAGGGAAATAGTACAAAAGACATTGGAGAAATTATAACTGGAAAAAGAAAAGCAGCTCATGTAGCAAGAGTGAGATATAACTGATGGACAGCCTGCATGCTCCACTGGCATTTATATAATGTCAAGAGATCCCAGGAAAGGCCCCCAACCCATTGGTGGAGAGTCTATGGTGAATTAAAAAGAGGATATGGGTGAGGGTCACACAGAATGGACAGGGATGGATTTAGCATGATCTACATCACTGCAGGGCTACCCACATGGATGAGATAAAAAATTTATCAAAGTGATACCCAATTCATTTTTGTTGTTGTTTTAATTTGAGCAAACACATTTCTTCATCTCTAATTTTAATGCTCTTTTTCTCCTGATATCATTCTCTGGTGACTAGTAACCCTTACTTCTAATGGTCACTAATGGCAGATAACATGTTCTCTTTTAAAATGAGTCCCTTTGAAGGAAGGAACAACATATAAACTCGTGTAGAGTAAAGGAAACAGAAACAGGAAAACAACATATACAATGAGTACAACAATATAAATGGAAATAACAACCAGAACTGAATGCTATATAATTGTAATGTCCATTCTAGGTCTTAGAGAAGCTGAGGAAGTGAACTTCCCTCCCTTCTTTGTAGAGGTGGGGGACTATGGGTGTAGAACATTGTACATACTGTAAGGCTCATTTGATATGTTGGCTAGTTTTGTACAACTGCTTCTCTACCACCTACCTTTTAAAAAATCAATTATAAGGGATAGCATCGTAGGTCAGGAAAGGGAGATAAATATATTCAGAGGTAAAAGTTACATTAAAAGAAAAATTATACAAAAACGGGAAAAAGCATCAATCATTTCTTTTTAAAGATGATCTTCTTGGTGATGTCTGATAATCATCAAATTCCACTTTTCCTTCAATTACAATAACATGGTTTGTGCTTTGGTTCAAATATTTTCAGGATTATTAAGGGAAATGAAGTTTGCTTAGTCTTAAATGATTTGTATGAAAAAAATAAATGTGAAAAAGTTGGATGAAAGCCTTAGTAATATCCTTGATACAGGTTTCATATTTACATTGAAAATACACTTCTTTCTATTCATCAAAATTAATTTTCTTTTACTTGGGAAATTTTCACATTTATGGCATAACACAACCAATGCTACAAAAGGAAACTGACAGTATCAGGCCAGTACACTATATTAAAAGGGACACTCTATTCTCATTCTAAAAAAGGAGTTAAGCAAAACTTTTTAACATGAAGGTGCTCAAATGGATTTTCAATGTGGTCAGTGTGGACATTCCCTTTAACAATAAAGATCAAACCCCATCCATGCCCGCCCATCCTGGGTGACTCTTGGCTCAGTTCTCCCACAGGTACTCCACAGGGGTTCAATCCATATGATGGAGCCCTTCTTCAATTTCTCCTAGTATTAAAAATATAGCAGTGGATCTAATGGATGATCTGAAGTTTATCCCTCACTTTTGTGTTTTTGTCCTATCCACCATCTTTTCCAATTATACAATTCTTTAATAACATATTTTACTCAAATTTTCCTTTATAATTTATATTTAGTTTTTAAAATAAAATAAATAAAATAAAAGTTTATTTTTATTTCTAAAATTTTCCCTCACTCCACCCCTCCTCCACCCATTGAGAAGGCAAGAAATATGATATCCATATCATTCCTTGTTCCTAATGCATTACACTCTGCTCACATTCACCATGTGCCTCTCCACTGCCTTCCAACATCACTTTAAAGGCTCTCCTCCAGCAAGTGTCTTCTACTTCTGTGTCAAAATTATATATAAGATTCAATCAGAGATAATTTTGTTTGATAACTTCTTGACCAATAATATCAGCTTGCTAAAGATATTTGTGACTGTAATGAAAGAAATCTGATACAGAGCTCAAGTTAAAGAAAAATTCCCTGTAGATGGAGACCTCTTCCAGTTGTCCTTGGTTGTCAATCACATTAAGCTAGTTGCATTAAACATGAGAACCTTACAGTCTAGTGAATGAAACATGGAACCACTCTCAAGAGTTTTACAAGGACATCCTACACATCCTGAAATGTACTGGTTATCTCACTGACTCATAAACTCTCTGAAATGATGCAGACTGCAATCCATCCATGCCTACTGTCCATATTCTTTCATAAGTTCATTGAAGTTGTCCATCCAATTTGCAAAGTTTCTCTTTATGTCAAGAGTACTAGAGACCCGGAGCCAGGTGGAACAGGCCATAGCGCCCTGAATCATGGAGCTGTGGCAGTTACTAGACTTCTCAATCCACGAACGCCAAAGACAACAGAGAACATTAGTGGGAAAAGCTACTGGGACAGAGTGAAAGAAGTTTGCAGTCGGCCACCACTCTGGGGCAGCATAGGTGGTGCAGTGGAGGTGGTGCAGCTCTGAGGCTGCTTCCAGAGCTACAGCTGCAGTTGCTTTCGGCCCCAGGCCCACCTGGTGGGAGGAATTAAGCTGTGGATTAGAGTGGGAGTGCAAAGCATGCTTTGCCCTACCTGGATCTGGGTTGCAATCCTGGTTGGTGGTTCTTGGGAAGAAGGGCAGTGGTGTGGCAGAGCTTGCTGTGTAGAACTACCTCTGAAAACAGCAGTGTAGCCTCTCAAGCTTGGGACAAAGTACTCTGTATTCTACAAGCAGTGGTATGCTGACAAACAGCTCAAGGGTCAAGTAGCTGTCTAGGAACATGAACAGGCAGCAGAAATGGTCTCAGATTCAGATTCAGACTTTGGAATCTTTTGGAATCAATATGAATTGGTCTCAGAGCATGGAAGAGCTCAAAAAGGATTTGGAAGAGCAAGTAAGAGAAGTAGAGGAAAATTGGGAAGAGAAATGAGAGCGATGTGAGAAAACCATGAAAAACAAGTCAATGACTTGCTAAGGGAGACCCTGTTTCAACAATCCAGCTAGCAGCTGCTGTGGGGTGTGTAAAACCAACAACGACCAGCTCACAGAATGCTGCAAACCCAGCTTCTTTTGATCTGCTTTACTAAGGAAAGCAAGGTTAAGGGGTTAACAAGCTTATTTTAATCCAGCATACAAATATCATTCGCTTAGTTCAGGGGAAAAAGCCAGCACCCTGAACTTCAGAGCAAATACAAACAAATTACAAACATCAACAGATAGACCTTGTCTGATTCAAATCCCAATTCATAGTTACCAGAGTTTAACCAAGTCTGAAAATCTGGGCAAGCTGGAGGGCTCTTAACTACAGCTGCACTGAGTATCTACATCAGTGCGCCACCAAGAGTGAGATCCCTAAGCAAATAGGGTCTGTCTTCCCTTTTTATACAGTTTCAGACGTCATCAAAGGTCATCTGAGCCACCAGAACTTAGGCTCTTTCCATTGGTTTTGGTGTTAGCACCTCCCTTCGTTGGCCCTACCTGGAGACCCACCTTAGTTACCAATTCACACCCACATAACCTTAGCACCTAATAGATAGGGGTTTGGGCCTGGGGCTTAGCACCTAGTAAGACTCAGTCAAAGACACTGAATTAATCAAAGGAAACAAAGGCCAAACTCTTCAAGGATCCCCAATACAGATCCAAAAAAATACTGAAGAAAATAACACCCTAAAAAATAGACTAACTCAAATGGAAAAGAGCTCCAAAAAGCCAATGAGGAATGCCTTGAAAGGCAGAATTAGTCAAATGGAAAAGGAGTTCCAAAAGACCACTGAAGAAAATACTACCTTAAAAATTAGATTGGAGCAAGTGGAAGCTAGTGACTTGATGAGAAATCAAGATATTATAAAACAGAACCAAGACTGTCAAATATCTCATTGGGAAAACCACTGATCTGGAAAAGAGATCCAGGAGAGAGAATTTAAAAATAATTAGACTACCTGAAAGACATGATCAAAAAAAGAGCCTATATATCTTTCGAAAAATTATCGAGAACTGCCCTGATATTCTAGAGACAGAGGGTAAAATAGAAATTGAAAGAATCCACTGATCACCTCATGAAAAAGATCCCAAAAAAGAAAACTCCTAGGAATATTGTCGCCAAATTCCAGAGCTCCCAGATCAAGGAGAAAATACTTCAAGCAGCCAGAAAGAAACAATTTGAGTATTGTGGAAACAATCAGGATAACACAACATCTAGAAGCTTCTACATTAAGGGATCAAAGGGCTTGGGAAATAAGATATACAGGCAATGGGGCATAGAAATCAATCTTGCCCTAAAAGAAAGTAAGGGAAAAGGGGATTGGGGGGAGAGTGGGGTGGCAGAAGGGAGGGCTGACTGGGGAATCAGGCAATCAGAATATATGTCATCTTGGAGTGGGAGGACAACAGAAATGGGGAGAAAATTCATAATTCAAAATCTTGTGGAAATCAATGCTAAAAACTAAAAATATTGAATAAATAATAAAATGTTAAAAAATAAGAGTACTAGTAAAGCATCTAGCTGTCCACCTGTCATCTCTCACCATATCACCAGCCTCTCTTCCCTTCCTATTATATAATCATGGATAGTGTCTTTTACTCTTATAACAAAATTCTGTTTGATTTTTAAAGCCCTTTATGATCTGCCCCCTTCCTACCTCTCTAGTCTTCGTAGCATAGGGCCTAGCACATAGTGACACTTATTAAGCACCTAGGTACTTAATAATTACTTCTTGACTTTCTTCAATTCCTTTTTCTAGGTCTTCCTTGGTTATCATATGTTGCAGCCTGCTCATATCCACCACGTGTCTCTGTTATCTTTTGGGTGATGTTAATAGTTTTAATATTTCAGGGATAGTTACATTCTACATCTTGCTTCTATTTTCCAATACTAGTGTAATTTTAGTATTTAAAAATGGGAATCTTGGGGTCAGTAAAGCAGCTTTTCAATTTCCCAGATCACTCTCCTCTTTCTGTTTAACTTTGGGCCTATTTCATCATCTATATGTACCCTGTCCCAGACAGACGTACTGTTTTTTTTTAAAAGCTCTATGGAGCTTTACAAAAGCATGTTGAAATTAGGGCAATAGGGATTTTTCATCCACTTGTTTTTTCCTCTGTGCATGGTCAGGTCAAACTCCTCTGCACTATTACATAACTCCTCCAGAAGATTCTGCAATGTTTTGGGATTTGATGTAGTTAGCACATCATCTGAGGTGGAGTTCTTCCATAACTGTGGCAAACACATTTGTTTAGCATAACTCTCTTTGGTTTATGCTTCAGCTGTTAATTAGCAGAGGGTCATGAGCAGAATTATTTCTATTGTTATATATTCCAAGGGATTTTGAATGACTTTGATGTATGAATCAGAGATGCCTTGCTGTAAGACAGCTGGCATAATACGCAGTATTTTATTGTACTAAAATAAACACTTTTTTGGTAATAAACATATAATAAGCACAATGGAGTTTTGTATATTCTTTGTATCTTTTAGTTAATTATGAAATGGCATATATATATATATATTCTAGTGTTGAATATAGCTTGCAAAAATCTACTTGTTCTCTTTTAAAACCCTCACAAGGATGCCCTTGACTCATAGTGATGACTCTCACATTTTAATATAAATTGGGAGAGTACTTAGCTCAGTAGTTACTGATATTCTCTCAGCTGCCAGCATATACATTCCATACATCTTCTGATTTTTCTCTCACAACTTATAATCTGTGGTAAGGGACACAAGCACCCTGCTACTAGTTAGAATCCCTGAATTCAAATATTTTAACTCATTTAGGAGATAAACATTTGACCTTTGACATAGTCATTTAAGCAATTTAAGGTAAATATTATTTACCTTCAGACTATCTAAAATAAATACGTCTATTGGAATATAGTCTAACACAGTTAAAGATGACAAACTTCTCCAGAGATTCCACTTGCCATGTAGGTGCATTATGACCTAGTGATAGTGGATCTAACTTAGATATAAGGCTTCTGGGTAAGACAAAAGCAGCTTGTTGCTGTCTCTGCTTAGAGAAATTTTAAACTTGCTGAACTGTCATGATTTAAGAAGTGGACTAGTAGTGACATATTAGAATTATCCTTAATGTAATGCCCCAGTGAATTTTTTTCCATATTCTTAGCAGAGTTAACACTAATAAAGTATGATAATGGAAAAACATGAGTTTTAATATTACTTGAAATGATAACAAAATCAGTACTGATAGGAAACATAATTTACTGGGGGTCAAGAGATCTTGAGTCTGGTCTTGACTTTGATACAAGTTCAGAGAACCTAGACTAGCTATTCATTTAAAATTTCTGAGACTCACTTTCTTGTTGGGTGAGGCCAAGATAAAATTAAGAAGTTGAATTAAATGATCTCTAAGGTCACCTTCTACCACCAATGTTCTATGATCAGTCTTTGAGCTATGTTCTGATGTATTGGGCTAGGTTCATATCAATTCAACAAACATTTATTAGCTGTTTACTACATACAACTAACCAATAAACATTTATAAAAAAAAAAAACTTATTATGAGCCAGTCAGGGTGCTAGGTACTGGGACACAAAGACACAATAGTCCTGCTTTCAAGGAGATAAAATTTGATTGGAGGCATACAACAGCAGTACAGAAAAATAAATACAAGCTTATTTCAGGAGGAAGTGAGCAGTAAGTTGAGTTGACAGAGAGAACCTTGTACATGAAGAAGCCCAAGATTAAGATTGAGAGGTGAAGGTGAGATAGCACTATATTCCAGGAATGGCCTATGTGAAGGCACAGAAGTGAAAAATCCAGAGTTTGGGCAACATTTAATTGTGTAATTTGGCTAGAAATGATGGTCTAGTTCAATAGTTCAATGGTCCAGTTTTGTTTTTGTTCAGTCATCTTAGAAAACATATAAAAAAAAGAGTTAGGTTGGATTAGTGTTTTTTAAGTGATTAAATGAGTTCAACATTTGACTGAAGTCCATTCTAGTTTTTTTTTATTCTTGATTCAGTTCAACACCCCTAAACTTTGGGGGTGTGAAGAGCAATATCCTAACCCTTTCCCCCAAGCCAGGTTAGGCTAGTTTTTCCTTCAAAGATCAAGGCCACCTTCAAGACTTTGTGCACTCAGTGGATCACAGACTTAGACTGCAAAATATCACTTCCTGGTTGCCTGTACAAAGCAGCCATGAGGAGGTCCAGGTATCTAGCCAAGCATTCAAACTTTGCTTTAGAGAGCTCAGCTCTGATGGGTTGGCCATGTTGTTTGAATCAGGGCAAGTGTTCACATGGTGGTCAGAAGAAGCGATACAAGGATATTCTTAAAGTCTCTCTCAAGAACTTTGGAATTGATTGCGTGACATGGGAGACAGTGGCATAGAATCGCTCAGCATGGCATGCCCACATCAGAGAAGGTGTTGTGCTCTATGAGCAAAGCAGAATTCAAACAACTCAAAGGAAATGCAGGATGTGAAAGTTTGGAGTATCTACCCCAAATGTTGACACAACTATCTGTGCCTGACCTGTGGTAGAGCATTCTGAACTTGCATTGGCCTGATCAGCCACAGTCTGACACTCAAGCATTGTGACGTCATTTTGGTCCTCTTTGAGGACGAATGACAACAACCAACCAGCTGATATTTAGCTCATAGAAAAAGACTGGGCAGCTCAGGCAAGAGACTTGACCTCAACTACATCAAGAGGAGGTATCCTCAAAGCCAACCGTGGTTGAATATGCTTTTCCTATGATGGCTAAGTAAATTTCTTTTGTTTAACTCATGAAGGATCTACAAATGCTTCATTGTGTACCAATACAAAACATAAACTACCAAAAAACTCGTCCAAGTAAAGCCCAGCTTAGAACAAGCAGGTAATAAATGCTTACCAGTTGGTTTTGGGAATGGGAATGGACAAAAAAAAGTCCACGGGAAGAATCTGGGGTCTTGAACCCTTGTACAAGAATGGATGATAGGGGTGTTGTGCTCCTGATCCCCAGATGGGGCCATGAGAAGTTCACTACACCCCTTAAATTAGTCTAACTAAAAAGCTAGGTCCAAATTTTGTCATTTAATCAAGTCTATACAGGTGACTCACAAATCTATTTATCTACCCCTAATCTCTCTCCTGAACTTCAGTTCAATATCACTAACTGCCTACTGGACATCTAGAACTGGCTGTTCCGGAGGTATTTTAAACTCAACATGTCCAAAATAGAATTCATTATCCTCCCCTCCCCACCCCACTGCCTCAAAAAACAAACAAAAAACCAAAAAACTTCACTTCTTCCTAGTTTTCCAATTGGGAGGAGAAAGTGAGGCTGGAGACCTTGCACAGACCTCCCTCACTCAAATCAAAGTCAACTGCAAGTCATGTCATCATTTCCCTGATGTCATGGTCCTCTTCCAGAACAAAGGACAAACACAACCTGTGAGTAGCCTCTCTTTTCCTCTCCTCTCTTCTCCTTCCCTCTCCTCTCCTCCACTCCCCTCCCCCCCCTTTCTCCTCTCCTCTCTTCTCCTGTCCTCTCCTCCCTTCACCTCATCTGAGGGTGCTTTGCCCAAAGGAAGGTACATTTCAATGGCTGAAGGCTGCCTCCTTAATTTTGGGTTTACTGGCTAGATTACTTTCTCAAAAACCAAATGTTAAACCCAACTCACTCTATCGCTCATAGATTGGACAATAGGTCTCTGTCCTCCTAGCACAGGGTGAATGTAAATACTAAATAGTAACTGTTTCTTTGGGCAGGAACCCTAAGGGTCTTCCCCTCCCAGTTCGATTTTTTTTTTGAGTTTTTAATTAAAGGGGCCGTTTCTTGATTAACCATTTAAAGAGGTCTATTCACTGAATGGCCATTACCTCACTCAAAATGAGAACCTGAAAAGACCTTAGCCTGAAAGGCCCAGGGTCTCCTACTGCATCCTGAGCCATCTCTAGTTGTCCCGGTGAGTATCAGGCCACTGGTTTCAGATAGCTCTGGAGAAGAAAGTGAGGTTGGTGACCTTGCACAGCCTTCTCTCACTCAAATCAGTCAACTGCAAGTCATGTTATCATTTTCCTGATGTCATGGTCCTCCTCAAGAATGAGGGACAAATACAAGTTTTCCTATTATCCTCAAAGACAAAAATGTCCTTCCAGTTACTCAGGCTCACAACCTAGATGGCATCCTTGGCTCTTGCCTTGTACTCATCCCACATATTCACCCCTTTACCAAATCTTGTTCTTCTTTATCTTCACAACATCTTTCACATAAGTCCCTCTCCATTCACACAGCCACCACTCTAGCTGAAGTCCTTATCACTTGCCACTTAGACTACTATAATAGCTTCCTAATTCCACCGCAAATGTTCACATAGACTATTTGTGCCCTACCTGTTGCAGAGCGTTCGAGCTCATATTGGTCTGATCAGCCACAGTCAGACACACTGTAACTTGACTCTAACATAGTGATATCATTTGGGGCTTCTTTGAAAACTAAGGACAGCAATGAACCACTTCCTAGTTGGACTCCCTGTCTCAAGTCTTTGCCTACAACAATGCACTCATTCTCCACTCAGCTTCTCAAGTCATGTTATCTCACAGGTCTGACCATGACCTTTTCATCCCACTCAATAAATCCCAATGGATCCCTAACACTTTCATTATCCTCCTTAATATAAATGAAATATAAAATCCTTTTTAAAGCCGTTTATAAGCTAACACCTTCCTTCCTTTCTTCTTATACATTTCTCTCCTCTATACACTATATATTGTCTCCCTCATTAGAATGTAAACTAATGGACAGTGTTTTTTGCCTTTCCTTGTATCCCTAGTGATTACAGAAGTATAAACACAGATGTTTAGTAAATACTTAATACTTAATAAGTGCGTTTTGACAGACTGATGTCTGTATGACCTTAGACAGGTTATTTAGCCTCACTAGGCCACACTTTCCTCATTGCAAGAAAGGGGATTGGAATAGTACATCTATAACGTCCCTCCCCGCTTCCAAAGTCTATGGTGCTATAACTTTGATCAGTTTCCCAAGCAGCAAATCTTATTTGTCTACCTCTACAGATCATTTAGCACAATATGCAGGTTATAATATTTATATGTGACTTTCATAAGATTGGGGACAAGGGAATTCTCATGGTAGGCAGATAAATACCAATTTTCTCAAAATTCTCTAGCTCGATAACTTAATGTATCATTATAACATTCTGGAATGAATTCAAAATAGGGGAAGTAGCAGAACTTTGCCTTCCTCCACATCCCCAAACAAATACGCTAATCAAGAGCAGCTTTCCTAAGAGCAAAGATCCATATGGACCATGAAGGTCTTTGTACTTTAGAAAGCAGACACTTGTGCGGTAATGCAATGCAATCTATAACATAAACTGCTTCTCTTCTCTTAAAATACTCTAATTAGAAATGGCAAAATATGCCTTGAGGACATGATGTTTTCTGTCAATTTCTTCTATAAGGTATTAACTTGATCTCCTACCCAATAAAGAAGAAAAAAGTCAGAAATTTGCTCTCTTTTTCTTCTGGTCAATAAAGACCTAGGCTGAGATGTCACCCTCTTGATAAAATGCAGGTCACTTTCTCTGTCTTACGCTTTTTGATTCCACTTCACTTATTTTTATATGCAAGTAATTTTTTAAAGATTAAAAAAAATCTTAGAGGATTCAAGAACTACTCAAAGTAAAACGCAGGTCAGCTGAAGACAAATGTTCTCCTTTTTGAAATAAACTGAGAAATGCTTCAACATTACTCTCTCCAGGGAACTGGAGGCAAGAAAGCTCTCAGTCTCTGGACTTCTTTTCTTTCTCTAGGAAGAGAGAATTCCTTTTCAGATCATGGTATAAAGCCAATCTGTGTAAACTGGTCTTTATAGACACATTTTTTTTTCTTTTGTGGCTATCGCTGTTGCCTGTTTTATTTGTATTAAATGTTTTGATCTACTTTACCTGGGTCCTAATATATGTGTAGGTTTTTGTTATTATTGTTTTTGAAAAGTTTTAAAGGCAGTCTAGTTTAGCAGGCAGAGGCTAGACTTGTAATCATAAAGACTTGGGTTTAAATCCCACCTCTAACAATTACTGTCTGACCTTAGGCAAATCCCTTAACTTCTCTATGTCTCAGGCAACTTTCTGGCTGATCTATTAAATCACAGATGCTTTGTGAGTTTATTATTTGCATAAATGGAAGGAGTCAGGGAATACTGGCTTTGGAGTTATTACCTGAATAATCTTGAATAAGTTATTTAACTTCTCTGGGAATTAGTTTGTACATAGGACATCCCTTTCAGTTCTAAGCCTATAGATGACCCCTATCTTCCCTTCAAGCACTAAAATCTGTGCACACTGGTAATTCCCAACCCTAATGAAATCATAGATTTTTCAGCTAGCTGTGATTTTTTAAAATCTTTAGAGACTTTATCTCTGGAAAGAAAAAGAATGTAATTCTATGTTTAGCTAACAGTTGAAATTTCAGATCTAATGAAAATTCAGCATATTTATTTCAGGGTTCATCAGAATGTAATTCACAATGTTTTGTAGATAGGATGAATTAATTCTTGCCTTATTGAATAGTAATAATAAACCCAAACCTTATGTACAGTTGGACTATACTTTGCTGATTAGATCCAATGCCACGGCTGGTGCTCACTGATCGAAAGCAGTACAAGATGTGAGCAAGCACATCCACAAACATTTTAAAGATATTAACAAACACGACGCTAATAATCCACGTGGCATTTTCAGTTATTTGCCCCCCAAACATCTTCTGGGTACCTTAAGAGAAAGACTTTTAAATATGTTATCCTCTTGTATTATGGGAGTTAGGTTCTTGCTGATCTTCTAACTCAGAACTCCTTTTGAGAGAACAGATAGAATACCAGACTGAGAAAGAACAGCCTGTTTAAGGCTTGTCACAATAATTCACAAGTAACTGAAACCACCTGAGCTTCACTTTCTCCCTCTATGAGTCAGTCAACCAATAAACATTTATTAAGTGCCTACTCTCTGCCAGGTACTGTGCTAAGTTCTGGGGTACACATATAAAAAAGAAAGACAGTCCCTGCCTTCAAGGAACTTACAGTCCAGTGGAAGAAAGTGTTGTTGAGTGGTGTCCGACTCTTCATGACCCCATTTGGGGTTTTCTTGGCAGAGATACTGGAGTGCTTTGCCATTTCCTTCTCCAGCTCATTTTACAGATGATGAGACTGAGATGCAGCTTGTAAGTATCTGAGGCCACATTTGAACTCAGGAAGATGAGTCTTCCTTACTCCAGGTCTGACACTCTATCCACTGTACCACCTAGCCCAATGGTGGAAGACAACACACAAAATAAAGATGAAAAGTTGGGGCTGGGGAGGGAAGTAAAGGTACTGAACAAAGCCAGAGAAGTCCCAAACAGGTGCAAACAGGTAAGAATGAGGAGATGTTCTGATTTGAGCTCCTTCCTTAAAAGGAGGTTTTGGAGTTCATGGCTCTACCCTTCAATCAGAGGGGCAGAGAATAGGAAAGAGACAGAGGTTGCTAGGATCTTTCAGGATTGAAGAGGTTTCCCCAACAATGAGCTTCCTAGGGCATAGTGGAGAATTCTGAGAAGTCCCACAGTAATACAAAAGGGATATAAAACAGGGACAATAACACTATACTACCTACCTCATAGTATTGTTTTGAGGAAATTACCCTATAGCTACAGTGGCTCCCTATTACCTCTAGGATAAAATACAAACTTATGTGGTTGACATGTAAAGTCCTTCACAATTTGGCTCCATCCTACCTTTTCAGACTATGTTAGTTACTCCCCTTCATGTGCTCTGTGATCCAAACAAGTTGGCTTTCTTGCTGTTTCTTTTACAAGACAATCCATTTCCCATCTCTCTTACCTTCTCACAGACTGTCTGCCATGAATGGAATGCACTGCTTCCATACCTCTTCTTCAAATCCTTACCAGGAGAGCTAGTGAACTCTCAGCCTAGGTGCCACCTGCTGGAAATATTTCCCTCCCCCTCCTCTGGCCCTTCCCCCATGACTGTATACTATATTTTTGTCTACTTATATGTATACATATCATTACTTCCTTTCCCATAAAATGTAAGCTGTTCGAGGGCAGAAACTATGTCATTTTTTGTCACTGTACCCCCAATATCTAGCACATGTTTAGCAAATGCTTGCTGATTTCTTGACTGGAAAACCACAAGGTATTAATAAATGTGAGCTATTATTATTTTAGTGAAAACGTAGGAAGTATTTAGAAAGGGGGTAGAGTACAAGGCATTTTAAAAATTTTATCATTAACATTTGTCAGTGGAACTGTCTTGTATCACCATTAAAGACCTAATTTTTTATGAACTTTCTGCTGAGGTCAACAATGAAGAATATCATTGTTTATGCTTTTTCATACATAGATATTATGTTAAGAAAACATTTGAACACTGAAGAACAAAAGCTAAAGGCATTTAAGACCATTTTAAGCAATTTTATGCATTCACGCATCTTCACTTGTTATGCTATGACCTGAGCATTTATGACCTGAGACTTCATTGGTATTAGTAACTCCCAGTATGGAAATTCCTCTTCTGAAGCAAAAGGGCAATCACTCTTCTGTAATATGTTGTTTTAGAGAGTTTCTTTGCAGTCTTGAGAAATGACTTACCCAGGGCCACATGTCATAGGATCGCAGTCTAGCACTTGGAAGGGATCTCAGAGCCCATCTGTTTCAACCCCTTCATTTTACAGATAAAGAAACTGAGGCCTAGGGAAATTAAGTGACTTGCCGAAGTTTATACAGATAGAATTAGCAGCAGAATTTGAATCCAAGTCCTCTGAATCCAGAACCAGTGTTCTTTTCATTGTACCATATGGTCTCCCATAGACACACAGAATTCCTAGAACTTTTTATATGAATACATTTACAATAATGATATGACTTCATGACTCAGAACCTATTTTGAGAATTGTCACAGTAGAGCCAAGAGAATACTGACCATGAAATTAGAAAACTTGGGTTTTAGGCCAGGCTTTGACACTAACCATGTAAACCAAAACTCTCTGAGCCTCAGTTTCTCCCCCCTATAAATGAAGCAATTTTGAATCAAGATTTATTACCTTGTCCTTGCCATTATGTCCCATTTTTTCTAATGTCTTTTTCAATTCATTGAAACATCCACATTTACTATAAAATTAATAGTTTGAAGAAATTCACATCCCCCTCTCTCATATTTATTTTTCAGACCATCAACCACAAGATTTTAAAAAAGCAAAAAAATTATGAAGAGCAAAGATGGAGCTGTGTGGTATCTTCATTTAAGGAGACTGGCAAAGGGTACCCACCCTCTTGTCTTAAGCATCCAATTTTTTCCACTTATGTATAACACAAATTTATACAAGATTGTGAGGTTTATAGCTTGATGAACATTTTAAATAAATGCTTATTTAGCAATTGAAACAAAGAAGTCATAGCTGGACTTCATGTTAATCCTGCAGAGCTTTTTTTGTACTTGTCTGAATATTGCTCAGTATCACTGTGTTGACATGGTCATGTGATTTAATATACTAAGTGGCAACCCGAATACCGAATAAGTTATTTTTCATCATAAGCTTTTCTTCTTCAACTACCACATGTTTTTGCTTTTGCTTTTTTACTCCTGTCTAAAATCCCCAAAGATTCTACTGTGTAGAACCAAACCATCGAAAATTGATCATCTATCATGGGCCAGCCCACTTTCAGGAAGACAGTTCTTGTTTTAAGGTAAGCTAATAACTTTTTTTCAATCTAATCACATCTAATGAACTTTAATACTCTTAAATTCTGTACTCTTCACAACCACAACACTAAAGCATTAAGGGGAATCTATCTAAGCTTTCCATCCTGCTCATTAGGGATCCGAATGGTCCTAGGCCTTACATATAAACAGGAAGACATCTGTAAGTGGTGTCGCATTTGGTTGAATTAATAAGCTTTGCAAGGGATTCTTTTTGTATTTTTTGCATTAGAAACATTATAAAGCAGCTGGGGTCTTAATACCAAATCTGTGATGGATAAAACCCAGGGCTACTGGCTCAGCTACTGCCTGCCCTTAGTCACACCATCCCCTCTCCACAACACATGTAACATATTAACAATACAATAATTAGTACACATTCCTGTCTGCTACTTAAAAACTTCACTCCCAGATGCTGCTTTGGTCTGATCTTGCTTTTATTACCTTTGATGATTCACTGAACTTGGTAATACTGGTCTCCATTGCTATTCATTAGATCCAACACTGGCTAGGCCAGCATTTGAATGAAGCCTGTCTTCAGCAGGCAATCCTCTGCCCTAATTTCATGTGACCAGCCTCTCTGTAAATTATCAGAAACCTCTGTGGCAATATATGTGGCCATGGTAAAAACATCAGCTTTAGTAAAATGGAACTTATAAGGAGATAGTTTCTTTCATTCAAATCTAGGGTAAGTAAAAATGATGAGAAGCCAACTCAAAGAGATTTAAAAAATAAGTCAGTAAACTTAGGGGCACTCAGGATGCTTTATTCTGACTCATCTATTCTATGAATCTGGAATAAATCATTCTTAAAGATAACTCTGTGAGGTCGTATGAGTGGTAGAGCTAGAACTGAAATCCTCATTATTTGAGTACTAAACTCTTTTTCTGTATAAAATGGCTCATGGGAAATGCCATGGTTGTTGTTTTTCTTTTTTCTCTACTGAATCAAATACTTTTATATAGTCAACAATAAATACAGGGGGATGCTGTTAAAATTAATTTCTGTATTCAACTTATTTGCCTAAATGGAGAAAAGTCATAAGCCATCCTTTCTGACCATTTATTAAATAATAAATAATTTATTTATATAGGACCTTAAGATTTGTGAAGGGCTTTAACTATAATGTCATTTCATCCTCTCTTGTGAGGGATGTAGCTGCTATTATCATCTTTGTTTTACAGATGTGAAATTGAAACTCAGAAGGGTTAAGCAACTTGCCTGAAGTCATACAGCTCAAAGTGTCTGAGGTAGGATTTCAGGAATGTCCAGAAAGAATCTGGCTTGAGGCAACCAGAGATGGAAAATAAGTAGAGAGCTGAAGCCTTTAAAAATGGTTATATTTTATTTTGCTTCTTCAATCCACAGGAAATACCTTCATTCACTAAGAAAGCAGAGAGAAGAGCAAGCTCTGTTAAATGAGCAAGATCAAACAATGGTATTCATGTCCAGGAAAGTGTCATAGAACAAGAAGTAAATCCTCTTCCCTAGTTTCTTTAAGAGTTTCATTGTTGTTTAGTCATTTTGGTCATGTACGACTCTTTATGACCCCATTTTGGGGGTTTTCTTGGCAAAGATACTGCAGTGGTTTGCCATTTCCTTCTCTATTTCATTTTATCGATGAGAAAACTGAGGGAAACAGGGCTAAGTGACTTGCCCAGGGTCACACAGCTAGTAAGTTATCTGAAGCCAGATTTGAACTCAGGTCTTCCTGACCCGAGGCCCAACATTCTATCCACTGCACTGTATACCTGCCCTTCTTCAAGAACAGCTACTTTTTAAACACTCACATGATAACCAAATATCATAAAAGAGAAGATTTTCTAGATTTCACTCCATAAAAATATCTTGTAAAGAAGGCTACATAAATTCCAGACACGGAGGCAATATAAGGTAGCTACCTCATTCTTCATGCTAGAATGACCAGGCTTACCACCCTAATTAAAAACACACTAATGACCCTAAGGCATTCTAATCCACCTACATTCTAAACTGGAAAATTAACTCTATGCCTTTAGTTGTTAGGGGATCTCTCATGAGAACTACCCATTTAGTAGTATGTACCTATAGGTAGTATTGTGTACTAGGTAACTCCTTGTAACCTTGCACAAATTACTTTGGTTCTCAGGGATCCAATTCCTCATCTTTAACATGAAGGGAGTTGGAAGAGATACTATGAGATACTTCCAGTTCTAACAGTATATGATTCCAAACCTTGTACCAATGAACTATTGAATAAAATCTAAAACTTTATTGCCTCCCTCAACTTTTATCAGCTCCAACCATTTGCAGCCAATAAGTTATCCAGAAAGGATGAAAGGCATATTTGCTGCCAATTTTATTTTTATGAATGAACCACCTAAATCACTTAAGAACATAGGAGATGTAACAGTTCAATTCTAAATTGGTTAATTTCTATTAAAGGGGTAGACTTCCCATGGGGAAATATTCAAAATTGGGATAAGGTCTCCTAATATTAACAAAGCCTGGATCAGTTTCAGTTCATCAAAAAAAAAACTCATTTTTTTTAGGGAATAGAATTAAACATGCATTTGACTTAAAACTAAGTCTAAAATAAGTAATGTCATTAACTGAACTACCTAACACATGGTTACACAACACACTAAATGTTATAAACATGATTTCTGGCAAATCCTGATTTTAATTCAGGAACTGAGTTGGACAACACTGGGCAACATTTGGATAATGACAATCTCATCTTGTCTCTTTTGGACAGTAACAACTTGTAAACAAAATGAGCCATTTAGTGGCACTGACAAGCTATGCAACTGGTGGCTGCTCTTTTCTTAACATCCCACTCATATGTTTATAAAGGATATTTTTATAGGTAGAAGAAATGCCCCATCTCTTACTTTAGCATAAAGATGATCTCATAAACTATATTTTAAATTTACTTTTTAGTCAGTCTCTTTCACCCTCAAATAAAATATTTCTCCCAGAAAATTTTCGATTCCTTTATCAGATAAACGTGTGTGTGTGTGTGTGTGTGTATACACCCAAACAGATATATGTATGCGACATATACACAGACATACAAATATATATAAACACACATATATACATACATACACACATATATACAAACAAATATACCCATAGATAAATGTACACATATGCACATATATACACACACATTCACACAATATATATATTTAATTTTGTAAAGGAAATTGAAATGTCTGTGACACTTTTCATTTTGATCTTGTGTAAGAAAGGGTGAGTAAGAAGGGAGTCACCATGAAAAGGTGTCTAAGATGGTTTTAATGTTTACAAAGGGCATGTGAACCTTCTCCAACAGATTTTGAATTACTATGCTCATACTCTGAAGAAGCAAGAATGAGGTGAGAAAGAAGAGAATTGCCACACTTAAAGACTAACTGAGTGACCTTACAACCCCTTGCTCCAGCTCACTCTGCTCTTAAAATAGAAGACTTCACTTCTTCCTTCTATCCCCTCAAACCATAGAAAACTGTGATTGGTATGAACAGGAGAGAAATACATTTGTTTGGATGGACATTATAAAGAATATATTGAAGTTTTATTTTCATGTTACTACCACTATTAATGATAACAGCTGATATTTATATAGTACTTGAATGTTTTCATACATTAATTTATTCAAACAACCAATAAAATAAATGCTCAGTATGTTTTGAGAATTGTGCTAAGGGATGTAAAGATAAAAATGAAAAAGTGCCTGCCCTAAAGGAGCTTACATTCTATCAGAGGAAACAAATAAATATACATAAAATAAATATACACAAAATGTAACACAAATAAATACAAAGTAAATTTAGGGTAGGGAGGGTATTAACAACTGGGGAGATCAAGAAAAGATGGTATAAGCTTCTCAATGGACTTATGAGAGAAGTACTATAGATATTATTGCCGTCATTTGAACGAGATGAGAAAGATGACAAAATAAAGCCAAGAGAAAAATTTTTCAATTTTGAAGATTATTCTTGGACTATAAAATTTTAGAATAATTTCTTTACCACATTGCAAGCATTATATAAGCACATGTGTTAATTCTTCATATGGCTTCCTATTCCTCTTACCTCATCCTCCAATCGCAAATCCATGTTTAGAAAGCTGGGTTTGTCTACTATAGTGAATTACATTAGAGTAGGGGCTCTTAACTTGGGTCCTTGAATTTGAAATGGAAAAAAAATACATCTATTTTCACTAACCCTTGGTTTTCTTTGTGATCCTATGCATTTTATTTTATGTACTTAAAAGCATTCAGAAAGGGGTCTATAGGTTTCGCCAGAGTTCCCAAAGGATTCATGACATGC
>CM053622.1:332851085-332890801 GCA_028646595.1 Phalanger gymnotis
CTATGTTATAAACTATGCCTTCCATATAGCTCACTGGATTTTCAGGGACTTTGAGACTTAAATATAGACTAAAATTTAAAAGAAACAACTTTAACCATCAGAAAGGATTTGATAGGTGTCTACTGTGTGATCAGCACTTGGCTAGGTGCTGGACAGAAAAAGACAATGAAACATTATCTTCAAGAAGCTATTATTCAGAGAAGTACCTTGGGATAGTATGAAACAGTGGAATTAGAGAGAGAAAACCTGCTACCAGTGTGACCCTGAGGAAACAGCCTCTCAGGGCACTTGTTCTCTCCTCTGTACAATAAGGGGCTTGGATTAGAAAATTTCTCAGGCCCCTTTCATCTTTAAGTCCTGTGATTTCTTCTCTAAACTCAATTCGGGCATTGAAATATTTTGAACCATTTTGCTTATGAACACATCAGCACACATTTGATTTATAAGAGACTAAATACAATAGAAGGCAGGATGGTACACAAAACAGTGGAAAGGCTTTGGAATGAAAGAGACCTGCGTTCACGTATTTCCTTTGTCATACACACTCAGACTGTGTAATCATAAGCAAATCATTTAACTTCTTGGTGCCTTTAAAGAACCATCCAAGACTAGTTGTCTATCTTCACTAATAGCGGTTTCTAAAGCAAGAATCAGGTCTGGATGAAATAATAACAAATATAAAAACACAATAGAGTCATGAGATAGGAGCTTTAAGACTTCCAGGCCCTGGATAGCTAGTGGCTTTCTTGCTCTCTTAATTAGGGTTTCCCTTCAGATTGTTTATATTGTATTCAGAAAGTGTCAACTGACAGTGGATTGCGCTGGAAACTTTCAGGCATAATTAACCTCAGTAGCCTCTTAGTGCAATTTCACCTATAATCCACCGTCCATACCACAGAACAATCTAACAGCACTCTCAGAAAGGGATTGCAACATTTCATGAAGAAGTTAGTGATTAAAGCCAGACATATAGACAGTAAGAAACCATGTGGTGTGCATTATCTGCACACATCCGTTTAACGGCAAATGCTCTGCCCTCTGACAAACTCCAAAAGCCAATACAATGCAAAATATCTCAAATTGTTATCTCTCTCTTCAAAGCCAAGAATAAAAGAAGTTATGTAATTAAGAATACTGGGCTCCAATAACAGAACATTAGAATACATTATTGCCTTAGCAAAGACTCCATATTTTTGGCATATTCACACTTTTTTTTTTTGCAGTTCAATGCATGGTATATACAGATGTGGATACTCAAGACTATATGACATTAGCATTGCCTATTCACAAAACTTTGCCTTCTTCCTAATGATTTCCAGGGTGTTAAATTTGGTTTTCCAACAACACTATAAACCCATTGAGGGCAGAGTCTTTATGCTATTCTTGTTGAAAGCTCCACAGGGCCTACATTAGTGATGAACATTTGGTAGGTACTCACTAAAATTGTGTTGATAGATTTTTTAAGAAAAACAATTTTTATTTAGAGTACAGGCTATTTGAGAAAAGTTAAAGTTTCTGTTCCCACATCTGTATGCTTCTTGCTTTGTATAAGGTAGATTTGAAGCAAAAATGCTTAACACTCATGAAAACAAAAGGTCTAGGCATGGACGTATGGGAGATGTAAAATGCAACTTAGAAACTGCTATTACATGCAGAAAAATGATATTTACTCTATGATACGGAACTTACAATATTCTAAGACTGCAAGGAAACCAAGACCCTCTGCCTTTTGGGAGGATAATCTTTTGTATTCTAAATACAATGTTGCATTCTGCAGTGAATGATGACATCTTCATCAAGTCAAGTCAACAAGCATTTACTAAACACCTATTATGTGTCAGGCACAGTGATAAGTGCTAGGGTTGTCACTCTAAAACATCAGTTAAAACAGGTTCTACTCAATTGTTTTAAAAGACTCTGGAACACAAGTCGAAGTATATCATCTCCCACAACCTATAAACTGAAACTTGTCATCCAAGATCCTACATACGTAGCTACTTTCTACTTCTCCCTATGGGGGAAAAAGTTAACCCCCCCAAAATAGTCATTCTATACAGGCCAACCTACTCATTGAATCCTTACTGAATTTAATTGATCCCTAAACATCACTTCTGCCTCTTCTTTTGCTCACACAATTTTCCCTACTTGAACCCTTCGTTTAAATCCTTCAAGTAAGAAGTTTGGCACCATGGTATAGTGATAATAGCCTTGCATTTTAAGTCAGGTCATCTGGGCCCAAACCTGGCCCTGCCACTTGCTGCCTATTTGCTTTTGGGAAAATGAATTTAGCTTTTTGGGCTTCAGTTTCCTCAGCTGTAAAATGAGAAGGTTTCAATAGACAGCCTCTGAGGTCCCTTACACTTTGAAATCTATCATCCTCTAATTCCCCATATTTCTAGCCCCTTACTGAGACCCACTGGTCTGAGTTTCTATGTCATTTGCTCTCTTCATCAAAAGGCATTGGAGTCAACTTGCATATTCATCATAGATTTATATCACTAACCTGATTTGTCAACTCTTTGTTAGACACTTGGTCATTACAGTACATATTGGTCTGAACGAGGCAATGCAGGCTGCAATTAAAACTAAGGGCTAGAGTTTGAGATCTCTGGCCTATACCCCATAATCTATATTTAGCACCTTATCACTGCTATTGTTATTTATGTTCTGTATGGACAAGGTTGCAAACTCTTTAGATAGATAGCATGACTTATACCTTTTTCTGTCCTCAGTGCAAAGTGTCATGTGCAGTGGAAAGCAGGCACTCTTATCAACAAATATCTTATCTTCTTCTTCCTTATGGATGATAGTAATCATTTTCTGTCATCTCAGAGTGGAGAACATGATAGCCATAAAATTGAGTAAGATTCCAAAAAATAAGTAAGAGAAATTGGTCAAGGAACTTCTGTAATGAATTTAACGCACTTAAAGGGTGACTGTTTGTTTGGAATCAGGGATGCAACTCCTATAGAGAGAAACGACGCGTCCCTTGTCAACAAGACAAAGATAATTTCTAATTGGTTTCCAACAACTGGAGCTGACACCAAGATGATCTAGTTGGCTAGGACTCAGGAGGATGGATTTTCATTGGAGGAGCCACCCCTTTGTAATGACCTGTAAAAGTAAATTGGCAGACCTATTCTGTCATCTTCACCTTTTCCCCTACAACTTCTTAAATATAGCAAAAAAGAGGGGGAGGGAGAAGGGGATACTTCCCCACACCAACTAAAATTAAGGCAACTTAAGGCAATAAGACATAGTGTGCTCTATGTGTTTGCTCATGTCTTGAGCAGGTTTGGGTCCTGTAAACTAATCAAACTGATCAGGGACCTCTCCTTAATACCTTTTTTAAAAAGAAATAGTTAATGACATGAATATATAATAAATGACTTGGTTTAATAGACTAAAACTAAGAATTAAATTTCCTACCTAGTTCATCTTCCACTCCTATTGTCCAAAGTTCTGTCCTCAGCTCTAGTCCTTTGTCTTTCTGTATATGCTTCTTTATCAATCTTACCTGCTCCCATATTTTCAATTGCCTTTACCTATATGACTTCAACTATGATATAACCAGACCCAATCTCTCCCCCAAGATCTAGTCTTACATTTCTGGACACATTCATCTGCATGTCCCAAAGACATCTTACATTCAAAATTAAACTCACCTTACTGGCTAAACCTATTCCTCCTCCTCCTCCCAACTTTCTATTTCAGTTGAAGGCATCAACTGCTATTCCCACTTAAAATTTTGGAGCCATATTTGACTATTTCTTTTTCCTTCCAAATCCATTTCAATGTCATATCCTTTGGATTTCATCTCTTCCTCTCCATCCATACAACCATCATCCTAATTACCTCTCTCCAAACTCAAAACTGGTTTCCGTTGGTCCAGATCTCCAGTTAATATTTCATATAACTACCAAAACAATCTTCCTAATGCAAAGATCTGACAGTGTCACTCCCCTACTTCTTGTGGCTCCCTATTGCTTACATGATAAAATAAAGATTTGTGAAGACTGCATGGTTTGGCTCTAACCTATCGACTTCAGCACTATTTCATACTATCCCCATTTATACCTGCTACATTTCCAATAAACAGGATTTATAGCAGTTTCTCTATCTTGTATTACTATGTAATTGTTCTCAAAGTATGCCAAGAACACACTTCCTTCTCATCTCCACCTGTTTAGATCCTCAGGTACTACTTCTTTTCCCTGATCTCCTCAGCGAAAAGTTTTCTCCCCTTCCATAAATTTTCTTTTATTTTGTAAGGACCCCTCCTTTCCTCCTTTCTATGTTCTTCCTTCTATCATTCTTATTTGTATAATCATCACCAGGCTGTATCCTCCTCTACAGTACCCCCAGGAGTCTATTAGCTTCTTCAGGATAGATCTTATGTCATTTTAAAAATCTTTGTATAACCAGTACCTAGGTGCCTAATAAATATTTGTTGATATAAGTTCAAATAGTTGTATTGCCTACTGCATAACTCTAGACAAATTCCTTGAAACCCCTAAGCCCAGTTTTTAATTTAAAAAAAATCATTAAGCACAGCCATGCAACTTACCAAACCAAGTGAATTATTAGCGAATAGTAATCATTATACTTAACATTTACAAAGCATTTTAAGGGTAACAAAGTACTTTATTTGTATTATTTCTTTTGTTAGTGAGAAAGTAAATAAGCCTTTATTAAGCCCCTATCAAGCACCAGGAACAGTGATGGGGGGTTGGGGGTTGAGGGTGGTAGTAGCCTCAGGTGCAATTGGGGGGCATTGAATAAAATAAGGGGGTAGTGAAAGCATAAGGAAATTAGACAAGAAATTTTTGAAAAACTGTTCTTACATGTTTCATCTGTTGTGTAACAGAGTTAAAGTTATAATGTTTATATTATTTTCCAGATAAACACACAAAACACAAGTTATAACTAATCAGTGGTCAAGTCCACTGACAGGTCTTAACAAGCAAGTGTTGGCAAGCAAGCCTGTCATTCATTCATTGTCTGGATGTCCAGCATGCATTGTCAGGAATATGTGTGTGTAATGTCTTGTTTACAATATGATACCATATGGTTACATGATGCAATATTGCATCATCAACATTTCGACGCATGAAACTCCCCCCACAAATTTACCATAAATTATTAAATTTAAGATGTGTCTTTAAAATATATATCAGTATATATATTATATATATATATACATATATATTAAAATGACACAAATTTAAAAAAAAAACATTAAAGGGTTAAAGAAAGTAGATTTCCAGGGAGGGTGCTAAGTAACTTTCCTCCCAACTAGATTGGTCCTATTAATGAACAGTTTCTCTTCAGTATCTCAAATAGGAAGCTCTTTCTGTTGCCTGCACTCCAATGTATCTCTGGCTGCCTCACTTTCAGTTTACCAATAAGCTTCTTCTCCCTTCTCCCCAACCTTATACATTCCAATACATCCTCTTTGGTGCATAAAATTATTTTTGCCCACTAGCCTGAGCTATGTGATCATTTAGGGAGCACTAGAAGTGTGTGTATGTGTGTATGGCAGGGTGAGTGGGTGGAGATAGAGTTAGTCTAGAATGAAAATTATAGATTGATCCAATGCTGGGTCCAGGGGATGATTCTTGAGGCTACTGTGACAGTACTACATTTTAAGCCAGAGCAAAGTAATAAGCTGAAGAGGTAAATAAAAACCAGAGTGTATTACACTTGTACCTGCATTAACCATTAACAGAGGAACCCAGTTTTTTATCTCGGTACTAAGAACAGAGAAGCTTGTAGAGGGATTCTATGGGCTAGGCTTTCCTTGTGTTCCTACACCCTTTTCACTAGACCTTTTCTTGATTTATACTATTCATTCAGCGATCTTGCCAGCTCTGATGAATTCAATTGTCACCTCTACACTGAGGATTCTCTAATCTACTTATCCAAAATTAATCTCTCTGCTGTTCTCCAGTATCACATCTGTAATTTTCTAGTGGACATCTCAAACTGGATGTTCCTTAGACATTTTAAACACATGTCCAAACTGAACTCACTATCTTCTCCCCCTTCCAAATTCTCCCCTCTTCCTAGCTTCTTTATTGCTGTTGAGGGTACCGCCAACTTTCTAGTCATTCAGATTTGCAACCTAGGGATCATGCTCTTGATTTTACCTACTCTTGTCGGTAACATCTCTTACCCATTCCTCCTTCTTTTCTCTGACACTCCACCCCTTTGGAGCAGGACTTCCTCACTTCACCCTTGGCACCCCTGGACTATTGCAGCAGCCTATTCAATGGTCTCCTTGCTACAAGTCTCCTCCTATTCCAGTCTATTCTCCATTCATCTATGAAAGTGGTGTTGCTGAGATACTGGTCTATTCACTAAACTCCAGTGGCTCTATATCTCACTAATTCTATTGCCTTCCTTCTGTTCATCATTTCAAATTTATCTTGTATATAGTTTGTGCATAATTGCTTGTATTTTGTCCTACCCACTAGCCTGTAAGCTCCTTTAGAGCAAGGACTGTCTTTTGCCTTTCTTTATATCCCCAGTATTTAGCAAAGTGCTTGGCACATAGTAGGTTCTTAAATAAACATTTATTGACTAACTAATGACTGAGCCACTTAAGTCTCATGCACAAGAAGTACATTTTATTTCCATATACCTAACACATATGCATGATTAGCCCTACATTTTAGAAAAATCGCTTTGATAGCTGAGTAGAGGGTTGATTGGGGTGAAACTAGAGGTTAGCAGACCAATTAAAGGGTAAATGAAATAGTCCAGAAGAGAGGGGATGAGGGGTATTGGGAGAGGTGTATGTGTGAGTAGATAAAGGGGAATGTATACAAGAAATGTGAAGGTAGAAACGACAAGATTTGACAATAGGTTGAATATATAAGATAAGTGTGAGTGAGGAGTCAAACTTAGGTTGTAAAACTCAGTGCCTGGAATAATGGTGTGCCTTCAACAGAAATAAAGGAGTTGAGGAAGAAGGGACAGTTTAGGAGTAAAGATAATGAATTCTGTCTTACATATGTTAATTTTGGGGTGCCTCTGGGACATTTAGCTCAAAATATTCAAAAGGCAGTTGGTGATATGGGGCTAGATTCCAGGAAAGAGACTACAGATGGATGCCTTACATAAATCTGAGCATCATGTACAGAGAGCTGACAATTCATAAGAGTTGAGATCACTAAGTGAGCGAGCTAGTACACAGGGAGAAGAAAAGTGGGCCTAGGATAGGCACATGGGGGGACACCCATGGATTGTTGATATAAGCTGGATAAAAACTCAGCAAAGGAGACTGAGGAAGAGCAAAGAGCAGAAGGTGAATCAAGAAAAAATGTCACCCTATAAAACTACCCCACTATAAAAGAAGAGTATGCTGGAGGAAAGAGTGATCAACAGCATTAGAAGTTGAGAGATCAAGAAGGATGAGAATTGAGAAAGATCTTTAGATTTGGCAATGAAGAGATCACTGATTACTCTGGAGACAGTAGTCTGTTGATTGATGACATTGGAAGCCCTATTAGGAAGGGTTTAGAGTCTAGTGAGAGAAGTGCCTTTCTTAAGGTTAACTGAGATTGAAAGGAGAGATAGAGGTCTCATAACTAATAGTGATGACTAGATCAAGCAAGATTTTTGTTGTTATTGTAGTCTTTGCTGTTGTTATTTGGAAGGTCAACTTCTTAAATATGGACAAGGTGCAGCTTTCCTTTGTGAAAGAAGTGCCTATAGTGATGCTTTGATCTGTGAAGTATTACATTTGAAGTAGATAAGTATGATATCTTAATGTAATAGAACATTATTGAGCCTTAAGAAATAACAAAAGGTACAATTTCAGAGAAACCTGGGAAGATTTGTATGAACTGATGCAACAACAATATAAAGACAAATAAGGTAGGGCAGGGTTAAGATGGCAGAATGAGAAAACATTTCTGCCTAGCTCACTCAACATACTTCCTTCATAGCAACCTAGAAAACATGCCAGACTGAATTCCAACTAGAAGAACCAGGAAAAGGTCACAGTGAATCATGTTCTCCATCCTAGGGCAGCTTAGGAAAACAGAGAGGACTGCAGACACTGGGGAAGAGGCTAGCCAGGAGTATAGGATGGCAGCAGCTGCTGCTGGAGATCAACAATGGAACAGCAGCTGATACAAGGCAACCAGGCAGGAAGCACAGAGCAGAAAGAGATTCCAGGGAATCTCTAAACTAGCACAGTGAGCAGGAACAGGTCTCATCTGGCATCTCTATTGCTCATTACCCACCTCCAGGTCATAGATCAAGAATGGAGCAGAGTGTTCACTAGCAAGAGGGGACTGGCTGAGCACTAAGCAAAGAACAAATTCTAGAAATCTATCTGTCTCTGAGCCCAAGAACAGAGTAGTGACTCAGTTCTAGCCTTTAGCCCAGCCCATAAGTGTGCAATAGAATAACCAGGGCAAGAGACTAAGAACAAAAGGGAGCCATCAATTCAATTGCTCTGATCTGGCAGAACCCCCCCGCCCCCCATGAATCCATCAAACGTAAGCCAACAAATTTAAAACTGGGTCAGGAACTTGTAGCACTCAGGCCAGCCAGAAGGGCAGTGAAAAGACTTCTCACCTGGTCACATCACTTTGGGAACACTATAAAAATGTAGGCCCCCAGACCAAACTGTGAAAATAGCAGAAGGGCATAAAAGGTCAGAAACTCAGGCCAGATATCCTCCCCAAAAGTTATCAGAGCCCAACACTAACATAGAGTCCAAAGTCAAGAAATAGGCTGTAAAAATGAGCAAAGAAGAAAAGAGTTTGACCATAAAGAGCTACTATGGTCACAGGGAAGCTCAAGACGCAAACATTTAAGAAGGTAATGACTTAAGAATATCTACAAGACAAATAACTTTGATGTGAAAGCTCTGCTCAGTGCAATGATAAAGCAGGATTCCAGGGGACCAATGATACTACCCATCTCCTGAATGAGCAGATGGACTCAAGGTCCAGAATGAGTCACACATTTTTGGATGTGGTCAATACAGGAATTTATTTTGCTTAACTATATTACAAGAGTTTTGTTTTTCTTTTATTTTTCTTCAATTGGTGGGGGAGGGGAGAGAGATAGAAAACAAATTCTTGTTAAATTTAATAAAAATAAAATACAAGTCACATTTTAAAAATGAAGTACATAGAAGAGGTTAGAACAAGGCATGATAATAGATGACAGCATATTGCTTATTAGAATGCTCAGGGAAGGCATATTTTAGTAATAAAAATAGTCTCAAAGGTTTCATCCCAGGTGAATATGTAGGAGCAGTGACAATGTTCAGCAAAACAGTCTCAAAAAGGTTGTGGTCGGATTTTTCTCAAGGTTGATTTATTTTCCTCCTTAAAAGGAATTATCTTCACCCAACTTACATCGAGCCTCATTTTTAAATTATGGATTGAGAGCTGTAAGAGACCTTCTAGGTCAGCCCAAACCATTTTACTTAATAGACTAGGAAACTCAAATTCCAATCTTCTTTCTGGGTGGGCATTTGGTTCTAATTCGTGATGATGTATGAGTTAATTTGATGTTATTTAAGTTAAATTTGTCATACAGATTGCATATGTTTAGCTAATTTACCATTATCGGTTATCAACGCTTTACATATTTTATATTTTGAGTGAAATTTTAGCTTGAAAACAATGTATATTTTAATGCTGTATGTTTGGTAGACTTCTTTTAGTTGATTTCATTGGTGTAGAAACTCCATTTATCAGTGCAGATCAGAGACTGATCTGCAACTTATAGTTTAAAGTTCTCTGGGACATGGAGAAGTTAAATAATTTGCCCAGAGTCACATAGGTAGTATATGTCAAAAGTTGGACTTTAACCCAAGTATTCTTCCCTTAAACTGAGTTGATTCTCTCTGCTCCATGCTGATCTCTTAGTCAGTTTATATTCTGGTCTTCAGGGAGTATGAATCTCTGGCTACACTCTCACTTCTTGGTACCTTCATACAGACTATTCCCAATGCCTAAAACACTTTTTCTCCTCATTTCTGCCTCTTAAATCCCTACCTTCCTACAAAGCTCAAATCTTAGTAGGAGGACAGATTCTGCTTTCCCCAGTACCTTGCAAGTCTTTGGAACTCAGTAGTACTTAATAAATGCTTGGTGGTTGGTCTACTAAGAGACAATATCATTCTACACCACACTGTGTACTGCCTCTCCAAGCAGCTATGTTAGTCAACTCTAATACTGCATTCTTACAACACTTTACAACACCAAAAAGTTACGTCAACTTTTTAAAAATTGAATTTCATTTCAATTCTATTAGCATAGAAAATCCTAAACGTTCCAAAAATTTTTCTTCAAGAAACTATTTTCCAAATTCTTGTAGTCCAATACAGAATGGTCAGCTGTTTTCTCTGTCCTTTTCAACAGCAGGAGTAAACACATTTGAGCTTACATTTATAACAGAAAACAGATAAATGCTGTTTTTTCCATGTATAAATCTAAAATGACCAATCAGCTAAAAAGAGCACATAGTTTATATCAGGTTGGAAATATCACCAGGGAAATCCACTCTATTTCCCATGGTCAGGTCAAATAATTAGCAACCCAGGAGATGAAATTTGACCTTTCCTAATAAAGTTAAATCACACTTACTATGAACCAATGAGACATCCACATCTTACCAGACAAACAAAATAATGAGCAAACGTAACAAATGGATTTGTAGGTTTGAAAACAGTTTCAACAAAGCCTGGATGCTTTGAATATTCTGTGAGAACTTGGGGGCAAAGAGGTTTCACAGAGTTTGGGGTTTCACAACAAATGCTTTACACACACACACACCCACCCACCCACTCACACACACACACACACACACACACACACACACACACACACACACACACACACACACACACCTGGTAGTATAGAAAAGATTTTTGGTGAAAACTGAAAATGCAGCATGAAGGATTCAGCCACTTTAAACTTGGCTGGTCCATTGAAAATTAAAAAGCGACATGAGAAATGAACAGCCTGGTGAACCTGATATTAGTCTGGTCACTAATATCAGGTTCACCAGCATAATAGGGCTCTCTTTTCAATATAAAGGAAATGTATATTCTAAACTGCCCAGTCATTTGACCTAAGCTACTAAGAAATTCATCTCTAAGTGATTTAATACACACTGCTTTTATATCCATAACTCTGAGGAGGCAAACACAAGCCCTAAATCCCTATTTCCATTGCATTTTGGCTATTTTCAGATTGAAAGAATATAATAAAAAGGCATATATGATTTCGTCTTGTGACTCTGTAAGTCTTTCAAATAAGGCATACCTATTGGGTTTTTACCCCCGAAAGAAAAGTGTTTCAAAGTATTTGAAGTTTAACAAGAAATCAAGGGGCTTTGTAAATTTGTAGATAAATAGTAGGGCTTCAAGAAGAAAGAAAAGAAAAGGAAAGGAAAGGAAAGAAAAAAAGAAAAAAGAGAGAAGGGAAGGGAAGAGAAAAAAAGGAAAGGAAGACCTTTATTTACTATTTAAATTTATTTATTAAATGGAAATTTATGGTTCTTGAGCATGTAAGTTCAGTATCAATTCAGTCCTAAATATAGAAATAAAAAGCAATTTAAGCTACAGGTGTGATTTAAGGTAGATATGAGAATGGGGATCCTGATAGGCTAGCTAAACTCCCAAAGAGGTTATTATAGAAGTATATGATATCAGTACTTTTTTTTTCTTCTAGAAATTATGCAATGCTTTGAGATTTACAAAAAATTTATAAATATCTCATTTTTATTCTGGGAGATAGGCATTATCTTTTTTCCCCATTTTTTATAAATAAGGAAAATGAGACAGGTAGAGGTGAAGTGACTTTAAGTTCATACAGCGAATAAGTATCTGAGGGTGGATTTGAACTCATGTCTTCCTGGCTTCAGGGCTAACATTCCACCTACTTTGCAAACAGGACAGATATTTCTTTATCTAAGACATCTAAAATGGTTTAGTCATAGTCTTGGTTGATAATAAATGAAATTACTTCTCAAGGTCCTTTTAGAATCCTCCCTCTGATTCTATGAATTTAGGTAGCAGGTTTTTGGTAGGTTGTCCTAAACGGGGTTGTATTTGGGACCCCCATCACGTCTCATTTTGGCCTCTTTATCATCTAGTCCTAAAGGTCATCTCCTCAATTTAGTTGTCAAGATTTTTTCCCATTTTTTTGTCACCTTTTCCCTCTTGTCCTAAATCCTGATTTTCTTCACTATTCCAGAAATATTGAAATACACAAAAGGAGACTCAAAACTTTTCTTCTTGTATCCTCAGTCGTCTTGCTCTATGGAATTCTTGCTCTCCTCTGAATCATGATGAACATGTAAGTTTGCAGGGAAGATTGCTTTCCCTTTCTCTGTCCTAACTCCAGTGTTTACTCTCCTGATTCTGAGTTGTAATTAATACATATGTTTAAAATAAAATCCTACATGTTCTATGGCAGATTTGCACCTCATTCCCAGTTTTACTCCAGTTTTATTCATAAGATGGATTTTGCCAAGGCCTACATTATTAACTGCTTGGTAATCTTGAAGCCATATGTAAAAGTGAACTGTCATTAGAATAACATAGATTCTAAAAGCTTCAGAGCACAGTACCAGTCAAGATCATGTGGGTCTCACAATAGGCACAGAATTAAAGCCACCAAAAAAAGTCAGCAGGAGAGACAATCAAGCTCCAACTGAGCCAGCTTCATTCATTAGAGGAGCTGATTAAAATGTGAATGTTCAGTATTAATATTGCACAATTTATGTAGTGATGGATTTCATGAACATACTTTTGGATACATAGTTTAGGACAAAGAGATTTTCTCTTTTCAATATTGGGTCATATTCTTGATTTGGAATAGTCAGATACATAAACAGGAGTGCCTCAAGGTGAAATGGTCAAGGTCAAAATGAGATAATAATTGTAAGGTGCTTAGCACAGTGCCTGAAATATAATAAGTGATATATAAATGTTAGCTATTATTGATGTTGCTAAAAGAAGAGAATGGAACTAGCACTTGATCCACTTGAGAAGATTATTCACAAGCTGTTTTGAGGACAGTCTGGTACTCTGGTAGAACTGGGTAATTCAGTTGAAAAATTCATTATTTAACTTCATATCAGTTATTTTTGTTTAGTACTGAACTTACTTTAGCTGGGCGATGGGAGGATCTGGGTTTAAGTCCTACTGTCTCTGACTCATACCAGCTATGTGACCCTAGGTAAATCGCTTGACCTTTCAGGGCTCTAGTAAACTCTTTAAGACTCTAATTTGAAGAGAAGACCTCAAATTGGTAGAGGTAGCTTTCCCACCTGGGAGTTTCCTATAGGAATGAAATCACAGGTTGAGAACTATCTCTTTTCTTACTATTTTAAGTCCTTACCCCCAACAGCAATCCCTTAATGGAAACCAATTAGAATAATGAGGGCAAAGGGTTATACATACATCTTGTCTACCCAAGTAATAACTGGGTTTATCTTTTATACTTTGTTGGGAATGCTTGGGGGAGGAGGACAGGGTTGTTTTGTATATTTTTCCAATGCAAAAAACTTCAGTCTACATTTTTCACATATGTGACATCTGAAAAAGCTCAGATGTGGAAGTATTAAAGAAATCATTGCTTCTTAGTTTCATGTTTAATTGTCAGAGCCAGAAAAGAAGGAAGTGAAGAAGGCAGGACTTGCATGGGCTGACACTCTTTGAGGGACAAGGCTATGGCAGGCATGGCTTTCATTATATTTAAGTGAATTAGCCTGTTTCCTTTAAACAGGAGAGATTAACAAGCCACCAAGGACCTGCTGTGGGATTCTGACACTTTTAGTGTCTTGTGACACATGATTTGTGAAGATCAAGTCTTGTTCAAAAGCAGCAAACACATCTACCATTAGAATGAGGGATGCCAAAATCTGATATACAATGAGAAGGGTTAAAATTTATTGGCAAAGACAATTACTAAAAAGCCAAAATGGGTCATTTTCTAAAATAGTTCTTACATAGTCATCCTACAATCTTTGATGGCTTTGGTGAGTGGGAAGTATAATCAATCTATACCTAGAGTAACTAGTCTTTAATAATATGATTTCTGATATGATAGATACACTACTGGACTTAGAGGCAGAAAAAATTAGGTTTAAATCCTGCCTCTGAAATTTGTTAGCTGTGGGACCTTGGGCAAGTGACAACCTCAATTTCCTCTTTCTTAAAGGGGGATAATAACAGCTACTTCCACAAAGTTATTGTAAAGATCAAATGAGACAGTATTGGTAAAGTGCTTTACAATCTTTAAAGGGAGAATATAAATGAGCTAAATTAAACTGTAAAGAACTCAAAAAGATTAAATCCTTGAATCAAATCACAGGAAAAATCAATATATCTACAAAATGAACTTCTGTTTAAAAGTGATCTTTAAGGGAAAGGCTGTGATGTCTCTGAATAACTTAGCATTAGGCAAACATTTCTAAAATTGTGTGCTCTTTTTATATATAGTTGTAGTAAAAAAAAAACTAAACAAAACCTGGAAACAAATTGGTTGACCATTGGCTGAACAACTTGATGTTATCTCAATATAATGGAATATTATTATGCCTTAAGAAATGGTGAGGGATTCAGAGAAATATGGGAAAATTTTAAAGAACTGATGTAGAGTGAAGTAAGTAGGACTAGAAAATAAACAATGATTCCAATCATGTAAATGGAAGAACACCAAGCCAAAGCTTTTAGTGACTAATAGTGGCCCTGGGAGAGGGATGATGAAGCATCTCTCCTTTTCAGTAAAGACAGGTGTGCGTATGGGAGGATGGGCTGAGGGAACAGAATGGGGTCTATACTGAACCCAGACATTTAACTGTTTTTCTTTGTTACAATGGATGGATCAATTAATGGTGGAGGGAAAGTGGTAGGGGTGTCATAGCTGGAAGTGATGGCATGAAAACAAAAAGTAGTCATAAAACTTGATTTTTGTGCTTGGACCACTCTCCTTCCATACCTACCCTGCTGTCCAGTTCAAATCCCACTTTCTGTAGCAAACCCTTCCCAGGCACTTGGAGCTTAGTTCCTTCCCTTCTGAGATTATCTCCCCTCTAATCTGTATATATGACAGGTATCTAGTTTCTATTTTGTTTTATTTGTCCTGTTGTCTCTCTTATTAGAATGTGAGCTCCTTGAAGGAACTATGTAGTTTTATCTTTCATTGTATCCCCAATGTTTAACAGAGTACTTGACATATAGTAAACACTTTATAAATGATTTTTCATTAATTGATTGATTTTTTTGCTGGTAAAGTTTCCTGTGGAAGAAATAAAGAAATATATCACACCCCAGTTAGCAGAAACACCCAAACACGAGAAAGAAGAGACTGAAGTTTGGAAGTTACACATGTACAAAGATCTCCTGAGGTGGAATAAATTCCTGTGGCCAGTCATAGTTGGGCAACTACAAAGCCCAAGCTTTAAAAAAAGGAAGAAAAAAGTACCTCAAAAGAAAAGAACATCACAAGCATAAGGACTACTACTCCCAGAAGGAAAAAAATCCATTAAAATAGTACAATGCCCATTGTGATGTAAGGGTAGTAACTATTATTAATTCCTTCCTTACCAAGCTTTTAAATTTGTCTCTGGAAGTTTTTCCATAGAAACTCATGCACTAACTTAAATGGAAAAATAAGATTCTTTTGACAGAAAATCATTTTGTAAACTAATTTGCTGACATGTATTTATTCCATAAAGTGAGAAATGCCCATATGCTGTGCTAGTAGGAATGTAAACAACTTACATCTGTGTCTTTTAGATATGCAGAGACTCATAAAATCTTAGAAAATATGTTGCCCAGTCCCCTCACTTTACAGATGAGGAAACTAAAACACAGACAAGTTAAATGATTTACTCATGTTACAAAGTGAATAGCAGAGTCAAGATTTGGCTCTAGAACACCTGACTGCTCCACCCTGCCTCTTACAAAAAAAAGGTGTTTGGACAGCAACACAACAACTGCAATCAAAGATCAATGTTTGGAATATTACTGTGCTATAAGAAATGATGAGCTGGTTGATTTTAGGAAAAAATATTGAAAGACTTGAACAAAATAATGAACAGTGAAATGAGCAGAAGCAAGAGAATGTTTAAATGTAATAATAATGATATTGTTTTAAGAACGACTTTGAACACCTAAGTCATTTTGAGTATTATAAATACTCAAATCAACTGCAAAGGACCTATAAAAGAAGTTGTTATCCACATCCAGAGAAAGAACTGATAAATAGAACTATATATAGTATGGTTTATACATACTCACACATATTTGTGTGTACACATATATTCATACACACACACACATATCAATGGTAGCCTTCTCTAGGGCAAGGTGGGGAGGGAGGGAGAGAAAAATAAAAAGTACATGGCAGAGAATAAAAGAAAACTTGGAAGGAAGCACAGAAAAGCAGAGTAGCTTTGAAAATAATATGTAGTATTTATTGCATATTTTTTCAAAAAAAAATAAACTATGAAATGTAAATTCACAGTTTTATATTGAATCTTTTTATGCTGTGTACATGGGAAAATATTTTGGTATTTAAGTTCAAAATTAATAAAAATTTTTAAAAATCAGGTCTGATATCCTTTGAGAAAGATGGATTGACCTCTTCTAGTGCCAAAAACAGAACACACAGAACTCTCTGACTTAGAAAATTAGGATCAATTGCCCCCCACCTTTTTTGCCATTTCCCGTGATGTCTGCCTCCTGCCCAACAAGATATATTTTAGTATTTGAAAGACAGTTGTGGAAGAGAGATTCAACTTATTTTGTTTGTAGCAATGGATGGACATTTTTCAAGGGGCAGATTTTGGCTCATAGTAAGGAAAAATTTTCTGAAAATAAAAATAGAGTCAATTGCTAAGGTAGTTAGTGGGTTTCCATTCATGAAAGACCTTCAAGTGGTCTCTGGATGACTGTGTTGGGGATTCTTATTCGGCTATGGGCTGACATAAATGGTCTCTGATTTCTCTTCTAGCCTAGCTGCAAGGGAGAACATTTAGATTCATATAAAGAAAATCTAACCTTCTGCACTGACTCAAAGCAGAATAGGCTGACTCAAGAGGCTACAACCTCTTCCTCAATAGATACCTTTATGCAAAAACTGGACTACCATTTGGTAGAGAGTGGATTCTTGAGAGGAAATGTCACATAGTGTATAAGAACAAGGGATAAGAATTCAGGAGACCTAGATTAGAATTCTACCCTTGAAACATTATGTAAATATGAGTTATCACTATTAGTGGAGTGGATTACACTAGATCTAAGATACCAAAGTCTTTTCTAACTCTCAGCCAGATGTCTTAACATGCTCAGCAATTTCTGCCAGGGCCCAAACAGATAAAGCCAAATACATATACTTAAGGTTTTATTATACAACTATAAGATTTGAGACAGGATTTCCTAACCTTGTTTTGTTTTGTTGTTGTTAATATTTTGATAACTGTATTTCAATATAATTACTTTCCTTTGTAATTTTATGCATTTAAAACATCATTCTGATAAGGAGTCAGTAGGTGTACTCAGATGGCTAAAAGGGTCCATAATAAAGAAAAAAAGATAAAGGACCTTTAGCCTAAAGATATCTAGAAATACTTATATAAGTCTTAGGAACACGGAAGATGATATTGACACATGTTTCATTCACTTTTAATAAAGATGGCACGCAAAACTGATCAACGGTTCATTTACTCCCAGCACTAATTTTTCATCCTGATCTCAGGTTGAGGCAATTCCTCTACCGTGAGTCCACCCTTTGAAATCTTCTTAATAGTCAATTGAAGTGAAAGACACTAAATAATAAAAGCCTTTAAAATAAGTAGGGCACTGCATTGTATAATGGACTGAGATATAATTAGGATGGCATACCTTTACTTTATGACAATCCCAACAAAGGAAACCATCTACAATGAGTTTGGCTAGTAAATAATTGAAACATGGGAAAATTTTTCTAGCACTTTAACAGTTAAAATCAGGGAACGCTCAGTATAAAATGGAAGGGTGAAAAGGCATTTTGCCAACTGCCTCAGGAGATATAACCCAGCCGGATATAACAAATTATTTCAAACCCCATAAAGTCATTTCAGATTTTGAAAAACCCAACCCTATTGCTTTATGTTGATCAGCACTAATAAGCTGCAGATTGTGGTTAATGTCAATTGTTGTATTCTGCCAAATTCAGCTGTGCATATTCTCTTAATCTTGTTAAATAACTATGAGGCCTTAAGTACAAAGAAAAATATCTTAAAAGTAAAAAAATGTAGGGCCTCACAGAAGTTGCTAGAGGATGCACTACATGTTGCTAATTCTCCATTAACAATACCAGACCCTTATTTTGCAGAAGATTTCTCAGAGCTTTAGGGGATGCAAGGTTTAGCCTACTCCATCATATGGCTGTGGAAGAAGGCAACAGTATCACCAGAAGAGACACTCTCATTTGCATACATATGAACACCCAAGGTGGATCCCAGCTCCTTCTGTCATATTGATGGCAGCCCCAAAGCTTATCTCATTATTAAACACACACACACACACACACACACACACACAGAAAGAAAAAAATCACTTTCCACAAAGTATAAATGAGTGTCTATCTATTGTGGACAAATATGTCTAAGAAGTTACTTTCAAAGGAAGGGCACAGGACCTTGTCAATACTTCTTCTTGTTCCCAGCTTTGGAAGTCTGAACTATGAACTCAAGTGACCACTTGGAGGGATGAGTTCTTGCCAATGCTCATGGGAGGCAGGGAGCTGATGTACAAATTCCTGTGGTTTAAAGAGAAAAGGAGGAGAAAAAAGAAAGAAAGGAGGAGCCCTGACTCACTAAAAGTTTGTTTATGCAATGGTAATGGTGAAGCATCCAGGGCTTTTCCTGGTAAACATGGGGGTGAGAGATAAAGATAATAAAGAGGAGAAGGAAAGCTCAAGCAGGTATCAGCTATTTTTGTAAAATTCACCCACCACCTAGTTAAAAATTGAATTGATTTCAGATTCATCTGTAAACCTCTCCCACCAACCAGGGGGTAAACATTAGCAATATGTTTTAACTTACTCTTAGAATATGATTCCTCTCATTAAAAAGTATAGATACTTTTAGGGTTTGCCCAAGTGCAGTACTATAGCCTTCTAAATCATTCAGACTGAGTCAGTCTCCAATCACCTCCTACTTTTTCCTCTTAGCTTTCTGAATCAGTTCCTTCAGAAGTTTGCTCAGGTTCACGTCCTCTCAGGCTCAGGAATCTCTACTCTCTTCATTTTCTTTACTCCATCTTGTCTTCCATGGGGATTCTGCTTTATTGGCATGGCCTTCTTCTCTTATTTTCAGATACAGCAAGGGAATGATATCCATCCAAAGTGGCGCTAATATTATCGTTACCTAAATTCGTCAATAATACAGCCCATTCTCAAAACAATAACCCTGGCTAGGTCGATTCTAGCTTGCCCCATTTCAGCAAGCATAAACAGGAATCTCTAAATCCATTCCAGGGCTGGCGGGACACAATGTCCATTTTGACAGAGGGAATCCTCAGCAGATGGTGCCCATACTAATACTGTGCCATCTACCCTTCCGACTCCCTACTCCCCTCTGCATTTCCAGTTCACCGACTGCATCTCCCAATATGAGCCCTACATGCCTTTAGATCAAGGGCTCCTACCTTGGGATCCTTGATCCTTTTATAATTTTCAGTATATGTCAATGTAGTTGATTTCCTTTGCAATCCAAAGTATTTTATTTTAACACTTTTTTTTCTGACAAAAGTTTCACTAGCCTGCCAAAGGAGACCATGACAAAAAAGGGAAAAAAAAGTAAAAACCACTGCTTTCATCCTCCTTGCCCTTTTACCATCAAGTTGGCAAGAGCAGTGTGAAGGAGGTGATGTTCCCTAGAATATTTTTAGTAATGACCTACTGCTTTCATTGTCAGGCTGGTCTATGGTCCCAGGTAGCTCAACATCAGTCTGATACGGGAATCAAACAAGGGCAAAAGGCCATTTCCTCTGCTTTTTGTATCACATGGACATTATTCAGTTTATTAAACATCTCTGATACCATAGACAAATCCAATAGTCACTTTTGAAATCAGCTAATAGTTTAGATACTAGTATTTAAAATTGGCTGCATTCCCAGAAAACAGGTGAGGAAATGTGCCTGTCTCCCTTTTTTTTCCCCAAGATTGTATGGGTATAGAAAAACCATAGTCAGACTCCACTGATGTGCTGATTGGCTTTGCTGAAGTTTTCTTTTCTTTTTCTTTCTTTTTATTTTTAAAATACTTTGTTGCAAGGGATGATTTGTGGGGTAAAACGAGGTGCATATGCATGGAAATTAAGGTTATACAAAAGCAAAATTTGTTAAAAATTTAAAACCGCAAGTGATATACGAAGGAGGCATAAACATGTTTCTGTTGACTAGTTTGTTAAAACTCACTACGAACCTGACCGACATATGTGTGCAGTAATAGCTTCGTGAATTACAAGATCATATAGGTTTTGGTTATTCATGAACAAATAATAAAACCACAATTAACCAAAGCATTTTAAAAACAAAAGCAATAATAGTACCTGGATTTATTTTATTTCATTCATTTTCTGAGGCACTATGAAAAACAAAATCCACCATGACAATATAAAGTCATCTTATTGGCTACTCTTGTACAGATAGAGCAAGTTGGGCTAGATTTTGCTATTATGGGCTAGTGGAGTAAGCTATCTGAATTCAATATAAGGCATTAATAATTCAAATTCACTTATTTGGAATTTGTTACATGTGACCCAATCAAACCCTTTCTTAGCTACTTCTCTGTAAACAAACTCTTTCTTGATGCAAATCAATATTTCATCAAGATCAAATGTCAAGAACTCAACAGGCATTTATGAAGTGCTTACTTTGTGCCCGTCATGGTGCCAAGTGATGGGAATACAAACACAAACAGAAAGCAGCAGGCCCTGACTTCAAGCATCCTACATTCTAGCGGGTGGAGACAACGCATAAAGGGAAGCTGAAAATAGGGGGTGCATGGATGGGAGAGAGAGATGACAGAATGGGGGAATGTTAAAAACGTTCCAAACCAAATGTTTTTGACCACTTTTAAAGCTTCTAGAGAAATATTCATTTACATAAAAGCAATCAATATATAGTAGAATGTAAGCTCCTTGAGGGCCGGGACTGTTTTTCTTCCTAGCATCAGCAACAAGCATAAGCATTTAATAAATGTTTTGTGGCCTGGATTCCCAGATTCACATGATTTAGGGCTAGTTTGAGAAGACCATATGAATTTGGTCCACTCCTTATTTTACAGACAAGAAAATTGAGGGGGTTGAGTAACTTGCTATCACCATGGTTGTGGCAGAACTAGGATTCAAAAAGGTGAAAAAAGTGGGATTCAAATTCTTCTCCTTAGGATCACAGAGTGAAAGTTCTGCAAAATACTTAGCTCTAATCTGTCATTTTACAGATGTGGAAGCTGAGGTCCAGAGAGGTTCAGGGATCCACTAGAGGTCCCACAGGAAGTGGCAGAGTCAAGGTTAAAATCCAAATCCTTTCATCCTAATCTAAGGGTTCTTTTTGCTGTACCATGCTGCTTTGCTTAGACTGGTTTTCATTACTTTCATTACTGGGCATATTTTAAATGAATAAAATTGTACGTCTCTAAAATTAGACTAAATTCAAGCTTCTAACCAATTCAGACTATCTTCCTCCCAATTAGTCCTATTTAGAATATTTGACACCATATTTGTAGGGCTTCCATGGGCTATTCTTTTTAAATAAATACCCTCCTAGAAAGTTTAAAATTTTAAGATCTTAGAGGGCATCCAATCCCTTCGCTTTACAGAGGAGAAAACTGAGGTGTAAGATCACTTTGCTAATTAGCTATATAATTAGGCCAAAGGCCTGGATCCCTCGTTTGATCCAGGTTCTCCAATACAACATTGATGGATTCTCAGGGATTGTTGTTGTTGTTGTTCAATTATGTCCAACTTTTTGTGACTCCGCTTGGGGTTTTCTTGGAAAAGATACTTGCCATTTCCTTCTCTAACTCATTTTACAGATGAAGAAACTGAGGCAAACAGGATTAAGTGATTTCTTCAAGGTCACACAGAATGCAAGTGTCTGAAGCCAGATTTGAATGCAGGAAGATCAGTCTTCCTGATTCCAAGCTCAGTGCTTTTTCTACTGCACCACCTAGCTGCCCTATTCTCAGGGGTAATCACTGCTAAATATATTTAGAAATGAAAATACAGTTCTTTGACAAGTCATATCCACCTAAAAATCCAGCAGGAATTTGAAAAAAGAATTAATCATTCTTGACCTCCATTTTATATATTTAAATCAAAGGTTCTTAACCTTTTTGGGGGGTGGGTGTCATGAATCACTTTAGCTATCAGATGAATCCTTCACAGAATATTTTAAATGCATAAGATGACAAAGGCCACCAATTATAGTGAAATATTATAAAAGTATTTGTTTTAAAAATTCACAGGCCCTTGGTTAAGAATCCCTGATTTAAAAAATAGAAATAATCTTATCTAGAATGATGAATTGGAGAAAAATAGAAAGCAGTGAATTTCAGAGGGCAGAAGGCAACAAAGGCTATGAAAATATCATTCAGAAGTGAGTATGCATACTAGTAACCTATGGACAATAGTAATGCAAACCTATAAATACAGGGTGTCCCAAAACGCTTTGTGCAAATTTAAGTTTCAGTAATAGTTCCCTTATACGTATTTATTCCTATTGAGTTAAAATGAAGCTCTTCAGGCCTCTGCCTCTTTGACTTTAAAATAGGGGGACTGAACTAAATGATTTCTGTAGGCTCCAACACCTCTAAATCCATGATCCCATAATACTTTGATCATAAAATAAGTGTCTAAGGTGGGATTTGTACCTATGCCTCCTAACTCAAAATTTAGTACTCTACAGTCAAGGTAATTGCTTACATCTATATAGTGCCTAGCATTTACAAAGCACTATATATATATATATATATGTGTGTGTGTGTGTGTGTGTGTATGTGTATACATACAGACATATACATGTATATGTATATATGTGTGTATATACGTATGTGTGCACATTAGGTCATTTAAGCCTCACAACATACCTGTGAGGGAGATACAAGTATTATCATTACCAGTTAAGGCCACTGAGGTGCAGAGAAGTTAAGAGACTTGCCCAGCATCACAAACTGAGGCATTATTAGAGGAAGGATTTAAATACAGTTTTCCAGACACCAAATCTAGCACTTTGTCCACCATGCCATGATACCCAAGAAGGTGAAACAACTGTCTGTGTATTTTATTATTTACTTCACAAATAATTTCTTCTTCCCTCTCACCCCATCACCACCGCTACCAGAGTACAAATCTGATTTCAGGTGACGATATTTTTTTTTTTCAGATAAAGCAATGTATGGAAACTAAATGAGGGAGGGATTATACACTGTTAGGGTAGGGAATACCCACACTGAAGGAATCATATGTCCTTAAAAAAGTATTGAAGAAGGTGTTCTTAAAAGTTTAAACAATTCACAATACTTTATCGGAAACATGTTTTTTAAAAATAAATTTATTTCAATTGTCTTCCAATGTGACTGATGTGATTATATATCTAGATATATCAATAAATGGGTATATATGATACATATAGACCCACATATATATATATATATAAATACACACACATATGTGTGTATGTGTATATATATATATGTAAAATAAAACAAATCATCTATACTAGATAGAAGGGATTTTTCCTATAGTAAATATGATATAATAATGTCAACACAATAATTCTTCTTTGGAGAAGTAGTTAAATTTTCTCAGAAATGACAATTCCTGTCCCCGGCACGGAAAAATAGAAAAAATGGACAGAAAGATTCCCAAGACTGTAGCTGACATTGCCCGGATCAGCTTTCTAAAGTTAAGGTTCTATTCTGTTTCCTTAGTACAGAGAGATAGCAAATCCCATTAAAGTGAATGCCAAGGAATAGCCCAAAGCCTAGGTTTACTGGAACTATTGTATTAATTATTGCATTAGCTAAGTGAACAGCTGGCTGAGGCTAAGAAATTCTTGTTCAAAACTTTAATCCAAATGAAACTTTACAGTTGTTTGGGGGGGCAGAGCCAAGATGGCAGCTGGAAACCACTAAAGAAACTTTACAATTGTCTTAAAGGGGTGTTGACAGACCATTAAAATTTACTTATTCCTTGAGGTTCCAGCTTCTTATGTTCACTCTTTTTCAGGTATTTCTTTTTTATATTGATTCTACAATGCAGTTATCATCCTTGATCCAAGTGAGCCCTTACCACAACCAGGACAGTAGTTGACTATAGGCCAAAGACGCACATATTGTCCTCTGCCATTGAGCAAGAAGGGAGAAGAAACTGGGGATTCACTCACTATGCCCTAGCTTCTCTTTTCAATTCAGTTTTACTTAACAAATTAACATTTGTATAAGACACTAAAATTCCATGCTCTCCAATCAACAAACTGACATACTTTAAAGGAAGAACACAAACCTGACCAAAAGTTCTCAGCTCGATCAAAGGCTTCTTTAGGCTCCACAGCCTCTCCAGAGGTACTACTTCCTCACTGGAGATTTTCAGGTGGAGGCTTAGTCCACTTTTTAGCAAAGGAGAAATTCTCAGATGGACATCAGTGGACTATATGTTCTCCAAGGTAGCCTCCAAATTTGAAATGCTGTGATTCTGAAAGTCATCAGAAAGTAGCTTTTTTGGATGACAAACACTGTGTCCTACAACATTTTTAGAGGAAGACAATCCTTCCACCATCCTTTCTTCAGTTTGATTTCTTTTTGCAGATATTACAGGTGAGGTAGCCTTCTATATAAATTTCTTTTTTCTTTCTTTTAGAGGTAAAAGAATGATGAAGAATGAAGAAAAATAAGTTTTAAAAGGTCCCTGAATAATAACCATAGGTTATAGGTTCATAGGTAGATCTGGATATTACATTTCAAACCACCTCTTACTAAGATTTCTTTTAAAATATCTCATTCATTTCTCTTCAGCATCAAACTTTATATGAAATGCTCTTTCTCCAGAGAAAAGGGTTTTTTTTTTCCTTTTTGATGAAACCAATCTTCATCTCAATGTGGGGAATTAATCACTGCTACCTGACACTAAAATGGACCCCTCACCTCCCCTAAAATAGGAGACATACAATATGAGAGCTGCCCCAGCAACAGGGTTTGACCTGAGACAGATGCTCTGACAGAAACTATTCTCGGAATAAAGTGCTTGATATTTCAGCTGTAATAGGATCCCCATCATTCTACTTTCAGAGGCAATGAGAGGATGGTTTCAGTATTTCTCTCCAGCCATGAAATCCTGTCCTTACTATTCAGACTTTTTTATGTATAGATTCCTAAGGGAATTTATTTATTTGCTTGCTTGCTTGTTTGTTTGTTTATTTATTCATTTATTTTGCAGGGGGGGAAGGCAGGGCAATTGGGGTTAAGTGAATTGCCCAAGGTCACACAGCTAGCAAGTGTGTCAAGTGCCTGAGGTCACATTTGAACTCAGGTCCTCCTGACTCCAGGGCTGTTGCTCTACTCACTGTGCCACCTAGCTGCCCCCCCAAAGGAATTTCTTTGCTGTGATTGATTTTATTTGGAGGTCCATTTACTTAGCAAGTAAAGATCAGTGCAAATTCCTATACAAAATAAAATTGACCATAAAAGTATAAGATCATGGAGGCATGGCTAAACAATTCCAAAATGGTGATAATATCTGCCTTTCAGAGTTTTTGAAGAAAAGCGCTTAAAAAATTTCTTTATGTGTAATTTTCTATTACCAAGGTGAAAATTATTTAGAGATTTCAGTGCACTTCGGGTTCAATATGAATCATCAGTGCAACATGGTAGCAACAGTGCTCAGACGACTTTAGGCTACTCTGGGAAGCATATACAAGATTTTCCAAAAGCCTCATGGAAGTTTTATGCTTAGAGCGAGAATTTAAAGTTATTAAACTTTATTAAGCTGTTAAGAATTTAAATTATTGGGGCTTAAAGCTGCCATGAGACTTTTGGGACACTCTGTACAATGTTCAAGTAATAGTTCTATGCCACATTTTCCAGATCATACTTGGAAATTCACATTCAGCACATGAGGGTATATTTTAAGTTTGGCAAAGATGGATCAGAGTAGGCCCTGACCAGAACACTGAAAGGAAAGAAGGAAGCAATCATTTCTATAATGTGCCATGCATTGTGTTGATTTAAAGATATCATCTCATCTAAATTTCATAACAACCCTAGAAGATAAATGCTATTATAGTCCCCATTTTACAGTTGAAGAAACTGAGTCAGATCCTGTGCCCAGGGTATACAGAGAAAATAACTGAGGCAGGATCTGAACTCCAGTCTTCCTGACTCCAGGCCCAGTGCTCTGTCCACTACACCATCTAGCTATTTCTAGAGAGGTCTGACATCCATCTCATATGAGGATGCTTGGAAGAACTGTCTGTTTGGTCTGGAAAAGTGAGAATCTGTTAGGTATACTACTGTCTTCAAAGGGATTAAGGAAAAAGAATTCGAATAATTCTATTAGTTGGTAGAAGTAAAAAGGTGGCATATTTAGGCTTAAAGAAAAATTTCCTATCAATTAGAGCTATCTCTGAATGTAATAATTAAGAGCTGGGGGGGGGTCCCCCTCAGCAAAGGCTTGGTTACCTTCTGATGAGGAGTATGACAGAAGAGACTCCAACACTGGCTGTACTAAATGGTGTCACAGATCCCTTCCAATGTTGAGCTTCTATAATTCTATCCTTGTTACTTTCATAACTTGATTAAAAACATTCATTACCTTCATGAATTTGAATATGGATGTATATCCCTCACTTCAGTCCAACAAATGCAATGGCTTTCAGTAATGGGTCATGAGACTGGAATAATGAGGCAGCTTTCTGTTAATCAACCTTCATGGTTCCAAACTAGCAACCCCCGATGACACTCCAATCTGACATACAGGGTTTGTGTTAATCAATCTTCTCAGTTTTGCACTGACTAGTTCCTGAAAGAGAAACAGTCCCAGGGGCATTCATATCTGACATATAAGGTTTGAAATATAAAAGATAGGGTTTTGACCACCAACCAAGGGAGCCTAGAAAAATCCTAGCAAGAAGGAAGGTTGCTATACATAACCTAACTAGGCAAGAAGGACAAGGAAGGCCCTAAGGATGTATAGGACTGCCACTCAAGAAGTCTTTTAGCTATTCATTTTATTTGATAAGCTGAAACAAATTTACTATCTCCTTAAGCTCTCTGCTTTTTTTTTACTAACAAGAAGAAAAACAGGCAGATAAACAGGCAGAATCACCTCTTAGCTCCGAGAGAACATGGCGTTTCTCCATTTCTCCGGCAGGTAAAACAGTACTGAAACTCAGTGTGCTCTCTCTCTCTCTCTCTCCCTCTCTCTCTCTCTCTCTCTCTCTCTCTCTCTCTCTCTCTCTCTCTCTCTCTCTCTCTCTCTCTCTCTCTCTCTCTCTCTCTCTCTCTCTCTCTCTCTCTTTCTCTCTTATAAGTTGGGTAGGTGGGTTCTTGAGTAAATGGCTAGCTGGGTAGGTCTACCTTGTGAGGTAGACCCAATTAAGACCGGGAAGTGTATCTACTTATTACTCTCTTTATTTCTCTATTTTTGTCTTTGCAGGAATAGCAATATGTCTACATCTGCAGCTAAGAAATCTGATGCAGAAAAGGTTTGTTTTTTCTTTTAAATTACATTTTTTTAAAATTATCAAACATTTATTTTTCTTCTTCCAACAAACTCTTCCCACAAATAAAATAATGAAAAAGAAAAAAAAAGAAAATCCTCATAATAAATATGCATAGTCTTGCACAACAAATTCTCAGATTTTCCATGTCCAGAAATTCATGGCTCATTCTGTGGTATACTATGTCATCTACCATTCCACCAGCTTTAATATTTATCAGTTCCACTGGTGACATATCTTTTGAGAATCACTTCAGGATCGGATACTAACTAAGTTTGATTTCTGGGGATATCTTGATTGAAAAATATTCCAATTTCCCAACTGGCAAATGGTCAAAGGATATGAACAGGCAGGTTTCAGATAAAGAAATCAAAGCCACCTATCAGCATATGAAGAAGTGCTCTACCTTTCTTTCTATTAGAGAAATGCAAATTAAAATAACTCTGAGGTACCACCTCATACATATCAGATTGTATAATATGACAAAAATGGAAAATGATAAATGTTGGAGAGGATGTGAGAAAATTGGGACACTAATGCACTGTTGGTGGAGTTACGAATTGATTCAACCATTCTGAAGAGAATTTGGAACTATGCCCAAAGGGCAACCAAACTGTCATACCCTTTGACGCAGCAATACTACTGCTAGGTCTATATCCCAAAGAAATCAAAAAAAAAGGGAAAAAGTACTTACATGGGCAAAAATATTAGCGGCAGCCATTTTTGTGGTAGCAAAAAACTGGAAATTGAGGAGATGCCCATCAACTGAGGAATGACTAAACAAGCTTGTATATGAATATAATGGAGTACTATTGTGCAATAAGAAACAATGGACAGGCAGATTTCAGAAAAACCTAAAAGACATATACAAATTGATACAAAGTGAAATGAGCAGAAGCAGGAAGACACTATATACAGCATCAGCAACATTGTGTAATGATTAACTATGAATAACTCAGCTCTTCTTACCAACACAATGATCCAAGATACGTACAAAAGATTCAGGAAGGAAAATGCTATCCACATCTAGATAAAGAACTGATGGACTCTGAATGCAGATCAAAGCACACTTTTTTCACTTACTTTATTCTTTTTTATGTTTTTTTCTTGATCTTTTTCTTCTTTAACAATTGTGACTAATTTAGAAATATGTTTTGCACATGTATAATCTATATCAAATTACCTACCATTTTAGGAAGAGGGGAGGAAGGGAAGGAGAAAAATTTATAACTCAAAATCTTGTGAAAATGCATGCTAAAAATTGTCTTGATATGTCTTGATATGATTGAGGGTAATTACTATAAAAAGCTTGGCGGGGGGAGGGAAGAAAAAAATCTATTTTTCTGATGAGGTGTTCCTTTCCACACTTCCCCACTGCTTCCCCTAATCCATGCTGCTCTAGTCTGAGCCAGGAAAGCCAGGAGTACATTCATGAATAAAGCAGCCTCTGGGTTCTGCTTAGGAAAGGAATGTAATAGGCTACTTGAAGTGCCCTGGGCTGAGGTAGTCTGTTTTTCTTCTTCTGTCCTCTCCCCACTTTGCAGTTTTAATTTATGAACCACCTCTGCCATTCGATGATACTTTGTTTCTCCTGTGGTAACTCTCCTTGTGGAGAGTTTGTCAACATCTTTCAACCTTGCCTCTTGTTTAAAATGCTGACTACTCTCTGATGTCTGTATAATAATTAGAGAATTCATGATGACATTGCTTTATGAAATACCTTCCTTACAATAACCTTGGGCAAATATTATTATCCCCATTTTATAGATGAGGAAACCAAAAGCCAAGGAGATCAAGGGATTGACCCAAAGTCACACAGTTAGTAAGCAGCAGAGCCAGGACTGAAGCTTTTTTCTAACATCAAGATAACCAGATGTGTCTATTGTTGAGCATAGCCTTGGACTTCACTACAGGGACCTTGCTCATATCAGCCCTAGAAGCTGAGGGATTTACAATAAGAAAATAAATACTTGTTTCTCTTTCCTTCACCAAAGAAAGATGCTGGTCTTGGGATAAGGAGCCATTGCTACAAAACATCATGGATATACTTGATGAAGGAGTCATTTGTAGGTGATCCTGTAAACGAATATTCTTAACTTGGAGTCAATGAAGAAATTATAAAAATCATTATATACATATACACATTTGTATTTTAATAAATTTTGTGTCCTATATATTTTATTTTGTGTACTTAAAACCATTCTGAAAAGGATTGATAGGCCTCACTAGACTGCCAAAGAAGTCCATGACAAAAAAGAAGTTATGGAGCTCTGCTCTGGGGTATCATTGTCAATAAATGCCACATTCCATGTGGCAGAGACAAGAAGCCCAACTAGTCCATTCTCAATAACCAACACATCTGACTCTATTAGTGCCATGAAAGACTATGATCACAGCTCTGACACTGAGTATATATGTGACTTCGACCAAATTCTTTCATCTCAGTGTCTCAATTTCTTCATCTGTATAATGGGAATGATGGTATCTGTGTTGGATTGTTGTAAGGGTTGTATGAATTTTAAAGTGCTGGATAAATGAGAGTTTTTATCATCCAGGTATTTCTCTATGCAGAATCCCAGAGTTGCTAGCATGACAGTACTAAATTAATATTCCTGGAAGTGATGACAATACACAAGAACAGTCTGAAGCCAATGCCCAATAAGCAGAATTGCTCATCACTTGAGAAGACAGATCCCTCAAAGATATTCTGACTTTCTCTGTCTCCAACTTGACTGATACTAGCAAGGTTTCTAGACTTCTCAGCTCCCTGAACACTGAGCCATGGGGCCAAAGGAGGCCATAGCATAGATAACACATCAGACAGAACTGGATATTATTGAGAAGACAGAAGATGATCATAATACATTTTAGAAGGCCTTAGAATCATAAAACCTAGACGAGACCTCAAGAAATCATCTTGCCTTTAAACACCTAAGATATTAAACCCATCTCTACAAATATGAGGACCATTTTTACAAATTAGGAATCTGAGTTAAGCTAAGATTGGATAAGTTGTTTACAGTCACATAGGTATAAAGTGGTAGAAATTGGACTAAATATCAAATGTGGATCTCTCAATTCTTACTTCAATGCTATTTCTATTGTGCTTCCCTACCTTCCCAGGATGTAGGCAAATACTAAATCTTTTCCTTCAATGGCAGCATGATAATGTGGAAATAACACTAAGCTGGGAGTCAGAAATTCTTTTCCCAATTCCCAACCCCATTACTTCTGGGCTGCCAGTGAATCCCAGCATGTTACTTACCCTTTCTAGGCTTCATAAGCTTCATTACAAGCTGGGAATAACTCCTACCCTGTCAACCTCACAGTGTTGTTGTAAGAATCAAAAGAGATTATATGTGAAAGCACTTCGTAAACCCACCAAGTAAAATGCAAACATAGCGCAATTTCTTTTTTCTTTTCTGGCCTTTTTCATCATTCTAAGATTTAGAGCCTTTTTCAAACTTTTTTGTCTGGACTTGTGTTTTCAGTGTGACGAAAGTTCGGTGGAAGGTTCCTCTAGTGATACTGACAATTTGTCTGTAACTTAGAGTCTTAAGAGAGTTATACCACTACACAGCTAAGGTATGAGATGGCTCAGTAGATACAATGCTGGTCCTGGAGTCAGGAAGACCTGAGTTAAAATCTGGACTCAGACACTCATTAGCCGTGTGATCCTGGACAAGTCATTAACCTTGTTTGCTTCAATTCACTGAAAAAGGAAAGGCAAACCATTCCAGTATCTTTGCCCCAAGAAAACCCCATAGACAGTATTATTGTGCTATGGTCCAAGTGTCTGTGAAGAATCAGACATAACCGAATGATTAAAGAAAACAGCAGTAACTAAGGTTCTTGCCCAGGGTCACACAGATAGTTAGGTGTCAGATGTAAGGCTTCAAACCAGGCTTTCAGGACTCTATGGCCAGTCCTGTAGCCACTGCCTCTATCCGGCCTCCCAGAAAAGAGAAGGAAATGTAGTAATCACTAGTAGATCCTAAGAGACTTAAAAGATTTCCTTCATGATCAAGGTAATTATTATAAGGAATAGCTCCAGTTGTATAAATATTCCCTTTTTATCACACCAACAGGCTATTTCAGAAAACATTTCAGACTTTCACCTTTACACGAAAAACATTTGTAGGCTACTACCTTGGGATAATCTCTTTAGATTACCAAAACTAAGTAAAGCAAAGACTGGTCTACAGAGAAAGCTGATCTGCTAAACTGAAGGCAGCTGGATTGACGATACAGTAGGTGGTATGGTTCCTCTTGATTCAGTGACGAACTGACACCCAAGAGCTCTTGGACATAATGTCTTTGGAATGAAGATTGTAGCCAATTTTCCAATTGTTTCTTTTCATGAATGTTTTCTCTTCCCCTTCTGCACTCCACTCCCCTCCCCAAGTACAAGTACTTGAATTGACCAAATCTGAACTCTTACAAAGTTCGTATACTTTGGATATTTCAATCCCTCCAAAGCTAACAGCTTTATTTCCAAAAATGCTGCCATTCTCTTTTTCTTTCTTCTTCCTCCCCCCTCCCAGAAATAAAGGAGACTTGGATGCAGACACTGCTTTAATGCCACACTCCAACTGAGATCTTAAAGTCTGAAATATCAGGAAATTCCAAAATTAAATCTCTCACCATCATGATAATTCAACTGTGTTTGACATGTACTTTGTAGTACATTTTTTTCTGCTTTCTTTGTAAGGTAGCACACCTTGCTACATGTTACAATTAGTATTGAAAACTTATAATCAGGCCAACAGTATATTCGTACTGTCTCACCATCAAGTACATGCTTACTTATATACCTTGTACAAATTGGTCCAACCACCTGGCATACCCCAGACCTCCATTCAGCTATTGCATCCTCACCCTTCAATGCAAAATCATATCACATATATTTGGTGGAACTGTCTCCCTCATCCCAGAAAATCCTAGCTCTTAGTGATCAAACCTCCCTCTGAATTCCTGGTATATTTCTCAAACTTTATTACTACTACTACTTCTTCTACCACTACCGATACTACCACCGCCACCACTAGTACTACTACTACCACTACTACTACTACTATTATCACTACTACTGCTACTACTACTATTACTATTACTACTGCTGCTACTACTGCTAAACATTTATTTAGCACTTTAATCTTCACAAAACACTTCATAGGTTATCTCAGTTAATTTTCACAACAACCCTGGGAAGTATTTTTATCCCCATTTTTTAGATGAGGAAACTGAAGTTAAAGAAGGTTAAGTGACTTACCCATGGACATACAGCTAGTAACTGACTGACACAAGATTCAAACTAAACTCTTCTTTAACTACACGTCTAACATGCTAGCCGTAGTTATTAAAATATTAAAAATTCTGAGTCCCCTCAACCTGGATTCTATTCATAGAGCTCAGGTTAAGAAATCCTGAATTAAACTAAACCTTTTGCGTACTTAATTTCTTCATTTTTAATTTAAAGGCATTGGACTAAGTGTTTTCTGAGGTTTCTTCTACATGCCATAGATTTCTATGATCCTCTGAACATTTGACCACATAGCATGTAAGTCTGAGGTGGATTCATACTTAGATCATACTCCATGTTTAGCTCTCTATAATAATTGACATATTACTTAGTGTTGCAAAATTTGCCAAGCTTCATTTAAGTTTCCTGATAATCCCAACAGGTAGGTACTATAAGTATTAACCCAATGTTATTAAAGAGGAAACTGAGGCTTGGAATGTTTACATAGCTGACTAGTAAAGTATCAGAGATACCATTTATATCCAGGAGTCTCTCTTGACTCTAAACCCAGCACTATTCCACTATGGATTAGTTCACAGTGGGAAAATAGATTTCACTTCCCATCTCTCCCACCAAACATACACATGTACAGAACTCAAACAAATTGATGACATCCAGAGAAGGCTGGTGTAAAATACTAAACAAAAGCAAATCTGTAATTTATAATTTATAAGAGCTAAAAATCAGTTTTGAGGATACCATTTACTATCTAAGATATGCTACTCGTCTATATTTAAAATGGTAAAAAGAATTTATTTGAACCCTTAAATTCTATTTACATTCTGTTACCAGAAATGCCATCGGCAAAATGGCAGTATCAGAGTATGATAGGAAATGTAGTGGGTAACAAAAATTCTTAAAAGATTGAAAATGGAGCCGTGGAGGGAATTTACCAGGAGCAAAGACCAGAACAAGGCTTTGCACATAGCCATCACTTAAATAGTTGTTAGATAGAAAAGAATTGAATCTAGCTTAGAAAAAAGAATTTTAACGTCGACAGGGATTATATCTGGAAGATACTTAACTGTACTTTGTTCTCTTCCCTTTCTGAACCAGCTTTTCTCCCTCATCTATAAAATCAAGGCAATAAAAGTTATACCACAATCCAATAGGGTGATTTTGGAGAATGTAAAGCACCAGAAAAACACGAGCTATAGAAGGACTGTAATGGATAAAGAGCTGGCTTCAAAGCCAGGAAGACCTAGATTCAAGTCTCAATATCCACACTTATTGCTTGTGTGACCCTGGCCAATTTACTTAACCGCCCAGTGCCTTGGGAAACTCTCTAAGACTATAAATAACTAAGAACTTACCTGCTTGTAATGTTAGAGTTTCCTCATATGAGAGTTCACTAGACCAGAGAATTCACAAGTCTAATTTCTATCTCTAGAGAAATTGAGCTAAAATTCTGTGTAAAATGAGATAAACAGAAGCAGGCCACTGATGGAAGCTACTGAATTTCTAGTTAGAGATTTTTAATTAGAATAGAAACTCACTCAATTCACTTAAACAAGTAATTCAAGCACTAGTTACAAAATTCCTGTTATATATAGGTAGAATCAGTGTGGCAAATTCAACAGAGTGCTGGGCTTATAATCAGGGAGATGAATTTTAATACTGTTTCTGAAATTTATGTTTTGGGTGACCCCAGGGATAGTCACTTAACCTCTGTCAGATAACTATCTAGGATATATCTACTAAGTCCTAGAAAGTTTGTTATCTGATTTGCTGAAGGGAGTTATACGAGAAGTGAAAAATTACAGCTCAGTCTCATATTTAGGTATGCACTAGGTCCTAGGGAAACAAAGATGAAATAAGACAGCTCCTGCCTTCAAGGAACTTACAGTAAAGTCCTAGGTCAAGGTTGGGGAACCTGTGGCCTCAAGGCCACATGTAGCCCTCTGGGTCCTCAAGTGCAGCCCTTCAACTGAATCCAAACTTCACAGAACAAATCTCCTTAATAAAAGGAATTGTTCTGTCAAACTTGGACTCAGTCAAAAAGTCACACCCAAGGACCTGCTCAATGCCGCAGGATCCCCACTCCAGTTCTACATAATCCAAATTAAGGGTCTAAAATATGATTTGTTGTTGTTTAGTCATTTTCAATTTTGACCAATTCTCATTGACGCCATTTGGGGTTTTCTTGGTAGAGATACTGGAGTGATTTGTCATTTCTTTCTGTAGTTCATTTTACAGATAAGGAAACTGAGACAAACAGAGGTAATTGAATTATCCGGGCTCACAAAGCTAGTAAGTGTCTAAGGTCTGATTTGAATTGAGAAAGATATCTTCCTGACTTCGGGCCTGTAGCTCTATCCACTGTCCCACCTAATGTCTATACTATCTGATTAAATTTCTACAATCTGCTAAGAACTCAGAGCAAGCATAAGGGTTAATTGAGACCAATAGTTTAATTCACAGGTTCAGAATATGAAGAGGAGAAAAGGGGAAAATTTGAAGGCTAGGAAAACGGGACAGAAGAGAGATATAATTTCATGTTTCCTCATCCATAAAACGAGGGGGTTGGCCTAGATGACCTCTAAGGTCATTTCCAGCTCCAAATCAAATCCAGCTCCTCACGGTGGGAGGGAGATAGGAGAGGTGGAGGGAGAGTTATTACAATTAACATTTGCCTCAGTTACTCAGAAATACTAGTGCCATGGGTGTTGATTCTTCATTTTAATGTTAAGGCCCTTGAAGATAGAACTATTAGAAAGTGGGTTGATGAGTCTTTAATTTTAAAGCCTCTATAAAAGTGTCAAGTTTCCTTAGATCATAAAGCCAACCTTTAGAGCTGGAAGGGGAACCTTGGAGATCATCCACTCTGAGCTTCCACCCAACAGGAACACATCAGAGTGAGTTTTAAGGATAAACTAATATGATTTCTGTGTTAAATTAATCAAGTATGTAACCTTAGGTCCTTGGAGGAAAGTAGTATTAGCAAAAGTAACTACATGGCATTTGAAGTCTTGCAGTAAAGTTCCAATCATCAGAATTTGGCTATATGTGGGGACATTGATGACAACTATTTGAAGCTCAGATTTGGGAGCTGTTTTCCTTCTTGCATTATAGACAGTTAGAAGATTAGCCCACGTCATCATTCATTTGGGGGAAGCATGTCAGATGTTTGAAAATTCCTCATTAATGATCACACACATACACATACATACACACTGACAGATTAGCTATAGGTAAACGTGGACAGATTTTGGCTAAAGAATTATTAGGTGAACTATAAAATAAGGCAATACTTTATAGCCAGTGCTATGAATCTATCAAACAGTAATTGGATGCACGTGTTAGCAGCAGTATAAAAGCACTGTCCAGTTGTCCACCTTACATGGGAATCTACTTGGCATGTCTTCTTTGATTTATTGTTCCAATTAGAACACAGTGTTCAAAGAAAGAACACAAGGGACCTGATTTTAAAGCAAAGGAGACTTTAGAGCCATTATTTAGTATGTAACCTGGGTCCTATTGAGATGTCTTGAAATTTTCTATTTATGTAAAATCTGTACAAATTAAAGACTATTTTGAACTATTTTTCTTCCCTAAGGCACCAGCATTTTTTTCTTCATAATTGATTCAATGGTCTATTGTCAATGATGGCTTCCCATGATCCAGACTGATTTCTTTTCAATCATTTTTTCTATCTTATTTTGTTCTTAATGTTGTTGTCATCTATTATAAAGCACCTCCATACATTGTGCTGGCTAGCAATAATAGGACAGGTAGGCAGCCCTGGTAAAAGGAAATAGTCCTGAGAAATAAATAAGAATGTCCAAATGGAAAATGTAAAGCATTTATAAAATGAGGCAATGTAAATAGTCTCTTAGGTTCCATCTATCTCTAAATCTGATATGATCTCTGAGCCTCTGATAAATAGTGTAATATATAAGATTAATGTTAATTGGGATTGAGCATGGATTTGCCACAAAACTAAACACAAATCCATTTACTACTTGCTATACTATAATCAATAAATATTGCATGGTTGGTCAAATAGGAAAATACAGAGCACATAAGAATCCCCTTGGAAAATTCACCACCCTAAGTGAAAGTGTTACCCTTTCCTTATCTGGAATGAAGGATATCAGTTGGTTTTTTTCCCCCCTAGGCAAGTTTATTATGCTCATGTTAGCTAATAACATTGAAAAAAATGTCATTTTAGGCCTATGGATTTAGAGCTAAAAGGAAACTTAGAGGTCAAGTCCAACCACTTCATTTTACAAGTGAAGAAACTGAGGCCCAGAGAGGACATGTCATGTAGCTATTGATTATTCTCCACACACTTCCTCCTCTTCAAAAACCTCATAGGATTGATTTTATGTGAGCTCAAGTCACTTTAAACTAATATAAATTTATACGTCTTCTAGTAAAAAAAATAAGAGGCTATCATTGGCATGATTTTTGCATGAGTGTGTTGATATTTAAGGCTCATAGGAGTTGGACTGTATTCAACAGAAGTTTATAGATTTGAGGAACATTAGATTTATTTAGAATAAACTAGCACATCTTTTCCAGCAGTTTTAAAATTCATAAATAGGCATTTCCAACTTTTCCTCTGAACTAAAACAACCTTAATATAATTCACAGAAAGTTTAACAGTATTTCATACAAAATGCGGCTTGCCTTTTTTTTTATTTAAACTTGGTGACAGTTCAGCTTTCAAAGAGAAATACACCTGATGCCTAATATACTTTATCAATTTCATTGTTCTGTGACACATCCCTTTAAAAACACCTGCTTTCAAACTACAGACATTTTCCCCAGGAAAGCATCTGAGAGCCTTTTCAGTCCTGAAATAACTGATATCTCAAAATGGGGGCTTCAAAATTCTCTCAAGCTCTTTTTGTACTCTTTTTATATCAGCACTGTGATCCCTACCAAATGTCTTCTCAGGCTTCTTTTAGCAGGTGGTGATAAATCATGTTTATGAAGAAGAGACTCTTCCCAATTGTACATTTTTAATAGATTTATGATAATGCTATCAATGTGGAGGGTCTATATGGTGGGAATGCAGTAAAGGTAACAGGACAGTGTCATGTAAACATTAAATAATACAGTGCCTTCCGCCTTCATAAATCCTCCATGCTCATGATTGAATGCTGCTGGTTATAAATTATGTAACTGAACTCTAGAAACCACTAGGACTTAAATGAGACACCAAATGAAGTCATAAAGATGTGTAAAGTTTTCTTTTTTCCAGACTTTTACCCAAAAGTCCTTATTAGGAAGCATTAATAGTTTCCTTTTTTCTTTAGGAATGATTGCCACCCCACCTCTCTCTTTCTCTCTTTTAAGAAACTTCTAAAAGTAAGTGCCCGTCCTAATTTAAAAACCATGGGAGCATGGAAAACGTGCATCTTGGAAAACTGTCTTTACTTTATAGCTGAGAAAATAGATGTTCTTGTGGCAAAATAATTTTGAAAAAATTAAAATCCACCTATTATTCTCAGCTCAGCTCGCTGTGCGGCAGGGAACAACATACAGCAAGGGACAGCAGACATCTTTATAACAGCCTGATTTCCCAATGGCATTCAGAATTGAATTATTTTATTTCACCTGGGAACAATTAAACGTTTGGCTGTCAGCTGTAAACAATTACTATAGACAATGAAATTAGTGGCTTTTCCTTAAGTATCCGTGTATTCCTAATGACCTCAGTTAACATAAGTGAGATTGATCTGTCTATATATTGTTTGTGTATCCAGGACCAATTATATTCCCCAACTATTCTATCATAGAAATGAAAAATATTACCAGAAGATAAGAGTAGCACTGCCCAACTCTCGATTGCTGTGCCTTGAATATTATGCCTTGAGGGGGCAAGGAGAAAGCATATATAGAGCACATAAGATACCATTTCTGCTACACTGACATTCTGAGACAGACATTGAAAGAGAGAAACAGAGAGACAGAACAAAGAGGAACAGAGAAAGACAGACAGAGAGAAATTGAGAGACGGCGGGGGAGGGGGGCAGGCAAAGCTAAAACTGTGCTGTCATTCAGGTTGAGAATTTCTCCACTAATACAGATCAGCAACTCCTCCACAATCTTTTTAGAGAATACCCTGGCCAAGAGGCACTGAGAAGTTAGGTGACTAGCCCATAGCAACACAGCCACTATGTGTCTCAGTCAGTCTCTATGTACATGCTGCCAGGTTGCTTCTCATTTGTATTCAAAGTACAAAGAAATTCTATTCTTGAATTGAGTCAGTTCTTTTGAGAAAGAGGAGGGAAACCAACAATACTTTTAAGCTGACTATGGACAATCAATGACTTTCAGTTGTTAAGATAAGTTGACAGAAAGTTCCAAGAGACCAGTAGGTTTATCAAGACTTATTTGAGGGGGGTGGAGCCAAGATGGCAGCTGGAAAGCAGGGATTAGAGTGAGCTCCCTGCCAAGTCCCTCCAAAAACCTATTAAAAATGGCTTTGAACCAATTCTAGAACTGCAGAACCCATAGGGTAGCAGAGTGAAGCAGGGCTCTAGTCCAGGACAGCCTGGATAGTCTCTGGGTAAGATCTATCCCCAGAGCTGGGAGCAGAGGGGAGTGGAGCTGAGTGGAGCAGAGCCCAGCGTGGGCCATCTGCACCCACCAGACCAGGAGCCGGGCGGAGCATGCCCTAACAACCTGAATCAGTGAGCTGCAGCAATTAT
>CM053622.1:332891301-332924138 GCA_028646595.1 Phalanger gymnotis
GGGGGGGGGGCGGGGAAGAGGACACAGAGGACATAATTAGTTTCCTTTCCTCCTCTTCTGCCAGCTTCCAAGGAGGTCTTTGCTTTAATGAACCACTGATTTCTCGCTTCCGTTGCTGAAATAAAAAGTTCACACTTTAGCTTCACTCTGCCTTTTAAGCCCAGAGAGATTTATCGGCCCCCTTAAAGTCGCCCCTTTCTTGCCTCAAATGAAATCAGGGACCCAAATGACCAATTTCTAATTGCTAACATGAGTCATTTACTGAATCACGCGTGCACTTCAAAGCAAATGGCACTTTACTGGGATTGCAAAGATTTTACCATAAAATCTGTCTGAATGCCTTGCTGTCTGTTTTCTATGCAATTTCCTTTGCACTTTGCCATAAAGGGGCGTTTTTTTTCCATCTTCAAATTTAATGTTTAAGGAACTCTGTTTTACAATAAACAAACTAAAACAAACTCTGTCATTAAAACGAGTTGCCCCTTCCTTCCCCGCCCCCCTTTTCCTTTTCTCTCAGTCTTTTCCTTCTTCAGTCCTTTCAAGGTTTGTTCTCACTGCCATACATACATGTCAGGTAAAGAAGAATGCAGTGCCGAACTGGGAAAAAGTTTTGCCAGAAATTGATGCGTTCATAAAATGATGTAGTGGTCTTTGTTATTCATAATAAGGAATCCAAGTTTACCTAGTAGTACTGGGATGTCTACTGGATATCTACCATTCAGATAGCCTACTTAATTAGCCATGAGGGATTCATTAATTAAAAGTCAATTTTGTGTAAAAAAAAAACCTGTTGTTTGGGGACAGCTGAAGTTTAGACAAGAAAAATCTTTATGATTTATCCAATTAAAAAAAAAAAGCTTGTACCTCTCTACTATGCCTTCAGAATAGCATTTTCATTACAAACAGCACAAAATACCTGAAGAAATGTTAAATCTGGTTCTGAAAACGGACTTTAAATGATATTAACATCACAAAGGAAAATTTGAAATGATTTTCAATTATATTGTTTACTGACTTGAAAAAATAGCTTTAAGTTCAGTTTATATGTTTATGTTCCAGGGTGGCATTTAAGAGGGCTGGAGTGGAAACAGTTTAATGCTAGAATTGGTATTTTTAATTGCATTGTTTATGGTCCTCCAAATACTTATTCATAAGATTTCAATAGTGTGGTAAACACCAGAGAAAATTGTTGGGTTTAATTTAATTAGACTTGATTTTTGTAGTTTAATAATTGGAAAGTGAAGGAAATAAAAAACATGCGTCAACCAAATATTGCTCTTTAATTAAAGCATGGTGACTTTAAAATGACCCAGAATGCTAATTTCAGTCTCTTACTTCACTGTTTTATACCTAGATTGACAAATGCCTGAAACTGAGTGTAGAGTTTCTAAGGGACTTGAGTTTCAGCCCAGGAGCACAGTTGAATCCAAATGTTTGAATCAACAGCTAATCAAAACTACGTGTTTTAAAAATGTTCTGTTTGATGAAACCATAAAATAATGCTCCTTGCTGTCAAAAGTTGCAAAACATTGGAAATTATTGTTTAAGCGTTTCTTTGCACTGGGAACCAAGAATATTGTTGAAGTTTTGTGGTCATTTGCTTGAAAACTTAAATTCCTCCCCACCCCCTTTAAGGCCAGATAACCTCATCTCCCACCCTCTTCTCCCATGGGGAACTCTTTCACCTCTAACATACATGTACAGGAGTTCTATATTCCCAAAGTACAACTTGAGGTATCCAATTGGTTAGATGTTAGCGTTTATATCCAAATAGCATCTTTGGAAAGTAAATAATAAAAACATTCTATTCCAGGCACAGTGTTTAATAGGATGGCAACTTGGAGTAAAACAAAACAAAACAAAACAAAACAAACCTCACAAGGCTTTGTTTTTAAGTTCAAGCATCAGCTCTGCCACTGATTAGTTGTGTGACCTTGATCAAATCACCTCCCTGGGCCTCAGTTTCCTCACCTGTAAAAGGACTGTATGAGATGAGAGAGGATTGTAAGAGATGATCTCCAAGGTCCCTTCCAGTGCTAGCATTCTGTGAAATGCCCTTAGAGTCTTTTCTCTACTGTGTGATGACAGGAAGGGCATTTACAAAACAGCCCAAATGAAAAGCTGACATAGCTTTTTAGATTATATCTCATTCTTTTTTTTCTCTTTTCTGTATAGCCTTTCTTTTATAGCACAGTTGAATCCCTAAATACCCTGCTACTTTGTATTGTTGGGTCACCTCTTAGGTTAGCCTGAGAAAGCCTGAGAAAAGTTCCACAGGAAAGATGCACTATTTAACGGAATTCAATCTCTCCCAATAGATTTGAATCACTAACATAAATGTATGAATGTAGATTATATCTCTGTAATGAGGCCTGAATCATTCTCAGTTACTTCAAAGGACTGAAATTCAACCTCCCTTTTTAGCAGCAATAATCAGGCCTTAATGGGTTCCTTTATTAATTGTTTCTCTGCTAAGTCTGAAAAAGGCAGTACAAGCTCTCAATTAGAATGGTACCTACTAGTTTGCTCTAAAATAGTTGGTTTTTTCTCCCTCTCCCTCCTCCAAACCTTGGAAGGTTTACACATGCATCATCCTTGGACCTTGCACTATTTAATCATCTTGGATCCAACCATCATCCAAAAGAATAAATATATCTTTTTGCAAAGCTGTATTTTGAGAAGTTATGATGTTTTCAAGGAAGATTTTTGCAGCCAATAAATATTCCTTAATGTGTAAATAATGAAGAGCTGAAAAGCAATCTGGTTGTACACTACTAGGTGCTTCCGTAGCTTTTCTGCTTATTAAGTAGACATTTCAGGATTGTCATTACTGGATGATTTTAGCTGCATACAACTATCAGTGGGTCAATTACAAAATATGTGTGTGTTCTATTAACTCTGATGATACTGGCAGTGTCAGTAATCTACTACAAATAATAATAACTCAGGTCGAAAGTTAGACAAACTCTTCTATGTAGACATCTGCAGTCCTTATTTTTAGATCAATGTTACAACCCTAGAGAGTACAAATCCCAAAATACAGAAATTGCTAATTTTGAAGCTGAATCTTCTTAAAATGCCTGAAGACCCACAGTCTACTCAAGTTGCAATCTAGGGTAAGAGGTGTTCCTTTTTACTAATGTTAACATTTTATGGCAATGATATGGTAGTTGTTTGTTGCTCAGGTCTTGAGGTGGAAGATCATAGGACTCTAGATTTAAGACTGGAAGGGACTGCAGTTATTGAGGTACTAAATCTTGCTCTTGTTAATACCACCTCAGTTTTTAGAAAGGAAACTGAAGTTACTTTCCCAGGGTTATGCAATTAGTAAATGTCTGATTCACAATTTGAAGCTAGGCCATCCTGATTCCAAGTCCAATATTCTATCTGCTGTAATCTGCAGCAATGTATGCATATAAGATTTTACTCCTTTTATGAATTTAGTGCCCCGCCCCCAGCACCTTAGGATACAACTTTTAGAAGTACAGTACTTTGGAGTAAGAAGGAATCTTAGAAGTCATCTTAATTCATACCTATCACTTTACAACTGAGGAAACTGAGGCTCTGAGAAGTTAAACGAATTATCTGAAGTCAAGCGTTCAGTAGCAGAACTGGGATGTGAAAGAATCCAGGTTTCCTGGTTAATTTGGTTTATTCTAGTAACTCTCTCTATTGCTTTTCTTTTCTTTTCTTTTCCCATCACTAATCCCCTTTCTCAGGTGTCAAGATAATAATTATGATGAAGCAGAATAAGAAAACTATGTTCCTTCCAATTCTCCTCTATATTCTGTATCCTCCCTTTTTCTTTCCCAACCCCCATACATACTTTTACATTTAAAGATAGGTCCTTGAATTTCTTCAAAGCCAATTACCTTGCCTTCAATTACGAGTTTATGCATCTCTACTACATGAGCCAAAGAGAGTTAACAAAATAGTTTGGTGTTTAATTATTGAACATTGAATATTGAACAATGAATAATTAGTACTCAGAGTTACTACTATATTCTATGTAGAGAGGAAATTTCTACAAAGTTCCATACCATGAATAGGGACAGAGACAGTATACAAGATATGTTTAGGGCTTTCATAGACTCTTGTCTTAGTGTTATAGGGTTCTCCTTGAATAGAGGTCTGCCATCTTAGAAAGTCAGATTCCAAATTAACAAATTTTCTGAACGTCCAATGATACATTTTCATAAAGCCTCAGATTTAAAGAACAACTATTGTGTCAAATAGGTAAACAGAGATTTTTGCAAAGTCTAAAGTTAAGCTTAACTTTGTAGCATCATGACGACCTTTCATCTGGAGCTAACACCATTTTCTGAGTGTGAAAATGTGGCTAGGAAAATGAAAACATCTGTCTTTGCACAAAAATTCTCATTATCTTTTTTACCTTGATAATTTTTTTCCCAACAGAGTATTCCAAGTTTTCAACTTGGGGTCTGTGAAATTAAAATTTATAACTATCTTGATATAATTGGTTTTCTTTGTAATCTTATATTCAATATATTTAAAAACATTATTCTGCAAAGGGTTCCATAATTTTCATTAGATTTTCAAAGGGATCCATGACATACAAAAAAGGTAAAAAAAAGAAAAAAACCTCCTTTATGGTTAAAACAACAAAAAAAGAAAAATCTTCAGAAATGATGAGAGAAACACAAGTACGTGCTGTCAAATATATATGCATATATCTCTACATGTTCATCTATCTATCTGTCTATCTGTCTGTCTGTCTGTCTGTCTGTCTGTCTATCTCTTACCTCACAGGGCTTCTATTTGTCCCTCTCCGTTTTAAATAAGGTCAGCCATTAGTAAAGTTAAGTCCATGGTGAAGTGGCATATCATGGTGGAAAGAGCAATGGTTTTGAGTCAGAATTCTAATTCTATCTCTACTATCTGTCACAACCTCTATGGGCCTCAGTTTATTTATATGCAAAGCAAATATAGTCTTTTAGGTAATCTCTGTAATACCTTTCTAGAATCCCACTCTATACCTATGATTTTAAGTGTCTTTTCTGTGTCTCCAGCCTCTGATTTTTGTGCCTTTTTTCTTTGGTCATTGGTAGAAACCCTTTTCCTTACTCTAGGTACCCAATGCTTCTCACTTCTCATTACCCCTCCCCCACTGCCAAACCAAAAGGATTTGATAGCAGGGGTTTACACTTATCTGATTGTACGATCAGACTGATTGTACTTGAGTATGAATGAGTTTAATGTGTTATCTGAACCAACATTTGCATTTTAAGCCTTTTATCTCTAATTGTGTAATGAAAGACTTTATCTCCTATTAAAGGAATGCCAGGCATTGGCCAGCAGGTGGGGAGATATTCTGGGAGACTTGGACCTGGAAATCACATCTGGGTGGGATTTTACTTCCAAGCTGAATTGCAGAAGCAGATCTTTTCCCACAGCTGCTGAGAAGTCTATGTCAAGGGGATGTTTCAGAATCTAGAGCCTAATTTGCCCTGGCACAGGTTCCCTGAAGGTGCCATCTCATACCTTTGCCCTCCTTACCTCTAAGAGCCTCCCCTGACTCTTCTAAATTGAACCTAATCCCTTGGCTAGCCTCTTTGCCTCAAACTCCCAGATAAAGTATTGGATATATTCTGGAAAATTACTTGAGTTCACATTTTAAAATATTTCCCTGTTATAGCTGGAAAAAGGACAGTAGAAGCAATCCAGTTCATCCTCCCTGATTTACAGGAGAGACACTGAAGCTGAGTAAGTCATGGTCACAGAGCTGAGGACAGTTTCTAAGCCAGGTCTTCCTGAAACCCAGTACACAGAACTATCCAATGAACCATCTAGCTTGCCCAAAGACATGACTGCAGCTGCTTGGCAAGTCACTTTCCTCTGAAATATTAAAAAAAAAATCACTGGTTATGAAGATTTTTTCTAGAATTTTCTAGCATTAAGAAGATTGTAAAAAAAAAAAAAAATCCTTAATGAAATTTTCCTATTGTAGCCTTCCTTACATAAGTTACCAGGGAGTTTCCCTATGACTTTTTATTATGTTGCTGGAACACATTACTTTTTTTAAACAAAGATATAATTGTGTTATTGAGAGCCTTAGATTATTTGCCTTTTACGACATGTAGTTAGTACCTAACAGAGATAATGCAGCACTGTGGAAAGGGGGCTATTACCTGGGGGTAGGAAACTCTGGACTGTGATTACTATTAGCCATGTGACCCTGACTGAATAAAATGCTTAACCTTTGAGCTTTGGCTTCCTCATTTGTAAAATGGGAATAATAATATCAGAAATATCTATCTCGTGAGGCTTTTTTAAGCATCAAATGAAATAATCTGTGTAAACCTTAAAACGTGTTGTAAATATAGTTCTTTCATTTGAACTTTTTGGTTTTGCATGTATTCCAGCAAACCGAGAGGTCCATTGGGAATTAGCATCTGGGGAAACAGTGAGTTCCATAACTACCACCTTGCTGTAGCTTTCAGAAGAGAGATTGTTTATGATGTTTGATGTCGGGGAAAAACTTCTTAACAATTAGAGCTGTCCAAAAGTGGAACGGACTGCCTCCAGAGAAGTGTGTTCTGGTGCCTGGGATTTCTTTTATGGATGGGTTGGACTAGATGTCCAATAATAATGTTCCTTCATTCAGATTCTGCAATTCCACAAAAATCACTGTATTTAAAGCCAGAACACTGAGGTTTAAATTCTTCAGCTCTGCTGTTTACTATGTGATACTGGACAAATTTCTTAAACCTCTTAAACTGTGTTTCAGTTTCCTCATTTGTTAAGCAACATGGTTAGACTAAATATTATTTCTTGCAGCTCTAAGTCCATAACCCTATAAAATTAATCTGAAATCTCTGATACCCCAAAATTAACCTTATCCTATTCCATAAATATACTAAATAATATTAAATAACTACTGCATGATGCTTTTGAAAAAGCTAGGATAGGGGTAGGAATTGGGAAAAGAACTTTTATTTCATTGGCATAAGGAACTCCCTCTACCAGTGCAGTTCAACACCTTCTCTTCAATTTATAGTATTATCAGGCTGCCTAGAACACTGATAGGTTGTGTCTTTCCCAGAATCACAAAGCTGGTATGTTTCAATATATTAAACTCAGGCTGCCTTGGCTCTGAGGCTAGCTCTCTGTACACCACACCACACTCTAAGGAAGAAGACAATAAAGTAGAAATAGTTTTCATAATGTATGGTTCTCGGCCACATACAATAAAACCTCTCTATAGCAATATTAATTTTAATACTTTTAGATTATTAAATGGCATGGTGCATGTACACCTACCATACTCAAATGTTGTATTTTCGCTAATGTAGTTAAATGCCTCTATTCCAACAGGGAATGAATTCTTTATAAATAAGAGCAATCAAATTGGTAGGGCTACCTGGCCTATTACTATGTAGAAATGCATGGTTTTTAATAGTTTTATTATTCATATTTCATTCCACATATTATCTACCTACCTGTGGACAATTAGTTTTTGTAAATATAGAACATATGCATGTACACATTAACTATGTGACATTGGAAAAATTACTTCACCTCTCTGAGACTCAATTTCCTCATTTGTAAAATAAAGTGGTGCCAAAGGCCACATGCTATCCAACTTCATATATGTATATTATACATATATGTGTATGTATAATATATATATATATATATATATATATATATTTGTCCCCCCTGTTATCTTAGTCCAATGCTTTCATTTTAAAATGCATGTTCCTTATATGGTCTAATGGGCTGTTACAAACCAAGTTTAGATGAACTTAGAAGTGTGTGTGTGTGTGTGTGTGTGTGTGTATGTACAAAGATATGGGCTCAAGTCTTGCCTCTGACATGATGTGTGACCATATAGACTTTAATCGGACAGAGAATTGCTAATTACATATTAAGAACAGACTGTAATTATCTTAATGTAATTGTACCTTCGATAGTTTTATATCTATATATGCATATGTTTCATGTCAATTCACACAAAATTCTAACCTGTATTTCTGGAAAGAGTTTCTTATCTGAGAGTTCTCTATATAAATGAAAACAAGGTTTCTATCTATCTATCTAAACACAAACACATACATATATGTATGTACATATGCATATTGCATATATACATACATGTGTGGACACTCATGTGTATTTGTGTATATATATATATATTTAAATACTGATACATTTTGTTTAAGTTGTCAACACTGATAGCATGCAGTTGGGCAAAATAATTTTAATAACTCCCTTTATTGTTGTGAATTATCCTTTTCCTTTTTGATACTAGCAATTCTCTATTAGAGAATCAAATTAACTGTTTATTTTTCCATGTGTTTAAAATTATTCCTAATTTTATTTGTTCGTTCAAGTTTTTTCTCTTTTCATTGACTCTCAAAATTTATATTTTAGTGTTTAATGATTTTTAAAAGGTTTTGGTTTTCTTGTTTTTGTAGTTACATGCCTAAATTGTCAGTCAGTTCTTTCTCTCTTTCACTGATGAAAATTTTTAAAAATATAAATTACCCCTCAAGGACTACTTTGGCTATATCCCAAGTATTTTGCTATGTTGCCTCATTGTCATCATTTTCTTTGATGGAATTATCTGCTGCTTCTATGATTTGTTCTAATCCACTAACTATTTAAGATTGTAATTTAGTCTCCCATTGTTATTTTAATCCTTTCTTCAATGGCTCTTTGTTGAATATAATTTTTTTTATTGTGATCAGGATAGGATGTGTTTAATATTTCCACTTTTGTGCAGTTGCTCGTAATGTTTGTACATTTTATGTCCTAATCTATGGTCAATTTTTGTAAGGGTGCCATGTATACTCCTTTCTATTCCTATTGGGTAAATGTCAGAGATCTATTATATCTAACTTTTGTAAAATTTCATTAAGGATTTTAACTTCTTTCTTATTTAATTAGATTTCTCTAGGTCTAAAAGGGGTAAATTGTTTTCTGCAACTACTACAGTTTGTTATCCGTTTCTCACTGTGGTTCACTTTAACTTTCCTGTAAGTATGCAGCTGCTCTGCCATTCAGTGCATTGTGTTAGGTATTGAAATTAATTCATTGTCAGTCATATCTTTAAGCCCAATGTAATTTCCTTGTATATCTTTTTTAATCGTCTATTTTTGCTATTGCTTTGTCTGAAATCATGCTTGCTATGCCCTGTACAATGGAGGAATTTCATATAGATATGTGATGTCAGAACCACCAAACTGACTTTTGAGAATCTTGAAAAGATTTTAATCCTGATTCAAAGGTCTTCAAGGAATTTAAGTTAAAGGTAGATCCCTTGAGAGCCTCCAACATTTTTCTACCTTTCTCTGCATCAGTTCCCTGCCAATCCTCCATCACCTTGGTGGCATGCCTTGACTCTGGCTTAAAGAATTCTTTTCCTATAGAACCATAGACTTAGAACTGGAAAATGCCTTAGAATTCATACAGTCCAGCCCCTTCATTTAATAGATGTAGGCACTAAATCCAACAGAAATTAAAAGTAGAAAGTAGTTGTGGCAGCTTTTAAACACGGGTTCTCTGACTTGAAATTCATTTCTTTTTCCTTTCCATTGTACCTTACTGTTTGCCATAGTAGATGAAGATGGCAGGAATAGAATCCAGGGCCTTACAGAGAATACACTTGCTCTACCACTGAACCACGTCTTCAAACTCTGGGGCATCTCTTTGAAAATGCCATAGTTTTCTATATTGAGTTTCTTCTAACTGTACCCAACAACTGGCTGCTCAGTATTTACTAAGTGCCTGACACTGTTTTCATTGTATTGCTGAGAATGTTGTCATTGGTTCATTGGTTACAGAGGAGAGAATAGCTCCCCTGAGCAGGCTTTCCATAGTATCTGAAGTCCATTCTGCTCTCACCATGTGGTCTCAAAGTTGCATCAATTCCATTTCAATAGTAAAGGGCTTAGTAACTAGTTTCCAAGTTCACCATTTGTAAATTATTTCTTCAGGTCCCTGTAAAGACTCCATGCTACAATAAATGTGTCATCATCCTTCCCCTATGCTTTCCTTAGGACTTTATGTCTCCCCAAAGAGTCCACAGAATAGTGTAAAGTCATTGTACTAGGCTAAGATTTAGAAGTATTGCATTTCCTAATGTGAGAAGAAAAAAAGGAAACAATTATTTGGTTTTCAATTAACCACTAAAATTATATTAATACTGACAGGTCTGTTCATTTGTATGTGTATGTATGTGTGAAGTTCACACTGTCTGGAAATAAGCACTGTCCTCTGGATTTTTATCATGGTTGTCCATGGAAATCTAAACACAGCATATAACAGTATACATTTACATAAGATTTAAGATTTACAAAGCAATTTCCTTACCATGACCCTGTAAAGCAAGTAATTCCAGTCTTACAGTTCATATTTTGTAGATAAAGAACTAAAGTCCAGGGAGATTAAGTAATTTGCCTAAATTTGGGGGTTCTTAACTTTTTTTCTGCAATGGACTCATTTGGTAGTCTAGTGAAGCCTGTGGGTCTTTTCTCAAAATAATGTTTTTAAACACATAAAATATAATAAAATACATAGGATTACAGAAGAAAATAATAGTTAGTGAAAATACTTTTTTTTAATTCAAGTTCATGGACCTTTTGTAATTTATCCCTGAATCCTGAGTCTGGGTTCCCAGGTTAAGAACCCTTGACCTCTGGGCACTTGTATAATATTTGAGTCAGAATTCTTACAGTCTTCCAACCCCAAGTCTAATGCTTTCTCTATTGCACTATCCTGCTTCCAAAAATTTTTACATTTTAAATGACAGCCATAAAAATGTAACTTTCCACATCCAACTTTATCTTGCATTTTATTTTGTAGGACTTCAGATAGACTAAAAACAGGGTGAACAACTACACGAGTTTTTATTATTAAACGCACACTAATACATTTTAGTAGCTATAATTAAACAAGATGACATGGAATTTTATTTTGAATCTCTTGACAGTGAACTCTGTCAGGCTATTTTGAAGAGATATTGAAAAGCCAAAGGTTATTTCCTTCCGACACCTCCATGTCACACAACTCATTACATACTTGAAGATAGCTATCATGTCCCCACTGTCTTCTTGTCTTCAGGATTAATATTCTCATTTTCTTCAGCTGTGCCTTATATGACATGCTCTTGTAATCTTTTAAAATCCTAGTATACCTCTTCTGGATTTTTTTTTACCTATCAATGCTATTCCTAAAAAGTATCACTCAGAACTGAAATATTCTGGACAGGTTTTGATCATGGCAGAATATAGTAGAACCACTGCCTCCTGAGTCCTTGATGTTTTTTGCCTTCTCCACATTTGATGTAGCCCAAAATTACATTAGTCTTTTGTTTTCTTTTACTACACTTTTGACTCTCATTAAGCTTTTCATCCACCATGACCCTCAGATCTTTTTTGCATAAACTGCCATTCTAGCCACACCTCCCTCATCTTGTATTTTTTTTAATTTGAGCCTTTGAATCCAAGAACAAAACTTTATGTTTATTCTTATTAAATTTTACCTCATTAGAGACATCCCAACATTCTAGCCCATCAAGAACTTTTGAGATCCTGACTTTTACCCATATGTAAACTCACTCTCCTAGCTTTGTTCCCTATGCAAACTTGATAAATATGCCATCTAAATATGTCTGTATCTAAGTCTGTATGTCTGTATCTAAGTCATTGACAAAAAATGTTAAAGGGAATAGGCTGAAACATAGATCCCTGGAGCACTCTACTGGAAAACTCCTTCCAAGATAGACCAAGATAGACCATTAACACTTGCTCTTCTGGGAATAGTTATTTAATCAATGCTATATCCAACCAACTGTGTAATCACCTTGCCTGCTTTTCTCCACATTTCTCCAAAACAATAGCACCAGAAACTTTTAAATGTATGGCAATGAAACAATTTTGAAATTCTTCATGAAAGTTTTGTCTAAGGCCAGAAAACTGAACATAGTATGCAGTGGAACCATAGATTCTATTCTTTAGTTCATCGATTGTGTCTCCTTCAAGCATTTATAGTGGCATCCTGCAAAGATACTTAACATAATATTAATACTAATTCCTTCAGGATCAATGCAGGTCTCAGGGAATGCATTTTTTTGTTGGCTCTGAAGAATTCTTATCATTAATACAAACATAGTGTTTGGAGTTGGGATCTGGGTATCAATTTTTACAAATATAATAGAGTGTAGTAGAAGGAGTAGCTTGATGGCACCACGCATGGATAAAGTGCTGTACCTAGAGTTAAGAAGACCTGAGTTCAAATCCTGTCTCACATGCTTACTGTGTGACCTTGGGCAAAATCACTTAACCTCTGTTTGCCTCAGTTTCCTCCACTATAAAATGGTGATAATAATAGCATTCACCTCACAGCTGTTAGGAAACTCAAATATGATAATATTTGTGAAGTACTTAGCACAGTGCCTAGAACACAGCAGCGTATACATGCTAGCTGCTGCTGCTGCTGCTACTGTTGTTGTTACAATTCTGAAGTCAGGAGGTCTGGGTTCAAGTCACTTTGGGTCAAATTATAGAATCAGGAAAATTTTAGGGCTTGAAGTACTTTGAAAACAGATCTATCAAAGAGAATATGGAGAATAGGCCAATTTAAGTTACTGAGGTCATTTAAAAGGATCACAGAATTTAGAAAAGGAAGAACTTTGAGGGTAACTAGTCTAATCCCTTCATTTTATAGATGCGACAAGTCAGAGAGATACATCATACATCATGTACATACATACACAAAAGAGCTGGGATTTGAACCTAGTTCATGCTCTTTATTTCGGCACACAGTACACAGACTTGCCCAAGATCCTATGGCAGGTAAGTTGTTTCACCTTTAATGTAGACTGATGCTGCCACATAGCATGGCATGGATGTTTAGTTCTTAGGAGCTACCAAGATGGAAGTGCTTTGAAGATGTTTCTAGTGACAGATTGCTGACTAAGGACCTATCTAGCTACATATAGAGAGCCACATTGCCAGAAAATTAACCATTAGCTATAGCTAATGAATGCTTTGGCTGGCCATCCATGAAACATTTTTTAAATCCAGTCTCACATGATTATTGACAGAATTAACTAAGATAAGTATTTTATAACTTTGGAGTATTACACAAATCTCAGTTGTACTTATTTCTCTAACAGTCTAGATATTCTTGGTCTTTGCTAGTGGATTTCTGTACTTAAAAAAAGATCTAATGAAATGATTTACATTTTTAAAAAGTGACTTCATAAATCTTCAAAGAAACAAAAAAATCTACACCTGATTTCTAAAAATGTAAACTAAATAAAAATTACCATCTCTTCCAAAGTGTAATTTAAAAAGTCAATAATCAGTCTATTTTTCAGTCAAATGAAGTGAAGTGCAAAAAAATTGAAAGTGACAAATGATAAACGGAAAATCTCAGATAAAAACTACTTTTCATTAAAAGAAGTTTCAATTGTAATTGCTTATAGTCGTTAGGAACGTTTTTATTGGTAGAGATGGGTTTTACATGGTCCTTTTTTAGCTTATTTATCCTAATGCTGGATCTACATGATAACATACACAGGTTTAAGGAAGAATTTAACTGGTGTATGCATTTGGGAATGACATCTTGAAGAAGACCCGTTTCTCCCTTTATGAAATATTCAAGTTTGTTAAATTGAAGGTATCCTCCAGTCTTAAAGGCTTTTCACAGACCCCTTGAAATGGCTGTGGTTTATAGTAGCAAGGGTACTGTATTTAGAGACAGAGAACCCGGGGTATGAACCTGGTACTTATAACCTTAGCAATATTGAACAAGTCACTTAATATCTCTGGGTCTCAACCGCTTCATCTGTTTTAAAAGGAGGGAATTAGACAAAATGATCTCTAAATCCTATTTTTCATTAAGAAGTCATTCTCAGTCAGGTTAATAGTTAAATATTTCTAATTGATAACCAAACATTCCTACCTTCCCTCATCTATAAAATCCTATGAAGCACACCTCTAAAGATTATAAGGGAGCAGAGGAATGTTTGGGGTTGAATAAAACAATACAGTTTGAAAATGCATCAATGGAGTCATTACTTGTAATTGAATCTATTGTTCTGATAAAATAATAAATTATTTCATTATGCTGAAAAACTGGAAGATAAAAATGAACTAGCATCTTCTCTTTCCACAGCAAAAGAACAAAGTCTTTGATCTCTAAAGGAATGACACAAACCTCCCATTCTCTCAATCTCAGTGGCATTTTGTTTTAGTGGGTGGTTTGGAAATTTAAACAGGCTTTGTTTAAATGATTAGAATATTTAAGGTGATTGAAGCAGTAGGTAGTGAGGGCAAGAGATTGAAGAGTAATTTCTACTTGGAAGTCAGAACAAAAATTAATTTTTTGTCCCACCTGCAATGTAAATAACTTATAATCAAATTATTTAGTTATGGAAGACAGGAGAAAGCATTAGTCCCATAGTTATTCCTTGTTTCAGATGAATCCAAAACAACTAAGGAGTTTCTAGGTGATCACCCTAAGATAGCTTATTGTATAGAGCCCTACCATGGACTCATAACTCCTTTTCCAAGCAGTCACTAAGTTCTACTGTTTCTTCTTTCAAGATATCTCTTGGCTCCATTCATCCCTTCTCACTGCCATCACCCTGCTACATGACCTCATCAATTTATTCTTGGATAACTAAAATAGTAATTCATCCTAATCTATCCTTTATGCCACCGTCAGAATAATTTCCCTAAAACAACACTTTCATCACTTCATTATCCTACTTAAGTGGCTTCCTACTATCTTACAGTACAATCCCCAGATGCCCTGTATTGATATTCACAATATTCTGCAACCACTTCACCTGTCTGAACTTGTCTCCTACCACCTGCCAAAATATACCCTCTACTCTACTTTGTCAGTTTCCTCACTGTTGCTTGAACAGTTTTCTCTTGCCATCATCTTCAGCAATGTCATTTACATTGATGAGCTTTTTAACACCTTCATCATATTCCCCTAGAGAATACAAATATAAGGTTTCCTCTGAATATCCAATCAAACTTACTCAATTGCACTCAAATCTTTATCTAGAATAGTTGTTCTTAAACTCCATTTCTAGTCAAGAACCTCTAAAATAAGTCTAATATCACTGAGATGTACAAGTTTTGCATCCAAATGTTGAATGGAATGCAAAATGAAGCAGGCAAGAAAACAACAAAATTCAAGTGTTAGTTCTAGTGGAAAGCTGGGCTTCTTGTGTCTCATTAAGAGAACTCAAGTATTATCTAGTACATTATTCAAAGATATTCAAAGATAAATATTCTTTCTGTCTCTTTACTTGAACTGATGAGACAAGAGAATAGAGTTCATTCTTTTCTAGAGAGAATAGAACTGATGAGACAAGAGAATAGAGTTCATTCTTTTCTAGCAAGGTTACCACCACCACTACTATTACTCCTACTGCTACTGCTGCTGCTGCTGCTGCTGCTGCTGCTGCTGCTGCTGCTGCTACTACTACTACTACTACTACTACTGCTACTACTACTACTACTCCTACTAGTACTGCTGCTGCTAGCAGTAGTAGTAGTGTTAGCAGCAGCAGCAGTAGTGTTATTGTTAGTTGACAATCACCAGTCTTCCAGTCTTCATTCCCTTAGCCTTCTATTGCACTTCTATTGAGCTCAAAAAGTCTTTATAAAGCAATACAGTAATGTTCTGGTAGAAGTTTAATGACAAAGCTGGTGGTTGGGAGAATCTGTGTAGTATATTTTTAAGTTTAATCTCCATTACTGACATTAAATCTAGACAATTAACAAAAAAAAATCAAGCCTTGATTTGTAGCAGTTGACAATTTGTGAAGTGTAAATTCTCAAGCTAAAATCAAAAAAGGCTGACTTATTTTATAAATAGGTGACATTAAACATAAGGAAAACTGAGTAAGAGATAAGAATGTGTCAATATAAAACTCATATTATTGCTAGAAAAAAAACTATTGAAAGAACATTTTTTTACTACAAACCAGCAATGTCAACTTTATTAAAAGACAGCACTTTGTGCGCAAAAAAAGATAAGACAGAGACAATCCCCTGAACTATAAGCCATTAATTTCTAAGAAAGTACTGATTCAGATGAATAAAGTATGGATATAATAATAAGTTGATTAACTTACCAATATGACAACATATGACAATATATGTTCAGATGATTATCAGGCAAGGAGATTCATCATAAAGGGCTTAAAGGGAAATTTGTGAAAGAACAAATTAGAACTTGTAAATCTAGGAACATTGGACTACAGGGGGAAAATGATCAGGGATCTATGCTTTTATTTGTGCTATTTAATGTTTATGTTAATCACTTTGATGAAGGCATTAAAAATGCAATCATCAAATTTGCAGATGACAAAAAGCTTAGAGGGACAGCTTAATACTCTGTGTTAACAGCTGAATAGTCAGAAATATCTTGACATTGGTAAGCTGGAAAATGCCCAGAGGAGGACAATCAACAAAATGGAAGCCCTTGAGTTTAGGGCATGTGAAAATCAACTGAAGGAGATGGAGATGTTTAGCCTAGAGAAGAAAATACTTGAGGACATGATGGCCCTTTTTCAAATATTAGAAAAGTTCAAACATGGAAGACAGATTAGATTTTTTCTACTTGGTTGCAGAGAGCATAATGAAGAGCAATGGGTTATAGTTGAAAATAAGGAAATTTAGGCTTGATGGAAAGATAAACTTTTTGACAGAGTCAGAAGCGTGTTGGTAAATGTTTAATATCTCAATCTCTGGGAAAACAGTGTATATATGGCACACTTCTAACTTTAATATGTATTACTAACATTTTCTCTATTACTTTCTAAAGTCTAACCAATCATCAAAACAATGAGACATGCCCTCATTTATAGCTTTTGCCAACTTTTGAGGTGGAAATGTTCATGTTGAAAATTTAACAACTGGCTCTCCCATTCCATTTGATTTGTCTTCAGTAGACCCCTAAATTTAGAGCCACCCACAAGTCTGCTTCAGGAGATAAATGTTTCTTCCTTACTAGAGAGCTTCAAGCAAAGACTGGCCAGTATGTAAGGCATTCTTGTATGGATATAGGTTGAACTAGATAGCCAGAGCTATTGCTTCCAACTGTGAAATTCTGTGATGGCTTTCTCAAATTGATTATATCTTAGGAAATAGTTTGAATAAAATAAGGGAGAGCGCTTGTCTAGCAGGATAGGGAAAGCAAGGAGAAAGAGAAAGCAATGATTAATTGTTGTTAGTAGATATTAGCAACAACTTAGTACTTAAGATCCTAGATTTAGAGTTGGAAGGGATATTGGAATTCATTCAGTCCAGGCTTCATTTTACAGATGAGTAAACTGACCCCCAGTTATATTAAGTGAATCACCCAAGGTCACACAAGGAGTATCAGACTGTGATTTACAACCAGCTATTCTGATTCCTGATACATTTATTTCTTCATTGTAACACTCTGAAGGATGCTTTTCTTCTTAAGACTCAAAAAATTACTGCATATTTTCTCAGTTTCTTTTTTGAACTACCTTTCCTTTTCTTTTCTATTTTCTTCCTTCCTTCCCATATCACCTTGACCTAGAATGTCCTAAACCTATTTGGCCAGAGGTCATTATTTGCAAGGGCTTACTTTTGCATATACACATTGTTTCCTTTCTGGCATACAGTGGTATCCTTGTCCAGAGTCCTTCAGATAAGAGTTTGTTAGCCTTGGGTAGTCCTCAAATTGCCATGTGAATGACAAAATTATGTTTTCAATCATACAGGCCTTTCAGCATCTAGGGTGAAATGCTGCTTTTGCTGGGAAAACATGAATGTGAAGGGGCATAGCCTACTCCTGATTTCAGTCCACTAACTTCAAAGCACGAACTGCCTGAGGATTACAAAATCAAGTCCTTTATGAGTGGCTCATGTTACATTGCATAACTGTTGGACTCATTTGTTTGGCCTGAATGTGGCCCAGCTGCAGGTGGGATTTCCACATCTGTGCTTGTGAGAATAGTCAATATGGATCATAATAGTTAGTAAATGGGCTACTTTTATTTGTTTCTCATTTACTTTCCTCTTATCACTCAAATACAGGGGAGGGGTTCCTCTCCCAACTCCCCCCCCCCTCCTGCTTCTTTTTTAACAAAGTAGAATATATATTTCTCATAAAGTTAATAATCATTAGCTAGAATGTAAAGTCTTGGAGAGCAGGGATCATTGCCTTTCCTGATTCCCCAGTTGCTAGTGGTCTTTCCCTCTCAATCATATAATACAAGTTTTTTTTTACAGGTTTTTCCCTCAGTAGAATGTAAGTTTCTTGCAGGCAGGGATTTATTATCATTCTGTTTCTGCATACATATGGCCTTGCATATAAAGGGTCCTTAATAAATGTATATTAGATTTGATCACAGGGACATGTCAACCTTCATTCTCTATAAATATTATTTGAAGATGATGAAGTGCAACAAGAGATACTATACAGCTTATACTGATTAAGTTTCAAGTATGGACACAATGCTATTAATGATAGAAAAGTGGCAGACTCTTAATAGTATCTTCAACATGAGTATTGACTAGAACTACACAATAGCGTTTTGGTATTTGCCATAATCCACTTATTTCACACATGGCCATCCCATGGAGCTATGCTGCAACAAGGACCACATGAATGCTGTCAAACTGAATCTCTTCCAGTTGCTATGACCTTTGCTGTAGGGCTTGGTTATCTTGCCATTTTGCCAAAACAATCCAAGAAGGCAGCTGTAGAGGGAGTGGGGTAGGCCTAGATTTTTCTGCTCAAAAAGGAAGTTAAAAAGCATTGCTTCTTGATAGACCTTCACTTTGTCTTTGAACTTAATGTCATATGGACATCAAACTCTATTTGCAACCTTCCCAAAGAGTGAGATGGCCTTCTGGATCTCATCGTCTAAGCTGCCAATCAATCCACATCAATAGACAATGTAATGCTAAGAAAGAGAAGTTCATGACAATTTCCAGCTCATGAAGATATTTTGTTACATGTAAAGATTTCTTGGCTTTATCTGGTAGCTGATCTCAGTCATCTCTGGTGTAATCATCAATCCCAAACACTGGGGAAACCCTCCAAACTGAATCATGAATAACTGCATTTGAGATTCACACATTTCTTAGTAGGTTATTTTCTAGATGACAGCTCCTATGACTTTAATGATAATTAAAAGAGTTCCTGAAGTATTAAAAAACATTTCTGGACACCAGCTTCTGGGCCTTTTTATTAGGTTGAATGATACTGGCTTCCTCTTTAATCTGTTAGTATGGGAAATGGGTCAGAGGAAACACTATTTTCCTTTAGGATACTTCATTAGGACACATACATCAACTATACCAGGATTTGTCTTAGGATATTGGTGAATTTAGGGCAGCCAAACTTGCTTAGAAACCACTGGAGCTTTTGTTTAAGTGCAAAATTCTTAAAATTTTTCCTTGTAGTTTTTCTTTATTATCACATCCATCAAGCCACGATCATTTTGTAGTGCCAGTCAGTCAATAAAAAATAGTTAATCAGTCAAAAAACATTTATTTAGCACCTCTCCTATGTGCCAGATACTGTGATAATCCACCAGGCCCCCCATACACACACACATGATACTACTGTCAAGCAGTTCCTCTAGAGTAGGAGTCCTTTGAACACTTGTATTGATTACTTCTGCTCCAGAAAACCAACATCAAAGCATCATGGCCCCTGATCAGATTGAAGATTGACATTAGGTCCAAGACTATTTTTAAAATTCTTTTTATTGATTGTATGTTGTAGTGGCATTTTCAAAACAAAAGCCAAAAATAATCCACATCCAGGAATATTGCCCTGTGGACAATTGCGGAGTATTTTTTTTTTCTTAAATTTGAAGCCATGAAGAAGAAAACTGATCTTTCATTTTGAATATTTCACTGTATAATTTAATGTTAGGATAAATTAGATACCTCAGAGACTAAGCCAAATTTGTTTTTTGCTTATTAATATAACTGTGCATATGAGGGGTTTTTTTGGTAGTTGTTCATTTGTTTTTGTTTTTACTTTCCTCCTGAGATTTTGTTGAACTGCTTCTGGGAAGCCAACTCCAAATGCACTAAAGAAAAAAGTCCTCTTTAGTCATGATGCATGTTTATTAACAAATTCTCTGAATTTTTGCTAAGATCAAAATGGATACTTGTAGAATTATGATATGATATCTTTTCATAATATTATTTTAATGCATACACTATGTTAAAGATTTAGAAATAGTCTCTGAAATGGGTACATCCATTCTATTATCCTTTAAGTCACAATATTTTTTTAAAGAGTACATAGAAAAAACCCACACATCCAAATGAATCTGTCTTTTTTGCCACGATACAAATAATTTCTAGTAATTAAATATGAGTGTAGTTACTATAATATGATGTTATACTTGATATCTCTTTCCATCAGACTTAGGGAAGGCTTTTTTTAATATCAGCAATTTCTTGAGACCAAATTGACCTTAATGTCATTTTGGAAGTATTTGTTAAATATTAAAAATGTCATAGACAATTTTCCAACCACCCTATTCCTCTTTTGGAACTGGGACCCCTTATGGAAGAAGTACTCCCAATTGTACAAAGAATTTGAGGCTTATACACAGAAATAGAAGATGAAATATAACAAAAGAAATTCCAGAAAATATGCTAAACTCCATCTCAAATCTAGTGTTCTCTCCATAGTCATCATTGGCTTTCAGGATACTTTTAAAGAAGTATTTTCAGTATGGAGCAAAGCAAGAGTGATAACAATGAGATGATTAATAATATATTGAGATGTATCTCAATCACGATTAGGCTGGTGGACATGTATATTCGCTATCAATAACGCTAGTCAGTTCTCCTGAAAACTTTATGGCTGTAATTTATGTCAATATGAATTAATTCTTCTTTCTCTTTTTTCTTCCTTATACACATCAATGAATCAGGTACAAATGTGAAGTATGTGCATTAAAGATATAAATATAATCCATGGCCAAAGCTCTGGACCTCTAGACCCAGGTTCCACCTCAAATCCAGAAAGCCTCCTCTCTGGGAACCTGTGAATCAGGTTCATTTATCCCTTAGAGTTTATAATCCACATGATTCACAGTGTCAGTGAATTACAAGGTATGAATTTGTTCTTTGACCTCTTTGGATTATAAACTCTAAGGGAAGGGAGTTGATTCTCTGGACAGAGGATTTGAACTCTTTCCTTTCTTGAGGCTTTAACATTAGGAAGATTCTATAAGTCTGGAATACCTCTATTGGCCTTTGCAGAAGTTGGTACTCACCATTAGAGTGGGGAGTAAGGGGAATTACTTGATTCCTCAGCAACCCAAATTATTTCCCAATCATTGCAAGATTCTCCTATCTGTGATATTGTCACAAGTCTGGAACTCTATCGATCCCTGGAGCATCTGAGAGAATGGTATTATTAAGCTCAAGTAAGTGTCTTTTCTGCATTTTCTCAGTTGAGGAGCATGGATTTTTGGTCTAGTTCTTTGCTACCACAAAAGTGCTTTTATGAACATCTTGATATATGTGAAGCTTTAATTTCTGTCTTTGACCTCACTGTAGTATAAGACCAGCAGCAAGATCTCTTGGATGGAAGATAGAAATATAATACATTTCCTCGCATGATTACAAATTGTTTCCCAGAATGGTTGGAACATTTATTCCAATCCGCAACTCCCCCAACAATGTATTGTTTCATTTATATTCTTGCAACTTTTTTTTAACATGAATAGTTTCAATGATTTGTCATCTTTTCTGATTTGCTGGGTATGAAGTGAACCTTAATATTGTTTTAATTTGCATTTCTATCATTAGTAATTTAAAGCAATCTTTTATAAGGTTCAATAATTTTCAATTCTTAGTTTGAATTTTTTTAGTATCCTTTGACTACATATTTATTAAAGAATGGCTCATAATATTATGTGTTTATGTTCATTATTCATATTTTGAATATTAACTTCTTATCAGAGATATATGATGGAAAACCAATGAAGCTTAAAATTAACCATATCCAAGTCTGGCAACTTCATAGAGTGACACTTTCCCTTACAAACTTTCCCTCCTTTTGGCTGAAAACAAAACAAAGCAATCCACCTAGATTATATGATCCCTATGAAGATATTAAAATATTTGACTTGTATAGGATAACTCTTAAGGAGCAGTGTTGCACAACGGTTAGTTGGTTATCCCTCCTGTGAGGAAGACTTAGTTTTAAGTCCTGCTCTAGCAGAGTATCTGATTACCTAGGGTAGACCATTTAATCTCTCTGTGTCTCAGGAAACTAATTTTATGGAGAAATTGCTTATTTTCATTGGTAGATAATATCACCACAGCAAGAGTTCTATATGTTACTCAATTATACATCTAGTCCAAAAAAGAAAGAAAAAGAAATTGTAGGATGATTACCGTCACATAAACTGACTAATTATTTTGTTGTTCTGTTGTTTTTCAGTAGTGTGAGACTCTTCATGACCTCATTTGGGGTTTTCTTGGCAAGATAAACCATTTCCTTCTCCAGGTCATTTTACAGATGAGGAAACTGTGACAAGTTTAAGGTTAAGTGACTTGCCCAGGGTCACACAACTAGCAAGTGTCTGAAGTCACATTTGAACTCAGGACAACGAGTCTTCCCGACTCCACGGCTGGCACTCTATTCACTGCACCATCTTGCTGCCCATAAAGAAGTATTAGTGATTATTTAATCCAACTTTTCCATTTTGGAAATGAAGGCGATACTTATGAGATGTAAAATGTCTTCTTCAAGACCCCAGAACTGTTAAGTCGTAGTGCTGCCAGGTACTCTGACTCCAAGTCTGGTTCCCTCTCCATTACACCAAATAATGTTCTTTGTTAAGGTAAGTCTGGTCCTGTAAGAGTACGATTTGCAGTCACTCAGCAGCTTAGGTTCAAGTAGTTTGATGAAAATGAACTAATACAATCACCACGGGTCTTGGAAAAGAAGAGCCAACTCTATGATGTCTATGATATACCATATCCATAGCATACTCTGTATGATATGAGTCTATGATATACCAATAGAAGTGATATAAAGCTGGAAAAGTTGGGCCAAATGGAGTGAAAAGGAATGTTAAGCTCAGTAAAAGAAAAGGAAAGACTCTAGGGAAATTATTTGGTTCGTGAGCCACGAAAAGGAGAACATAAAAAAGAAAAACCCAAAATCCAATTCCTTGAAACATAGGTGATATGTTTTTCTTCATGCGGAAATCGTTTTAGAGGGGGACTTTTTTAGCTCTGTGAGGGGAAATTTATATACTTTTTTTGAGCAGAAGACAATGAAATAACTAATTAGAGGCCTTCTTGATGTTGTAACTAGGTTATTGTAGAATGAAGATACTCATTTTTGTGTCACTTGACCAATAATAAAGAGCTTTCTTCATTACAACCCTTAGAGGTAGGCAGTGCTTATATTTTACAGATGGGTACAAATCTTGTTTCTGCTACTTACTGTCTTGTACCTTGGGCAAGTCATTAGTCTTTCTGGGCCTCATTTTCCTTATCAGAGAGGATTAGACTAACAGGATAACTTCTAAGGTCCCTTCCATGCCTAAAGCCATGTTCTTACATTACAATTGCTTATAGAAAATTTGTTGCCATAATCTTGTCATTCCTTACCCTCTCATACCCTGAAACCTGGGTTCTTAAAGAGATCGCTCTTGTGAATTCTCTAACATCTTTTGAACAAATGGTACTCTTTTTAAAATACAGATACACAAGGGTTCCCACACCTACATATTTGCATAGTTGACCCCTTGCATCCTGTTCCCTAGTTTGAATCTAGTACAGAGGTCAGCAAACTGAGGATGGAAGGCCATATTCAGCCGTACCCTTGGTTTTGTATGTCAGCAATTTCTTTAAAATTACATTTTTAAAATACAGGGGATTTTTATTTAAAAAATAAAAAGCATTCCTACCTCGCTGGCTGTACAAAATGGCCTGGGGTTGGATTTGGCACTCAGGCCATAGTTTCCTTGCCTCCGATCTAGTACTTTCCCTTAAGCTTTGAACCCTGAATATAACTATACTTTTCAGTAAACCTTAGAAACATTTTTAAAGACAATGTTTAAGAGAGATGTTTTCCCCCTTGAATATAACATTTCTAGGACAGTTTGAATGATAAAAGAGCATGTGAGTATGTGTGTGAGTACACACACATACACATGTATTTACATGTACATGTTCATGTACATGTACATATATAAACATACATATTGTTATAACTCATAATTATCTGTATAAGTATGAATGTGACAGGAGGGTTATTGTTTACATTTCTGGGGAGGTTAGAGGCACCATGGCGAAAGCAAAGATCATGAGAAAGGAAGCCTAGAACAATGGATGGGGCACTAGATTTGAAGTCATGAAAACCTGGGTTCAAGTTCTGCTTGAGTCATTTACTAATTATGTGACTCTTGGAAAGTCACTGAAATGTCCTGAGCCTCAATGTCCTAATCTGTAAAATAATGGAGTTTGGCTTAGCCTCAAACGTTCCTTATAGCTTTAATTTAAATCTAATTTTATGACCCTATTGCAGGGCTTTAGCTTGGAAGACTGTCCACAATTGCATAGGCAGGAGAGACTTTGTTATTCTCTAGGTATTTCCTGTCTGTACTCACAAACCTGAGTTACCACTTTTCTTCTTTTCTCCAGATGACTCCTGAGTTGGACTGGGAAATCTATTAATGTGTTGACAAGCATCAAATGCCAACTAACAAATCTTATAATTCCCTACTTAAACATTTCCAAATACCTCATCTCATCATGCCAAATAGCTCATAGCTCGTGAAACCAATTAATCTAGACTATCAGTGAACCATATCCTATTTCCAAAAGAGGTCGCCATGTTGCATTTCCCACACAGGTACCCAAACTCAATGAAATACTAATGATTATGACATTTATAATCTCTCAAATAAAGGTTTTCTTTCTTCATGGAGTAATTGACCAATAAGGAGCATCTGCTTCTAACATTCTTATTACAAAAAAACAAACAAACAAACCACCTGTGCTTTTTATACTGAAAAAGAAGGAGCAAGAGTTGAAAATCCTAGTTCACATTAGCCAAGGAAGATCAGTGTCTATTCTTACTGCTTAATAATGATAATGTTAATAATGACACCATCACCATCATTCTCATGATATCATTCTCATCATTATTCCTTCAAAGCTCAATCCTTTGCCCATGTCAGGAGACAGAAGGGGGGGTAAGGTGGGGAAGGAAGCAGTGGAATGCCAGCCAGTGTGATATACAGTAGGGTCCTCACTTCCTCTGTCTTGTCTATGGTAACTACAAAGCTCTAAGAAGCAGAACACTAAAAGGGTAACAAATTGGGCTCTGACAATATCAGTGAATAGGTAATCACTTTGCCTATTGGATAGATGCAAATACTCCTAAGAGCCAAAAAAAAAAAAAAAAGAATGGCAGAAAGTTGCATGGTGGTCTACCTCAAAATCATAGTGATGATTAGTTTGCCACAGAAAAGTTGTGTTCCTTTGTGTTACAGTACCACAAGAAGGCAAGAAACACCAGAACAAATCAGAAATGAAATGCTTCTGGGTGGGTGGCATTGTAGAGCCAGGCAACCACAAATGTGCATGAAACAGATTCAATATAGGGACACTTTCACTTTTTGCTGCTTTGTTTTTTCTTCTCTCTCTTTTCTTTTTGAAAAATTCCATTTTAAGCTGGAGTAGCTCTCTAATAAAAGGAAGGGAGGTTTATATAACTAGTAACTTAGATGATGTAAACATAAAAGATATGAATATAATTTATTTTTAAAAGAAATAACTTTGTACCTAAATTAGATGCAGTTAGAGATTAAGGAGCTACTAAAATCTGAAGTGGGAAAAATGGAAGAATCTGAAGTCATGGGACATCTTAACATAAATTTCAGAAATTCCATTTAATAATGAAATAGATGACAAAAACGGGATGGATGTTTCACAATGATTGTGAAAAAAACGATGGGCGTACTTAGACTGCAATTCTGAAAGGCTTTTTTTGGAATTTGATGTTACAAACCTACCTCACAGACCAATGACAACAAAACAGATTAATTAAAAAAGGTGGTATTTGCAATAAATATCTTAAACAAATGTATTCTCCCATAATATTTGACAGAAAGTATAAAAACAATCCTTCACTTAAATTTAGCATCATGTGTTGTGGCCAAAGCATATTAAGAATCATAGGAGGTATTATAAGATGAGAGCATTGTTGAGATGCAAAGGATAATTTTGATCTTTTTAAATTAAAAAGTTTTGTATAAATAAAACCAAATGTAGCCAAAAATAGAAAGAATGCAGAAAATTGGGGGAAAAAAGTTTCATGGACCATCTTTCATAAAAAATGGGTTGAAATACTGCTGTGATACAGGAAATGATGAGCTGATGGATTTAGAGAAAAAAAAGGAAAGACCTATGAAGGAAGTTGCTATTCACCCTCAGAGAAACAGATGACAGGTGGAAATAATGCACAGTATGGTTTTATATATATGTGTATGAGTATATATGTTTGTTTATAGATATCTATGTATATGTATAAATATTCGCTTTAATTGTAGCCTTTTAGGGTGGGGGAGGGGAAAAAGTAAAAAGAGCAGAACAGAGGACAAAGAAAACTGGGTAGCTTTGAAAACAATGTGTAGTATTTATTATAAAGGTTTTCTTGAAATGGAAATTTATTGTTTCATATTGGATTTCTCTTTTTTTCAGGTTTCTCATTTTGTATTTAAGTTTAAAAGGAATAAAAATTTACAAAAAATAAAAACATAAAAAGGGAAAAAAGAATCATAGGAGGAAAGTCGAAGTTATTAAATAAAACACAAACAGACTAGTATCTAAAACCACCGTGATAGAAGTAACTTGAGCAAGCTGTTGATCTGTAGAAAGGCTCAGCAGAAAGATGAGAAGATCACACTAGATGGTAAACACAACAGAAAATTTGAATGTCATATCATTCAATTAGATCCAGCAAAAAACCCCTAGAAAACAGAAATATATTAAAATTCTAGATTCCCTTAACCATCAATTCAAAGCAAAAAGTCCAAATAGACAACAAATATCCATCCTACAAAAAGACCTCAAAATGACCAGGATTCTTTTTTTGATGCAAAGCTCTGACAGAAAAGAAATATTCTCTCTTCCAATAATATAATTATTATACGATGTATGGCTATGGAATTTCATCTGATGCTAGGCAAATAATAATAAGAATAAAAATAACAACAGACATTCATCTAGTGTTTTAAAGTTTACAAAGCCCTTTACATTTATTAACTCATTTAAGCCTCACATACATGAAAAATAATGGATTGATAAAAAAAATCTCCCAAAATACACTCGCACAAATCAGATGCATTATATGCAATTTTTAAAAAGGTTATGGATAATGCCTAAACCAATTAAGTTGATGGAATCTGGGTGCTTTGGTGAAAAAAAAATGTGCTTGATTACTCTAGGTAAGGTTCTACTTCCTTTTTAAGAAATAAAAAATAATATAAAAACCATGTCTAAATAACATTGTGATTTTGAGACCAACAAAGATGGTAGATCAGGAGGAAAAAGCATAGCTCAGCTCTTCCTCACAACTACTCCAATGAAGACCTAGCAAGAACACTAGACTAAGTTATGACTGGGAAATCAAAATAAAAATCACATTTTTCTAGCCCAAGTCAGCATGGGGAAATGACAGAGATTTTCAGGCACTGCAGATGAGACTTACCAAGGAGGGCACCTTGCAGAGCTGGGGCTTGTAGTTATCTACTATGGCAAGAAGAGTTTCCAGCATAGTCTTGACACTGTGCAATAGGAAGAGGAGCCAACTGGCACGTCTGTTTCATGCTCTAGAGCTAGATCATGAGACCCAGTTTAGACTAAGGAGAGCCTCTGAAGCTATGGGTAACAGCCCAAGGCATGAAGTGATACTGGACAAGGATAAGGAACAGAAGAGAGCAGCAGCTGCATAGCTCTGACCCTAGGGCAGTTTTTTGGATTTGGCCATTGGCCTCATGTAAGGCTTTCAATTGAGAAACCAGGGCAGAGAATTCAAACTTCTCAGCAAATTGAAAGGGACTGAGGCCCACAGCAATCTGCCAGAACTCCAATCAGGGGCAAGTCTATCTGTTGTCACCCTGATGAGTCTGCAAAGCTTAGATCAGGAGCCAACAGTCATAATTTGCTCTCGATCAGACCACTTTGGGCATTCCTGAGATTCCCTCGAGATTCTTGAAGTATACAGCACTTAGTATTCAAAGACATTACAGCAGGACTTGAGAATACAAAACACAACCAAGCAAGGCTCAGACATTCCTTCTAGAAGTACAAAAGCCTGGCTGTAATACAAAATCCCTATTCAGGATTTAAGGATGAATGAGCAAACAAACAAAAAAGATTCCCACTATAAAGGGCTATCAAGGTAATAGAGATATCAAAGATGCAAATGTAAAAGAAGACAATGACTCCAAAACCTCTGCAAGCAAAGCCTCAAAGAAAAAACACAGTTTGGACTAAATTAAACTAGAATTCCTGGAAGATAGAGCAAGAATTTTTAAAGAGTTTAAAAAGATTTTTATAAATGAAAGGAGAATGTAGAAGAAAGAATTGGAAAAGATTATAATGCTTGCAAACCCAGAACAACCTCTGTTCCAAGAGGAGACACTGATGTAGGATTCTGTGAAGAACCAGGTTCTCAAAGGTTATACCAGGAGAATGCAAACTTTTAAGGTTTCTCCCAGGCTTTAAAGTCTTTGAGCATGTCCCTAATAGCAGACTTTGCCCACTTTCCAAATATAAGCCTAGGTAAGCATAGAGAGACCTACTCTTGTAAGCTGATTACCTGGCCAGAGATGTTTGGTTTCATAAAGAAAAATCCAAAATGGCCATCAGCCCTGTGTGGCCACCTTCTATTAACTTCAGGCATAGTGAGAGAGTGAACAGAAAAGGGGCCATAGGGGTAATACAAATTACACAGCTTTTAGACCATCCATGAACAAAATGGGTTCTCTATTTTGTAAATGGTGCCACTGTCCATCCAGTGTCCCAGTTTGACAAACTGTGTCATCCTTGCCTTTTCTTATTTTTTAATTAATTTTTTTTAGTTTACAACTCAATTCCACAAGTTTTTGAGTTCCAAATTTTCTCCCCCTCTCTTTCTTCCCTCTCCCCCCACAGACAGCATATAATCTGACATATACCTTCACATTAAACTTCTTTTCCAATAATCGAATTATAAAGGAGAATTATAACCAATGAAATGGACCATGAGTAAGATATAACAAACACAAAAATAAAATAAAATTTAAAAAAAGAGCAAATAGTTTGCTTCAATGTGCATCCAGATTCCATAATTCTTTCTCTGGATATGGATAGCCTTTTCCATCCTGAGTCTTTTGGAACTGTCTTAGATCTTACAGATGTCTTACATCATTCAGAAGAGCCAATTCTTATCAAAGTTAGTCATCACAGAACTGATGTGTCTGTGGTTGTGGACAAAGTTCTCCTGGTTCTGCTCCCATCACTCATCATCAGATCATATATGGCTCTCCAGGTTCTTATGAAGTCCATCTGCTCCTCATTTCTTATAGCACAATAGTATTCCATTACACTCATATACCACAACTTGTTTAGCCATTCCCCAATTGATGGGCATCTCCTTGATTTCCAATTCTTTGCCACCATGAAAAGGGCTACTATAAATATTTTTGTATGTACAGGTCCTTTCTCCCCTTGTATGATCTCTTCAGGATACAGCTCTAGAAGTGCTATTCCTAGGTCAAAGTGTATGCACATTTTTATAGTCATTTGGGCATAGTTCCAAATTGCTTTCCAGAATGGTTGGATCAGTTCACAACTCCAACAACAATGCAACAGTATTCCAAATTTCCCACATCTTCTCCAGCATTTATCACTTTCCTGTTTTGATATGTTAGCCAATCTGACAGGAGAGATAAGGTACCTAAGAGTTGTTTTGATTTGCATTTCTCTAATCAATAGTGACATAGAGTATTTTTTCATATGACTATAGATAGCTTTAATTTCTTCCTCTGAAAACTACCTGTTCATATCCTTTGACCATTTGTCAATTGGGGAATGACTTGTATTCTTATAAATTTGGCTCAGTTCTCAGTATATTTTAGAGATGAAGCCTTTGTCAGAGACTGGTTGTAAAAATTCTTTCCCAATTTTCTGCTTTCCTCCTAATCTTGGTTGCATTGACTTTGTACAAAAACTGTTCAATTTACTGTAATCAAAATTATCCATTTTGCATGTCATAATGCTCTCTATCTCTTGTTTAGTCATAAATTCTTCCCTTCTCCATAAGTCTGACAGGTAAACTATTCCCTTTTCTCCCAAATAGCTTATAGTATCAGCCTTTCTATCTAAATCATGAACTCGTTTTTACTTTATTTTGGTATATGGAGTAAGATACTTGTTTATGCCCAACTTCTGCTTTACTGTTTTCTTGTTTTCCTAGCAGTTTTTGTGAAATAGTGAGTTCTTATCCCAGAAACTGTACTCTGGGTTTATCAAAGAGTAGATTACTATATTCATTGACTACTGAGTCTTTTGTACCTAAACTATTCCACTGGTCCACCACACTATTTCTTATCTAGTACCAAGTGGTTTTGATGATTGCTGCTTTATGATGCAGTGTAATATTTGGTACGACTAGGCCTCCTTCCCTAGCATTTCTTTTCTTTAACTTCCTTGATATTCTGGATCTTTTGCTCTTCCAGATGAATTTTGTTATTATTTCATCTAGCTCTATAAAATAATTTTTGGCAGTTTGATTGGTATGGCACTAAATAAGTAAATTAATTTAAGCAAAATTGTCATTTTTGTTATATTAACTTGGCCTAAGCATGAACTGATGTTTTTCCAGTTATTTAGATCTGACTTTATTTGTGTAAGAAGCGTTTTGTAATCATGTTCATATAGTTCCTGGGTTTGTCTTGGCAGGTAGACTCCCAAATATTTTAGAGTGCCTACAGGAACTTTAAATGGAATTTCTCTTTCTATCTCTTGCTGTTGAGCTTTTGTTAGTATTACATAGGAATGCCCTGGATTTAAGTGGGTTTATTATATTTCCTGCAACTTTCCTAAGGCTACTTATTATTTCAAGTAGTTTTTTGCTTGATTCTCTAAGTATATCATCATATGATCTGCAAAGAGTAATAACTTAGTTTCTTCTTGGTGTATTCTAATTCCTTCTATTTCTTTTTCTTTTCTTATTGCTAAAGCTAATATTTCTAGTGCCAAGTTGAATAATAGGGGTGATAATGGAAATCCTTGTTTCACCCCCAATCTGACTGGAAATGTATCTAGCTTATCCCCATTACATATAATGCTTCCTGATAGTTTTAGGTAGGTGCTACTTATAATTTTAAGGAAGACTACATTTATTCCTATACTTTCTAGTGGTTTTAACAGGAATGGATGTTGTATTGTATTAAAAGCTTTTTCTGCATCTATTGAAATAATTATATGGTTTCTGCTAGTTTTGTTGTTGATATGATCAATTATGCTGATAGTTTTCCTATTATTGAACCAGTCTTACATTCCTGGAATAAATCCAACCTGGTCATAGTGTATTATTCTCATGATAAGTTGCTATAATCTTTTTTCTAATATATATTTTTTTAAATTTTTGCATCAATATTCATCAGGGAAATTGTAATTTTCTATAATATTTTCTATTCTATTCTATATATATTATATTATATATAATATATAATATGTTATATTATATAATTATATATATGTTATATATAATTATACATATTATATATATAATAGTTTCTATAGTTTCTATATATTATAGTTTCTATATATTACATATATAATTATATAACATATTATATATATAAACTATATATATGTATATATATAGTTTCTATATGTTATATAGTAGTTTCTATAATATTCTTTCTCCATTTTGACTCTTCCTGTTTAGGTATTAGTACCATATTTGTGTCATAAAAAGAGTTTGGTAGGACTCCTTCTTTGCCTATTTCCCCAAATTGTCTATAAAGTATTGGAATTAATTATTCTTTAAATGTTTGATAGAATTCACTTGTAAATCCATCTGGCCCTGGAGAATTTTTTACTAGGGAGTCCATGGATGGCTTGTTCAATTTTGTTTTCTGAGATGGGGTTATTTAGAAATTTTACTTCCTCTTCTGTTAATCTGTGAAATTTATATTTTTTGTAAATATTCATACATTTCCCTAAGATAATCAAACTTATGGGCATACAACTGGCAAAATAATTCCTAATTATTGTTTTAATTACTTCATTGGAGGTGAATTCACACTTCTCATTTTTGATACTGGTAATTTGGTTTCCTTCTTTCTTTTTTTTAAATCAAATTGACCAAAGGTTTATCAATTTTATTGTTTTTTTTCATAAAACCAGTTCTTTGCTTTATTTGTTAGCTCAGTAATTTTCTGGATTTCAATTTTATTCATCTCTCCTTTGGTTTTCATTATTTCTAATTTGGTATTTAATTGGGGATTTAAAATTTGTTCTTTTTCTAGCTTTTTCAGTTGCATGCCCAATTCATTGATCTCCTTCTCCTTTATTTTATTCATCTAAGCATTCAGAGATATAAAACTTCTGCTAAGAACTGCTTTTGCTGCATCCCCTCAGTTTTGGTATGTTGTCTCATTACTGCCATTCTCTTGAATGAAGTTACTGATTGTTTCTATGATTTGTTGTTTGACCCACTCATTCTTTAGAATTAGATTATTTAGTTTCCAATTAGTTTTTAGTCTATCTTTCCCTGACCCTTTATTACAAATAATTATTATTGCATCATGA
>CM053622.1:332924638-332972020 GCA_028646595.1 Phalanger gymnotis
TCTAAAGTCTGAGTCTGAATCTGAGTCCATTTTCGCTGCCTGTTCATGTTCCCAGCCAAATACTTGACCCTTGAGCTTTTTGTCAGGGCATGACTGCTTGTAGAGTAGAGAGTACTTTGTCCCAAGCTTTAGAGGCTGTGCTGCTGTTTTCAGAGCTACTTCTACAGAGCAGGCCCTACCCCACCAGCACTCCTCCTCCCCCAAGAACCACCAACCAGGACTGCAACCCAGATCCAAGCCGGCTATGCACTTCCTCTCTGATCTGCCGCTTAATTCCTCTCACTGGCTGGGCCTGGGGCCAGTAGCTGCCACAGCGTAAGCTCTGGAAGCAGCCCCAGAGCTGCAACACCTCCACTGCCCCTGGGCTGTGGCCAACCACAAACTCCTTTCACTCAGATCCAGCAGCTTCCACTAACCTGCTCTGTTGTCTTTGGTGTTTGTGGGTTGAAAAGTCTGGCAGCTGCCACAGCTCAGTGATTCAGGGCCCTATGGCCTGTTCCACCCAGCTCTTGGTCTGGTAGGTCCTGGTGCAGCCTAGGCTGGTCTGTGCTCTGCTCTGCTCTCAGCTTTATGCGATAGACCATTCCCAGCAACCATCCAGGCTTTCCTGGGCTGGAGCCCTGCTTCCCTCTGCTATTTTGTTGGTTCTGCACCTCTATAATTTGTTCATAGCCTTTTTTTCAAGTGGTTAGAGGGACCTGGGGGAGAATTTAAGCAAGTCCCTGATTTCCATGTGCCATCTTGGCTAATGAAAATTATCTGTACATATATTTGGGAAAATAAAATACTATTAGGGAAAATGAAGAAGATTTAAATATCTTCTTTATGACCATTTAGCTAATCTTGCCTATGGTCAGACATAGACTAGCTGACCTCATGAAGATCTTTCTTTGAGGTAAATTAGTATAATTCTCCATAAAAGCTAAAAAAACACAACTTTTGAAGGTTTATGAGTATAATTTATTTCGACTTTCATAGGATGTTTTAGTAAGTTTTCTTAAGCTTTTAAATAGTGGTTGGTAGCCACAGATACAAGTAATAAAAGTCTTATCAAAGATTTAATGCTCTCATAAAATAGAAGGTGAAGAGTGAGAATGATCAGTTTCAAGTATGGAAAGAGGTTAATATGACTATACTTTGGTGAGGTATAGAAGAAGAAACCAAGGGTAAGTAGCAAGGGAGTAGAATTCATTGATGACACATTAGTTAACTTGACAAAGAGGAAAAAGAAGTAATGCCACAGGGAAATTAAAAAAGGATAATTAACCAATAGCAGATGGAATTCAATTAAGAAGCCAAGAAAAGGAAATTAGTAAAATAAAAATTAGATGATGTGTACATGTTGATAGATTCTTAATGTTTCATACACTCTTGGGATAAATGTCTGCATATTGTAGTCAATTTAATAAAAGCATATATTCCACAACTGAATTAACGAAGTGAAAGAGACAACAACTTGTTAATATAAGCAGGTTAGAAAAATCTTTACCATATTTCTTTAATATACTGATGTGTCGTTTGGTCATAGACAGAATTTATATTTTTTTCTACAAGTTCATTTCAATTCAAGAAACATATGTTATGAGCCCATTGCGTATAAGGCAGTGGGCTGGTTTGGGGTCAGGGAGGATACAAAGGCAAAAACAAAATTGTTTCTATACTCTAAGAGCTTACGCTTTCCTATAGAGGAGGAGGCAATTATGTGTGTGTGCTTGCATGTATAAATATATACACATATATGTATATAGAGACAGAGGGAGTAGGGAGGAAAAGGAGGGATAGGGAGAGGTAAATAAAAGTATTTTAAGAGGAGAGAGGACAGTAACAACAGAGTGGGTGGGCAACCCTGGGAGAAAGCTTTAGAAGAAGCGGCTGAGTTGAGGAGGAGAAAAACTTTGAGGGGCAAAAGAGAGGTAGAAGTTCATTCCTTCCATGGTGTACACTTTGTGTGAAAGCACTGAGATGGGACATATGATACAGAATTAAGATAACAGCCAGTAGTTCTGTTTGGTTGCAATGTAGTTCAAAGAATAGTTCACTATCTCAGTTCTGCTACAAGAACTTTAGAAAATAATTTTAAAAGTCTGTAGAGAATAGATAATTTGGTGATTTAGGATGAAACAAAGGAATTACTGGTGGGCAGGATTTACTCCATACCACCAGGTTTCACAAACCTAGGCATGAAAAAAGAATAAGAAAAGGCAAGAGAAAATTCCAAGTAGGAAAAAATAATCTCCATGAAAGATACCTGCTTTTAATCCCTATGAATTTGAAATCTTAATGAAATTCTTCCAACATCACTTAATTGATGATTAAGAGAGTGAAAGAGAGGAGAAAGAGGCATCAGAAGAGATACACCATTGAAATCACATGGAAGTCAGAGAGATTTATCTAACCCTGGGACCCTTGGATTGGAGGGTCCTCCTTGTTTCTTTATATTAGAGGAGGAGGACCAACACCTTTGTTTGACAGAGAGGGAGAAAAAGAGAGAGGGAGAAGGGAGGAGGGAGGGAAGGAGGGAGAGAGAGAGAGAGAGAGAGAGAGAGATGCTCATGCAATGTTTCATGATTTCAAACCTTTAAGAATCAAAACTATACTAGGACAACCCAAAGCCAGCTTTGGTTTTCAAAATTAACATTTGCAACCAATTAGTTCATAATGAGTATTTGTCTGAATTTTTTAATGAACATAAGAAAGCTTTTAAAACTGAAGTGCTTTCATGTTGAAGACTTGAGTTACCCTGACTGACTTATTAGTGTGACACTTTTTGATCACCCAAAGAGCTTATAATGTTTTAAGCATGTGGGCTCAGTCTCAAGTAGGATGGCCAACAATCTTTCCCTTCTGCAGTCTGCATAACAATTTTTTCTTCTTTTTGTCCAGAGGGCAGATTGCAATTGCGTGTTCTGTACTTAAACCTCACACAGAACTCCCAAGGACATCAATGGAAATTCTGCATATGGATTGAGGGTTAACTGAACACAGGAGAACTATCTCTAATGCAACTGAAAAAAGGGTATTTCCCCCTATTTCAGGGCTATGTTCAGTTTCTCTACTCTGTTTCTGTCCCATAGCTAAGAGTCTTTTTAATAACATTTTCCATTTATATTGTACTTTAAGATTTTAAAATGTTTTACATATATAATCTCATTTCATCCTCACGACCATCCCATTAATTGAATACTATTATCATCCTCATTTTATGGGCAAGGAAATGAAAGATCAGAGAGGTTTCGTGATTGGCCAGGGATAAAACAGCTAGTAAATGTCTAGAGGATTGGAATCCGGGCCTTCCTGGGTTCATGTCCAGTGTTTATCCACTATGCCAGGTTGTTCCATACCATCCACTGATGATGCCTTTTTTAAGAAAATAACCTTTTACAAATTTTTACAAAAACTCTGACTCACCCATATGTGATTTGTCATGCCCTAAACACACCTTACAATTCCCACATCTGCTCTATATTTTTGTTCATCTCATTTTTTACAACTGAAATATCCCTCCTTATTTCTTCTCTTTGCTTACCTGAACACACCTGATCCCACCTCATCTCAACCATCTCTGCAGCACCAATTAAAATCCCACTCTCAGATATAGCTTTTTCTAGATTATGCCATGTAGAAACAATATCTCCTATACATGAACTCCTATAGCTCCTACAATTCACTGTCTTTGTAGCTCATTTGCAATTTATTTACAGAAAGTTATGACAGACTGATTTTATTTCCTCTGCAGAAAGGTTTATTAGACAAAGTAGGAGAAGCTAGGTAGTATAGCATATAAAGCATTGGGTTTAGAGTCAGGAAGGTCTGACTTCAAATTCTACCTCAGAAACATATACTCTCTACCACTAAGGACAAGATATTTAGATTCTCTGAGTTTCAGTTTCCTTATTTTTAAAATAGGAATTAAAATACCTGTTACACTTAAAGGGATTTGAGAAGTATCAGATAATATAATGTGTGTGAAGTGCTTTTCAAATTTGCCTTACAATGTTTGTGTAAACGTCAGCTTTTGTTGTTATTGAATCAAGGAAATGGCGTAGGTATAGGTTACATACCTGGATTTTAGTATGGCATCTTGCAAAGTCTCTCACAACATCCTTGTGGACAAAATGCAGAAATGTTCGATGGATAATAGCACAGTTAGGCAAATTTGGGACTTGCTGAATGTACAGACTCTGAGTGTTTATTAACTGATCTCTTCTAAGGCAAGAGGTCTCTAACAGGTGGCATAGGGTTTTATTCCTTAGCCTCACTCTGTTTAAAATTTTGTAAATGACTTATAAAATTATAGATAAACAATGTTTATGGTTGACAGGGAGCCAAGGACTATAGAATACATTGGTTTATAGCACTGAGAGGCAAATAAGATCTCAAATTTGAAATGATGGGCTGAATTTAATAAAATGCAAATTAATAGGACTATAGGACATACATTTGGGTTATAAAAGCATTCAACTGTACAAGTACAAGATGTTGAAGGCATGATTAGAAAATAGTTTATGAGAAAAGGACCTGGCGATTTTAGTGGAATTTAAATCAATGTGTGTAAACAGTATGGCCTAGAAGCCACAATGATTAATATGATCATAGAGTACACTGAGAGAAGCATAGGGTCCAGGATTAAGGATGTACTATTCCCTCTGCACTCTGTTCAGTCCATTAGCCCATATGTAGAGTATTGTGTTTGTCTTTAACAACCATATTTTAGGAAGCACATTGAAAAACTATAATGTGCCTAGAAATTTTTGACCAGGTAATAAGAGGATGAGAAGTCTTGCCATATAAAGATGTGTTAAAGGAATTGGAGAGGTTTAACCTGAAAAAGGAAAGACAATTGAAGTGCTCTCCATCTTCAAATGTTTGAAGTTATGTAAAAAAGAAATTACATTTGTCTTTCTTGGCTCCAAATAGAAAAACTATGATCAAAGGGTAAGAATTGTAGAGAGGTAGATTTCAACTTGGGAGTACAAAAATCTAATAATTAAAGGCACCATTCTGTGACTCAAAGTAATTTACTTCCTTTCTCTGGGTTTCATTTTCTTATCTACAATCCTTTTTTTCTTCCTAGAATACTACGAATGTTTATTTATAAGTTGTAATTCATTGACTCACTTATCCAAAAAGCATTTATTACATACCTACTATAGGCTTTGAGTGACAAGCAAATCTCCTGTGAGGTTTATTCCAGAGAGGAATAATTTCTAAAAAAAATTTCTCACATAATTTTTATTCTCAATTATTTTCATTAAGGGGGGTTAGAAAAGGAGAAAATGTGTGAAAGGAGAGCCAGAAAAAACTCATCAGATGGTAAAACTCGTTCAACAGGAGCTTAACTACTTCAAGTGAAGGCCTAAATATTGCCATTTTTCAGCTCTGAGAATAAAATAAAAACTTGCTACCCTTCACACAAGGCTAAGATGACGGATGGAAACAACTCAAATAATATACTTTGGACAATTTGAAGAAGGGATTGGATGTCCGAGAATCTATATATCTATAGGAGCTTCTTATAGCACAAATTTTCTCACTTTGACTGATAGTAAAAGTAATCTAAACTAGTGAGAATTACAATTTTTAAGAACACTATTTTTGTATATTTAATTTGCTTTTAAATGCAGAATCCTCAAGCCGAAAAATCTTAAAGTAAAGCTACTAACTTTCTGTGTTAATGAATAGATATTTTTGTTTTTTAGCAATTTTTCAGTTGTGTCCGACTCTTCATATTTTCTTGGCAAAGATACTGAAATGATTTGCTATTTCCTTCTCCAACTCATTTTACAGATGAGGAAACTGAGGCAAACAGGATTAAGTGGCTTGTCTATATCACAAAGCTAATAGTGTTTGAGGCCATATTGCAACTGAGAAGATGAGTGTTCACCCAGTGAATAGATGACTCATGCATAAAACCCAATTCATTTTATACAATGAATGCACTGATACTTCCATACTTGCATGGATCTGTGATCTCAAGACACATGCTCCATCCCTTTCCTTCCTGTCAAATCTTTGGAGAGAAGTACTCAATTTAAATGAAGCAGCCCCAATATAGTGTTCAGGAGACAACCAGTTAAATTGGGGGCTCTAGAATAGTACAGATAAGGCACAAGGGTGGAAAGTTCCTTAAAAAAGGTTGGTAACTTTTCCTTCCATTTCCCTTTTCCTTCCCCTTCTTCTCCCTTCCCCTTGTCCTTTAATTCAAGATCCAACAATCTTTACAGTGGCATTGAGTTGAGCTTTGTCCCTGTAGATGCTTAATAGATGCTTGTTAAGTTGTTGAATTAAACTGAATACTCCTTCTCTGTGTCTCTTGTCCAAAGGGCTTAATAACAGTTTGTTCTCTTAAACAATTATACAAGTTCCCTTCAACCTTGTTTACAGAGTAAATTGGCCAAGCAGTTCTTTCCCCGATACAAGTTAACTTCAGTTCAGTTCACTTCTAATTATCCCAAATTTTTATGAGAATCTTAGAATCAAAACTGGAAAGGGACATCATTTTTTTTTAAAAAAAATTGTTGATTACTTTTGTTTTTAGGTGACCTTCATTTCCCAATATTTTCCTCCTCTCTCCCCACCTAGAACACCATTGCATATAATAAAGAATAAGAGGGAATAAAAAATACATCTTAGCAAACCTAACCAACACCAATCATATGCAGTGTTCCACACCTCAGGTCCTCCACCACTGCAAAGAAAGGAGGTACGGTCTACTCTCATATCTTTTCTTTGAGGCTAAGCTTGGCCATTATAATGACAGTGTCTAGTTTTAATTCTTTTTTGATCATTGAATGGGAGATTGAATTAAATAAAATCTAAAGCCCCCTCCAAGAATAACCAGTGTAGCAACCTCTTCTACATTGGCTTGGAAAGAGAGCCATTCAACTCTTGCTCTAATACTTCTATGGCTGGGACCTCATCACTTCCTTTGATGGCCTGTTTCACTGGTGGACAGCTCTAGATAGGAAGTTTTTACCATATGTTGAACTAAATCTACTTTCCTCAAACTTTCAACCATTGGTCCTAGTTTTGCCTGCCTGTTACTTAGAATACAGGTAATTTTATTTTTTCATTATAGTTATTTAAACATATGAAGTAAGGGGATGGCCACCAATGCATAAGGACCCCAGTCCTTACAGAATGGATAATACTCTCTGTCTGATGCTTATCCATAAGGAGGCTTGGCAAGAAGCTTCCAGAAAGGTCTGATGGAGGGGCCTTTCTCTCCCTGATTCACAGTATGCCCAGGTATTCAGTAATTGTATCCTGCCAGGTTACTGCATTACTGTGTGGTAACTGAAAACTTTTTAATTGGCTTGAGTCAGAATCAAAAATACCTACAAAAGAAGGCTCAAATAGTTGTATTCTTTATTTTTCTTTTTCCCCTATGGTTGGTGGAGAAAAGAACTTCTGTAAGCCTCTGGATGGGGTGAAGCGTAGCCATCCTGATTGCCTAAAATTGGATCATCTCCTTGCTACTTGTCCATGCACTTGTTGCCTACTGTTTCTCTTTATCTCTATAGTGATAGTTCTTTCTTGATTATAGGAGAATGAGTATCAAAGATGGATGGAACAGGTTACAATCTTGTGATCATCAAAGGTTGCAAGAGACACTAATGGAGAAGAAACTGTACCCTACAATGGAATCTGCCAATAGCTCAATCAACTATAGCAGATGATGTTTGCGAGAAACCAATTCCGAGAAGTGAATTTCTTGATCCAACTCAGAAGTGAATAAACCCAATGGCTATGACACCATGCCCTAACAAGCAAGAGAGTGATGCATCCATTGGTTATGCAACCTCCCCAGAGAAATAAAATTAATTGGGGGCAATGTTGGTAGCAATGATTTTAAGTTTAAGCCCACTCTCCCAGGGCCAAGAGAGGGTGTGTAGAGGGGAGAGTGTGTCCCTTGTTCAGAGGGCAATTTATTTGTATATTAGTCTGTGCTATGTCTTCTGAGGCAAATATTCCTTTGTAAATGGTAATTCATTTTAATTGGTTAAATAATATTGAAGTGATATTAACTGGCAATTGATATTGAGGAGGAACTTACTAGATGGAGGCTTGTGAATGTTAATAATAGAAAAAATCCAACCCTTCTATACCCATATATCCTTGAAGAGGGATTTAGTTGCATATGTCTGGTATCATTGGAGAATGAGATGGTTCACTTAAATGAATTTCTGTATGACGATATTTATCCCTTTAAATGTCAGCTTTTTAAAACAGGAACTTATAAAAGTACAAAGAATGGATCTTTATAGGGATTTGATTAGGATATCAATATATGAGGTGATGCACACTCAAAAAATACATCACCACGGCAAATACATGGAGGGGCAGTGTATGAGTCAAACAAAGTAAAACTGCAAAATGTGTTCTGCTGATTTCATTAGGTTGCTTGCTCACTGCCAGACCTGCTTCTCCATCAGGTTCTGCTCTCTTCTCTAGCGGGTCATCACTTATGGCTATTTTTAGGGCACCATCCAACACATAGGGGGTTTTGCACATCTACTGAGAACACTCTGCTCACATCTCTTTCATTCTTTTGGAAACCCTGACCCATCCACTGGGAAGTACTGTGGAGCCAAAGTATGCTTTGAGTGTTCTTCTGTGTCTTAGCTAGTCCTTAGAGCCAAGTCTAATTCATTCATCACTTACTGTAAGTTTTGTCATCAACAATCCTATCCATGGCAATGAAAACTATAGCTTTTCTCAGCCATCATTCTCAAACAACAGCCATCTATGAAGCTTCTTGGTTGGAGTCTGCAGCTATTTTCAAACCAATAGCCAGAAATGTTTCTCGCGTCTTCTTAATCACTGATTGTGAAGCTTTCTTCTCCTGAGGTAGGCTATGCTAAGAAGCATAGAAGCTGAAACTTCATTGAGTTTGATCTTTGACCTCTTTTCAGAAATCTGCTAATTGGTTCTCTTTCTAACCTAAGTGAACTATATTGCTCCTGTTGAATACATCAGTTCAACAATTGCTGAACTTAGGGTCAACAATTCATTTTTAGAATTATACTAACCTCTGGCTGAGGTAAATCTCCTCAGGACTCTACTTCTTCAAATGGAAAAGTGTTGAGAGACAGCATGAGTAAGCAATTATTTTACCATCACCCCCGGCAACTTCTCTCTTAGATGTAAAATTTATAAAATGATGAGTTGTCTATAGAATTCTGAGAGATACTATGACCTTTGTTCTACATAGCCGTGGCCTGTTTCTCTGACCCCTTGACATATACTACATGCATGTTCACATACACAGAGACTCTTCAAAAGATCACTCTCTTTTGTATCATTTTTTCATACATTTATCTTCTTCTATCAGATTCTAAGCTTCTATAATTCAGGGGTGGGGAACCTACAGCCTCAAGGCTACATGTGGCCCGCTAGGTCCTCAAGTGTGTTCCTTTGATTGGGATTTGTTCTGTGAAGTTTGGATTCAGTCAAAGGGATGCATTTGAAGACCTAGAGGGCCACATGTGACCTCGAGGCCTCAACAACTTGTAGTCTCAACTCCTAATACAATATCTCATTTATGGTTGTTCATAAGATCACATATCTAAACCTAGAAGGCATCTCAGATATGATCTAGTCCAACCCTTTCATTTTACAGATAAGGAAACTGAGGACCAGGAAAGTTAAATGATCTGTCCAAGGTTACGTAAGTAATAAACATTAGAGAGAGGATTTGAACCCAGTTTTCAGACCTCAAAGCCAGTTTTCTTTCCCTTGCACTCATGACAATTTTTGTCTTAAAAAACACTTCAAGACATGTTTTTTAATCAATTTCTTCACTAAAGCTCTATATTTTTTAGAGGGACTAATTCAGATCAGATCATCTGGTATTAGTTCAAAATTTTAAGGTAAACAATTTTCTTCTAAATTACAATTAGATTTAAAATGAGCTTAGAATGATAGAATTTTATTATCATGAGGAATTTCAGTAACTATCTAATTCAATTAAGTCCCCAAAAAGAGTTACCCACTATAACAAACTCTATTTCAGCTTCATTATATTTTGTATGTCCTCAACACTTAACCCTTATAAAGTAGCCTCTCCTAACCACCACTTAATCTTGTCCCTTGAAAGTTATAGTCTAGTTACAGAAATTTTTTAGGTCAACCTCTATTCAAAACCACAGCCCATAAGTAACCATGCAATGCTTCCTTATTTTTTTAATTAGACAACCAGAGGGCTCATTAGCTCTTAATTAACAAAACATAATCCCTCTAAATCCATGCTCATAGGGGCACACTGTCTCACAAATTCTTATGTTATATTAATAGCAGGAGAAGAGATATATTCATAATCCTAGTGTTGAATTTCATTTGGAGCACCTCTCTATCTCTTAAGGTACGTCTACTGCTATAATTTGCTGGTATGCTAATATTATCAGTTGGCCTATTTTCTCTGGTACACACTCATTTGCTATTTTCCCACTAAATTATAGCAACTGGATTTCATCCCTTCAGGGGAGTTGCCATAGTTCTTTTTGTCAAGTACTTCATAGCTTTAGGGCTATTTCTTTTTTTGTGTTTCATATATGCAGCTGCATCTAGCCAGCAGGGCAAGAGTACTCCAAGCCAAAACTATCTTTGGCTAGAGTTCCTTTCCTCTCAGCATGAATTTCCTGGGGTAGAGAAAATAAATTCCTTTAAATTCTCATCACACTCTTAGGTTTCAATTTCAAGGATATTCTATCTGTCTTGGAGCTTTCCTTAGAAGGGTAATTTACTTGATAGAGAATTTAGTGGACTTGGAATCAAGGTGACCTCATGAGGTCACTATCTATGTAGAGGGAATGAAATCCACTAGAAGTAGATGCATTTAGGTGGAGGAATGAACCAAAATTTAAAAATCTCTAATAACTACTTACTTTTTAATCTTGTTTCAAAATTTTGTATGGTGAATTTGTTTCAACTTTTTTTGTAAATTTAGCAAAATTATTTTTATATTCTTGAGATAAAGGAGAAAAATAAAATAGGCAATAAATTTCAAATCAAAGCATTGAAAAATTGCATAAGATACTTCAAACTTGGCAGCTTTACACAAATCTAATTGGAAGGAATACAAAAGTATTTGAATACCCCAACTATTATTTTTTAAAAAAATAAAACAACAGTTGTACATTTTCTTCTCTACTGGTACTCATTTAAAATATGATTAATCATTAGCTGCATAGAGTAATTATTTCTCTAGACCATCCGTATTTTATTTATGGCCTTCACCAAAATATTTATTAGGTAGCATTTATTCCCGTTTTGTTTCTTTTTTAAGTGTTCAGGATGAATTTCATTATTGAATACATAGTATATCCTTGTATCATGAGTACATCTCTGTCATGGACCCCTAACACTGTCTAAACAGGCTTGCTCATTCCAGCCTGCCTTCATACTGGCAGGTCTGGTTTCCCAGAGAAGGGCTGTCACCTCAGGGACACAGTCAAACTCTCTCAGGTTCCTTGGGTAACTCTGTTGTGATAGAATATTTAACCTCTACTTCTATTTATACAAAACCAGCACTCACAATGATGATGCTAATTAAGCAAAAGTAATAATAACCAATATCTCACAGATGATCAGTATAAGCCAATGTAAGAAAATCTAGGAAATGCTGGAGTAGTCAGTATGTTACAGTTGACCCATCACCATGGGTCACACTTTCCCATCAGCAAACTCAGTATGTGGGGCAGGGTTGGGGGTGGTGCCTGTGGGAACACACAGAAATCTGACAGGAAGTATGAGTAAGGAAATCCCATGCACTCGTAACTCTGGACTGCAGGATTTTATGTCATTGATCCATTCAAGAACATCTCCACCACAAGAAGCTGATTTTCTATTAACTCCCAACCTTTTGGTCCTCACTACTCTTTTTCTGGATAAATTCACTCTTGAAGAGGCAGCTAGGTGGCACAGTGGATAGAGCATTGGGCCTTGAGTCGGAAGGACCTGAGTTCAAATATGGCCTCAGACACCTACTAGTTGTATGACCCTAGGAAAATCACTTCAGCTTGTTTGTCTCAGTTTCCTAATCTTTAAACACGAGCTGGAGAAGAAAATGGCAAACTTCTTCAGCATCTTTTCCAAGAAAACATCAAATGGGGTCATGAAGTGTTGGACATGACTGAAACCACTGAACAACATCTATTATTGAACTGATAAAGCATTGACAAGCTTTTTAAATTCATAATTACCCTAAAAATGGCACTTAGAAAGGTTTATACCATTGTTTTAGTCAGCAGTTCCCTTTATACCAGAGAACCACAAAGCTCCTTGAGTTTGTTCTAGGCAATGCAGACAAGTCCATCCAGCTCTTCACTTCATTGAAGTCTACATCATTCAATTTGCTACCAACTGGCTGATCAGCAAATCAGTTGCAAAATCTGTCTTTTCTCTTTCTGCTTTTCATTCTCACAACAAAGATGTAGGCAGATAGCAACAGATACCAGACACTCTTGAAAGGCTTCATGATTCTCAAACTATAGATGGTTCTATACAATTCAAAGGTCTTCCAATGAGCTAATCTTGCAATCCAGCCAATCAGAAACTAGCAACTGAAGCCGCCTTCTTATTAGCTAACTCACCTCCTGCTGGATTTTTTTCATCCCATTCCTTTAGCTCTGGCTTTTCCATCCCCTTCTCAGTTCCTCATTCTAATTCATCTCTTCATCACCAACCAGATTCTTCATTACTTTCAATGGCTCAAATCAATGCCTTCTCATATTTAGTTATACTTCTTCCTAATCAAGTACAAATTACAAATATTCCTCTTTGCTGTTAGTTATAAAAGAAATTAAAATCCTCTATTTAGTCATCCATAATTCCATTTATTTAGCCATCCAAAGTTATTTGATTTGTCACTTTGTGAGTTTAGGCTCTCAAACCCTAAAAATAGTTAAATTCAAATTAACTGAAGGGTCACAATACCTTGAAGCATTAGCAATTTCTTAGTCTTCAAATGGATCCTCTTAACATTCTATGTCTCTGAAAACTGTTTGTTCACATTTTAATTTTATAACTTTTTAATCAAATGGGTAGGATTTTTTGTCCACTTCAGCCAGATTGTTCAAATAGGAATGGAGTAACACCTTACATGCTGTACAAGGTGACTTAAACTTTTTGAACTTTCTGTCTCTTTTGATCTATAAAGATGGAACGTGGTAGTTTTTATTAAATAATGGTTCTTTTTCTGGCTCTATCAGCCATCAAATTGATCACCTATTAAATGGATATTATCCTATATTCATCCCAAGTCCACCTTCAGCTCACTTTTTAAAGAGAGAGATGGTATTATGCTTATACCTTAGGCAGGTCAACTGAAGTACACTGAGTTTAATAAATCCCCGTGAAATCAGTACATTCATTCCCAAATCAAGATTATAACCACAACAGTGGTTGTTATTTTTGTCATAAGACAAACCCCAAGTTTGAAAGAAGTGTTTCTTTTCTGATGCTAATAACTAATGAAATATTGGTGTCAAGAGTACTGCATTTGTAACCAGAGCATGTGAGTTCTAGGCTTAGCTGTAACACATCTTACCTAGGCAAGTTACAGAACTTCTTTGGACCTCAGTTTCCACATGTGTGAAATAGATCAGTGGTTCTTAACCCAGGAACTATGAACTTTTAAAAAATGATAACTATTTCATTATAATTAGATTCCATTATGACCATATGCATTTTATTTTATGCATTTAAAAACATTCTGTTTAGATCTCTCCAGACTGCTAAAGTGACCTACGAAACAAAAAAGGAGTCAGAGTCCTTGGTTTAAATATACAATTTCTGAGGGATCATATGCAACTATAAGTAGGGTCTGTGTTGTATCTATGTGAGGAACTCTTTCTCCTGAGGTAGATTGTAACCCATACAAGATGAAAAAGATAAGTCGTGGGAATTGTCTGAGGAACATAGAAATTAACTGAATTGGCCAGGTTTAAATAATTAGCAAATATTAAAGATAGTATGTGAATTTATGCCTTCCTGACTTGAAGCCCAGCACTCTACTACATTATAACACATCTTTCTAAGATCCTTCTAAACTCTCAAATTCTCTAATCTTACAGACATTGCAAAAAAATAGTTACAGAGAAATGTGGCGGAATATGCAAGGTAGGATTTTGAAATATATAGATGTAATGCCTTTGATATCTGTTTAATTAGGTGAATTGAATAAAAAATATTCAAATAGTACAGGATAAATTAAAAAAAATGAACCGCCTATCTTGTTTGTAACATAAGGTAAAGTCTACAGAGAAAATAGTAGTGGCTCAAATAACTGTTTTCTTGAGCTTCTAGATCACATCTGATTTTGAAAGTTTCAAGTTTCCTAGGGTCCTTATGCCTCCATTTTTAGAGTTAAAGATGGATGCCAGATGGACACCATCTGTATCTATCATTAATGGACTTAAGATCCTCAGCAATAGGCTAAGGATTATGGGGGAATCCACAAGATGTATCAGAAATATATATGTAGATAAAATATAACCAAATAATTATCAGAAGTTCCATGTTAAAGAGACAATTAGAAAATCTGGATGTGATACTAAGTTGTGAAATAGTGATAAACATTTTCATCAAGTATCGAAAGGTCCTAGGATGGCATTCATCCTCACAACATAATCAATGCCGTTATTGGCTATTAGATGAACTTGAAAGCTAACCTTTTTCCAAGAGACATAGGGATGTTGTAAACCAGCAGTTAACTAGACATGGTTTTATTATTTGACATTTATACCAAATTCACAATAGCATTTAAGAGTTCCAAGTCATGGACATCACAGTGGCATAGGGCAGTAGAGTCTCCACTCATGTTTATTTCATGAAATACTTGAGAGTAGCCCAGATTATTTGTATATGTTACAAATAGATTAAATTCATATTTGACCAAAAAAAGTTTCCAAAAAGAAACAAAATTCTGATGGCATTTTAGTACCATTAAATTATGTAAACATCTATCAAAGTCTCTATCTAGATACAAAAACCTAAGGCAAAAATAGGATTTAATTTAGTAATAATTATGTAGCCTTTGAAGTTTGTGAAATTCATTACATACATTCTCTTAAATGAGCCCCACAACATTCCTATAAAGTAGCTACTGCAGTTTTTATTATCTTTATTTTGTAATTGAGAAAACTGAAGATCATGGGGTTGTCACATGATTTCATAGTTAGGAAGTACTAGAAATTGTATGATTTTAATTAAATCTCCTATTTCCTTATTTAATCTACCAAGTATGGAAATTTGATGCAATAGAGCAACACTCAGTCAAAGTCGGGAAACAAAAAGATTTTAGCAACAGATGAGCGTAAATGTCATTTCTACCTCTGACATACAGTATATTGGCTACGCAAATCAGGTCAAGTCAAACCTCACAATTCTCTAGGCAACTCTCTTAAATTATACATTCAAGAAAAAATCCCAACACGTGCATAGAATTTTGTCATTCTGTAGATCCCTCTATCAATGAAGTTATAGGTCCAGAGCCTATCCCCCCCTACATTTATCAGTTAATACATATTAGTAAAAAAATATTCACTCAATGAGCATGCATTGCAGTGGAGTCTCAAGGCCCTTCAGCATTCTGTCTGATCTCCTTTGTATTTTTTGCAGTTTGTAAATATTCTTAAACTGTGGCATTCAAAATTAAACACAGTATTCCAGCTACATTCTGACCAACACAGAATGTGAGGGGATCATCATCTCTTTATTCCTGGCATTTATACTTCTCAAGCTAGTCTAAGATCACATTGGTTTCTTTTTTTTTTAATTTTTGGCTGTGACATCACATTGCTGGTTCACATTAAGTAGTCAAATAAAACTACCATATCACTTGTAGATAAACTACAAATGCCTCATATCGTAGCTGAGTTAAAAAAAATCAGCTTCACAACTGTGAAACTGTTACATTTATCTCTACTCATCTTATTTTTTTTTTAAAAAAACTTGGTACCATTTTATTTACACTAATAATAAATCAGTCACATATTGATAGAGCTTTTATGATTCAACAACTCATACAATACATACTGAATATGCTATTCATACAATATACACTGAATTTCATCTTAATGGATTCAACTCTATTCTGTAGCCCATCTCAAGTCTCACCTCAAGGGATACATTAAATTAAATATTGGGAAGATGGATTATATTCCTCCATCTCCATGATTGCCAATTATGGAACTGCCTGCAACACAACCATACCCACCCTTATTCCATATCACTCACTCTGGCCTCACCATCCTATCTAAAAACTAAGGCCTTTTGAACCAGACACTGACATACTCACACAGTTATCACCTAGCTGCTACCAGACACCAACAGCAACAGCTGGGCAAGTGACATTCAGAAAATTCTCCACCCTACCTTACCCTACCTGTCCCCAGTCACTTTGTGACTACAGAGTTGGCCCTCTGCTCTGAGACAGTGACCATGGAGTAAGAGCCTTGTCTCCCTCTTTTTCATTTTGGTTGGAGAGAGTGAAACCTACTAGATAATAGGTATGGATTGATTGCAAAAGTTCACAATTTCATTACATTATCTTTCTTCAAAAACACAACTCTCTTTGAAATTTCTCTCAATCCAGGACACCACCATCACTACTCTCCCTTACCCCAACTAGCAAATCAAGTTGCTAAAGGTTTTTGGTTCTACCTCCACATATCTCCCATATGTCCCTTTCTCTCTGTTCATACAATCACTCCACCCTCACAGTCACAGGTCAGGCTCTCATTATCTCTCATGTGGACTACTGCAATAATCTCATGATTAGGCTTATCTCCTGCCTTAAGTCTCTCCCTTCTCCAATTCATCCCCTACACAGCCACCAAAGTGATTTTCCTAAAGGGCAGGTCTACCCTGCAGGTCATTCTTCTCATCAATAAACTCCAGTGGATTACTAGGGATTCTAATTTCAAATATTATGACACCTTTTTCCTGTTTTTAAATGTATTTTGTTTAAATTTTATAATATATACAATTATTGCTAGTCATACATGCATATACTTTACAAGTAAGTAAATATTTCAATACTGGGTGTGTGGGATTAAAATTTTTTACTGATAGGATAGACAATAAATTTTGTAGCTCACTGCTCTAGCTTGTCAAATTTGAATCCCAACTCTGTCATCCAATGTATTACCTGTCTCTCCCAACTTTGTGTCATCTCCAAATCTGATAAGCATGCCATGTATGTCTTTAAGCAAACCATTGATTAACTGATGAATAGAATAGGGCCAACCACACAGATTTCTGGAACAATCTACTAGAATCCACTAGTCAAGTGAAACAGAATTAGTAGAACTAGAGTTTGAGACCTGCCCCTACCATTTGTTTACCATATGACCTTAGGCAAGGCAATGAATCTTTATACTCAGGAGGGGCACCACCATCATCCCAGGTATGCAGGTTCATAAACTCAATAGCATTCTTGATTCCTCAGTCTCACTCATCTCTCATATCCAGTTACTTGCCAGATCATGTCATTGTAAAAATGATTCATTATCTCTCCATATTATCTGTCATAAATGTCCCCTTCTCTCCATTTACACAGCTACCACCCTTATTCAGGGTCTCATTACCCTCACCCAGATTATTGCAATGACCTAATTGACCTCAAGTCCCTCCTCACTCCAATCCATCCTCCACAGAATCACCCAAAAAGTTTCCCAGCTGACATGATGATTTTCCTAAAATGTAGGTCTGACTATGTCACATCTCCCCCTCGAAAACTCCAGTAGCTTGCTATTACTTCTAGAACGCAATCTAAAGTCCTCTGGACGCTACCTGCCTTTCTTGTCTTCTTACACATCACCCCCCTTCATTTACTTTGCAATGCAGCCACAGAAGTCTATTTGCTGTTCCTCACGTCATTTCCTTGCCTTTACACTGGCTGTACCTTATACCTTGGAATACTCTTCCTCCTGAACAACATTCCTTAGAATCCTTGGCTTCATTCAAAACTCAGCTCAAATGCCACCTTTTATAGCAGTCCTTTCTTTCTTGCCCAGATGCTAGTGAAACTCTAAGATTACTTTCTCTCTACTGTGTTTGTATCTTGTATGAGCCTATTTATATACATGTCGTCTACACTATTTGACTGTAAAGTCCTTGAATGAAGTGTCTGTTTCTGCTTTTTTTTCTTTTTATTGCCATTGTTTAGCACAGTGCCTGGCATATAGTAAGTACTCAGTAAATGCTCGTGTATTGGTTGATTGACTTAACCTTTCTGAGTCTTAGTTTTGTCATCTGTTAGGGGTGGATAATTAGAATTTACCCAACTTGTGCTTTTGGATTAAAGGACAGCATGCCTACAAAAGTGATTTGTAAAAAATAAATGTCTTACAAAACGTTAGATATTATGAATTGATGCCACAAGAATCCAAATTACAAGTATTAGTTTTGTATTACCTCCTGGAAGATGAATGGAATGCTGTAGTTGGCCTTCTGATATGTCTCTGATTTTCCATGATTTTATGCCATTATGGTGTGGATGTTTTCAAGTCACCATTTTTTTAAAAAAAAAGTTAATCACCACCACTACCAAAACAGTGTGAAGTATAGAGGTGATGAGCCCTGCAGAGTTACGAAAACATCATGGATTTAATTATTGTAGTATTCCCTCAATTCACATGTGGCTCCCACTAGTTTTGAAGGGAGCTACATCTGACAAGGCAAATGCATAGTATTTACTGGAAGAATTGAGCAATTATGTGCAGCGTGGGTAAATTACTGATGCTATGGGAACCTTAATTGAATCCATTGCTAGACTTTTCTATGTCTATATGTGCTCCCTTAATGGTGTGTAGGGCAAAGAAAACTATGTCAGCATAGATAGAGTTCTCTCTTTTTTTTTTTAGAAAACAGTAACAGTGAACCATGAGGTAATCTTGCACTAGTCAGAGCCTAAATAGAGTAAGATGTTGAATCTTAGGCTCCAAATCTCGAGACGAACATGCAGAAATTGGAGAGGGCTCAGAGGAAAACTGCAAAGATGATTAAAGGGCTAGAAAATGGAATCTAGGAGGAAAGGTTAATGGAATGTTGATTATTTAGCTTGGAAAAGAAAAGATTAAGAGTCATTCAATAACTCTTTTCAGGTACAGGTATACCTTAGTGTACAACACAGACATTTTCCTGAAAAGTTAAAACTAATAAATTGAGAAAGACAGCTGCAAGTATACCATATTTGGAGGCAGTGTACCTGGATTTCTATCTTCCTCTGCCACTTTCTAGCTCTGTGACCTAAGATAAACCGCTTAAGCAGTCTGAGTCTCAGTTTGCTCACCTGTAAAATGTGGATAACAATATTTTCACTACCTACCTCACAGGGTTATTATAAGAAGCAATTGATATGGTGTGTGTCAAGTGTCTAGCACAGAGTAGGTGCTTAATATTGTTTATTGATTGCTTTATGATGGACTGTATACATTTGACTTAATATTTAAAAATGAGCATAGACAATTACATTTTCAAGTTGAAGATAAGATAAGATGAATTCTAAGGCTGACCACACCCCGTGCTGATAATTATATCCATCAAGGGAGGACTGTAGCAAGAGGCAATGTTGGGAAAAAGATTCCCTTTTTAGTAAGATCTTTTAAATTCCCTGCTCTGATTTCCTCAAGCTTCCAATATGTGTGTTTACACATTATCGTTTTTTTCCATGCATTCTCTTGACTGAGGCTAAATGCAGTTAAAAATCACCCATAATCATAAAATTTCTGGTTGTAGTCCTTGGAAATCAGAACTGTGGATGTGTTCAATATACCAGGGCAAGTCTGACTTGTAATAGTCATTTTTCACATAATTACAGATCTGTTGGATTACTTGCAGGGGTGAGGAGAGATGGAATAGTTTCTTCCCCACAAAGCTGCTGCCTGAATTCATTCCCTTTCTTCAAGGCTTTGCTCAGGTGCAACCTCTTCTTCCATGAAGCTTTCTCTGATCACTCAGGCAGGCAATAAACATGTATTAAGCACTCTGTTGTGCTACACACTGGAGACACAAAACCAAAAATGAAACAATCCTGTACAAGGAGATTTTCATTCAACTCTAACAAATGGAACTCAGTGGTACAATGTGTAGAATCCTGGACTTCTGGGGTCAGGAAGCTCTGAGTGTAAATTCTGCCTCATATTCTGACCAAACATATGACCCTGGGCAAGTCAATTAATCTCTGTCTGCCTCCGTTTCCTTTCCTGCAAGTAGGGACAACAATAGCACCTACCTTCAAGGGTTGTTGTAGGATAATATTTGTAAAGCATGTAGCATAGTAGCCGGCACATAGTAGATACTCAATAGTTATTGCCATCACCACCACCACGACCACTTGGAGCTGGGTTTATGACGACTTTCTAGCTGTGTAACCTTGGGCTAGTCATTTTACTTTTCTAGACCTCAGTTTCCATATGTGTTTCTGTACATATATGTATGTACATATATTTATATACACAGACATACATACATGGATACATATGTGTATATACATATGCATACATATACACATACACACATATACATACTTACATATGTGTGTATGAAAGACTGGTGATCTTTGAGTTTTTTTCAGTATTAACATCTCTGGGCCTCAATTTACTTAATAATAAGCATATATGTGTGTATGTACACACATACATACATATACACACATACATGCACAAACATATACACATACCTGTATACATATGCATACATATACACACATATATGAAAGGCTGGTAATCTTTGAGTTTCTTCTGAGGTTTCTTTCAGCACTCTCTGGGCTTGACCTCTCTGGGTTTCAATTTACTTAATAATAAAACAATAAAATGAAATGAGAGGCTTGGACTTGGCAAACTTTGGGGATGTTCTGTATGTTAGGCTAAATTCTGATCTTCTTGAGGTGATCATAACACCATATTGTTTTGGAATGCCTTAGTTTTGCCTTGGTAGATGTTGTTTAATTTGATGCAACAGAGTGTAGTTTGGTAAAAATGGGGTGGTAAGAGAGGACAAATAAAAAAAATCCTTTGAAGCAATGCATCCATAAATGGATATCAAGAACAAATAAGAACACGGTGAAGATCTGATTGAGCAAAAGGAGAGCTTGTTCAATTGCATTTAGAAAATTGCAAAGCACCTTTAAGGACCCCAAACATCTCCCAGAAACAAAAGCCCATTTGAAAAATACCAATATCGTACTGGTGTTATATGGATGCAAGTCATGGAATGCTACAGTTTTGTAAACTTAAAAATGAATGCCATGCAAAAGTCAATGAAGAGGTGCATGGTGGGCATTAGTAAAGACCAATGCACAACAAATAAGGAATGCTGAAGAAGAACTGAAGGAAAGAATGTCATCAAAGGAATGTAAGATTGACAAATTAAGCTTATCATGTTTCAGCAGCAAGGGATAACTGATGGATAGCTTATGCATTCCAGTGTTATCCTACTTATGTCAGAAGAAAGCAAAGAAGGTCAATCAAACGGTGTTTGTGGTGTCCATTGTTGTGTCCGTTGGAGGTCATGGATAACATCTGAACAGGATAGGCAGGCCTGTTGTTTCAACAATCCGGCTAGCAGCTTCTGTGAGGGTGAAAGATCCACCCACAGCCAGCATCCAGAAAGCTGCTGGACAGCACAGGTTCTTTTGATCTGCTTAACTAAGGAAAGCAAGGTGCAGGAATTTGGCAAGCTTACTTTAATTCAGCATACAAATATCATTCACTTAGTTCAGGGGAAGAGACCAGCACACTGAACTTCAGAGCAAATTACAAACAAATTACAAACATCAACAGACAGACCCAATACAGATTCATAGTTACTAACATCTAGGTTCAGCCCGGGAGCTCAGAACAAGGGCTGGGCCAGAGCCACCCACTGCTGCAGGAATGAGCTCCAAGGAAGAGGAGGCCAAGCCCTGGTTTTATATCTTTTTCAGCCTCAGGGGTGAGTCACACGTGACTTAAAATCGTCACAAAGAAGTGACTTAAACCCTGGTCTAAGAGCCTCTGCTGTCCCAGACTTGTAAACTAGGCCCTTCCTGGAATTAGCCCCCCTTTGGGCCCCACCTTAGTTGCCAATCCACACCCACACAGGATTTACACCTGATAGGGGTTTGGGTCTGGGGCTTAGCACCTAGTAAGGCTCAATATAATACACAGAATTACTCAAACAAAACAAAGGCCATTTTGCTTACCAACACACCTGGTTGGCTTGTGATCTGCACCCTTAGAGAGAACAACCATATGATGAAATCACATATCCAATATAAATATTGAAGGAGAAAGAGGAAACTAAATAGCAAAGCACTACAAAGAAGAATAGGCAGAGCAACACGATTGCTTCCTGATTGGCTGACAAGCCCACTGGATAAATAGGCCAATGAGATCAATTTGGAAAGTTCAAGAGGGCAAGTTGCAAAATTGACCTTGGAGTATTCCAAAGAGAAGATGCCATTTTAATCTGGTACCCTCAGGGGAACATATGGCTCCTAGTACAGAAGGGATCATGGGTCAGGTGAATCTTGGTTAAGGATTATGTCAGAAAGCTCAGGTGTAATTCAGTCCGAGACTGAGTACATTGCTTTTATATCTATTTTGAATTACATTTTCTGTTATATATTTCTAAATTTGTACATTTTGTTTTTTGTTACAAATAAAGCTCCAAAAAGTACTTTTATTGCTTCGAATCTATAGAGATAAGGAGTAAAACAGTAAGCAAGAAGTGAAGACCAGAGGCATCTTGGAGACAGTGGGGGAGTAATAGCATCACTTAGAGCAGATCTCCTAATTCAGGGGGCCACGCCAACTGAGGAAAAGTTCAGGAGGCTCAAGCTTCAAGTTCGGGTTCAATGATCAGGGAATTTTAAAAGTAGTAAAATGTGAAGGGACAAAAGGCATAAGTCCCCTGGACTGGTGCATAGTGGGTATCAAGGAGAAGTGACTGGAAGCCAGAACCGTAAGGCTCAGGCCCATATCCATCACAACACTCCAGAGAATTACAAATTCCATCAGGGCATAGACTCTGTGTTGTTCCATTCCCACCTTTCAAAATACTTATCTCTCTACAATGCTCTACTCAGGTGAAATCTCCTTTACCAAGCTTTCCCTTCGCCTCTTCAAACTGTTCTTTGGCAAAAGAGAGATCTAAACTAAGTGTTCTATCACATTCTATTGTATACTTCATTAATATGGAGTTTTGTTGAATGAATGATAGAAGTATTTATTATGTGCTTGCTATGTGCCAGGCACTATGCTGAAGACTGAGGCACAGGGGACAAAAGAAAGGCAGACGCTAGCCTCGGGAAGCTTACGTTCTTACGAGGGAAGACAACACACATAAAAGAATGTTGGCTAGTTGGGTATTTTAGACCAGAAAGGCCCAGGGATAGTGAGTATTATATGGCAATTAACTGGCATGATTATTGTTTCCCAATCTAGAATCTGAAATAGTTTTAGAGGAGTAATTGTTCTGAGGAAATTCTTTGTAATATGTGAAGCACTATATAAATGTGAATTTGTTGTTTTTAAAATTTTATTTCATTTTTGATGATGTGTTTGACCTTATAACACTTAGGATGAAAGAAATGATGACTGTTAGTAATAGTGGATAATGGTAACCTTTTTACAACTGTCATTTGCATGACTGCCTTTGAAGAGATTATACAAATTTATTTTAGAAGAATTTCATAGTTTAGGTAAAAACATTTGCCTGTTACATATGTGTGTGTGTGTGTGCGTATGTGTATGCATATATATATATAATGCTTTTTAATCAACAAACTATGTTTTAATATGAAGATGTTGTTACTGAGATGTTTTTTGTAGGATATTAATTTTGAATTGTTAGTGCTAATGGATTTATCTGGAGCCAGTCATACTCTTTCTCCAGGTACCATTAGTGATCAGCATCACACATCTGCTGGACAGCTGGATAAAGTTAGGGAACAATCTGTGAGCACAGAGCTCATTTTTTTCTCTGGTCAACACTTGTATCAAAACACTGACTTCATCTTCATTAGCACCTAGAGATCTCTAATTAGCTAAGGCAACTACTGCTGATTAGTCATTAGCATGTTCTAGACAAAACAGGGTTTTTTTAAATTATTTTTTTAAATTGAGAAATTGAGAATAAAAAAAATAAGCATTTCAAGATACTAAGAAGAGGAAAGAGGATTATAATGGCCTGTGAATTTTGTTTTTCACAATTATAAAAGAAATGGGTGTCTAACAAAATAGTAACAAAATTGTTCTGTTTGTTTCTCCTTCTGAACTTTTTCCTCTGTTCACTTACATACTTTAAAAAGAAAGTAAGAGAGGCAGTGAGATGTGAAGAGAGTTAAGACATGGTCTTGATTTTAACATTTAACAGCTCTTTTGATGATAGCAACTTGGATTGTTTCCCCATCTGTAAAATGGACCTAATGACACATTATTTATCTTAGAGTAGGTCTATTGTACGGGAAGACCAAATATAAGGTGTTATTATTATGGAAGATAAAATAGGAATTTATTTAGTTTTAGGTGGGAGGAGGACATTTGGCAGTCCAAACAAGTTGAAAATTTTATCAAAACGACAGATCATATAGTAAGTCCCCTGTGATTCTGACCCTTAATTCGCTTCTTTTTTTCTGTGACATGTAATCAATGATTGGAGGATTTGTCATTAAAATCATTAAACCAGATGTTTACCATTATGAATTTGAAACATTGCCCTTTTGTTACACACTTGGTGTGGTTATATATCCCTTACAAGCCAAGACAGAATTTATTGAGGCAAAGATGCTATTATTTGTCAGTTCTCACAATATCATCATTTTGTTCAATGAGCAATCCCCTATGACACAATATATAATACATCAACACAGAGTTTGTTATCTGAAAGACATATAGAATCATTATGTTCCTAGCACATTTCTAAGAAGTGACTGTCTCCTATAACTTCAACCTTTTTCTATTTCTCAACAATGAATGGATATCCTTGGTGAGAAATCAAGTTCATTATCTGATCATTTCACTAAACTACTCTCTAAAGACCTTGCACAACTTTTTCTTTGAGATGCTAGATGGCACTGCTAGTCAAGGCTTTGTTTAGTACAGCTGGCTTTCATAAAAGTAATTCTATGAGTTACAAAAGGGCATGTAAGATATGATTTAATCTAAAAAGTAAATGCATTTGGGGTGTGTGTATGGGGGGGTTCACAGTGAACTCATAGTAAAGTTTCTTTAAGAAGGTGACTCAAATAGAGGTCCTTTAAAAGATACAAACTTTAAAGCAAATCTGGGATGAAGGCAAGACTAAAGGAAGATTTGCAGACCATTTTGACTTGTTAATTAGTGGAATGAATATAATAAATTGATCTGAAGGTAAGTTAATTTGTGTTTGTTTTTTTAAAGGACAGAAGACAGGAGGAAAACCAAGAGGTATCTAAATACAGTTTGTAAGAATCAATGTCACCATATATAAGAGCTCTAAACACAGAGCTTTCCATAAAAGGTGCAAGGGGAATGTCTTTCCCTATTGCTTTCCCCTGAATCCTTTAGCCCTTGAGATAAAACCTCAACTTCCTCTTATTTTATTGGAATTTTGATGAATCAAAACAGCATCCTGTTCTCAGGTAATTTATGTTGGCTGCCTCTTAGACCTGAGTAAATGGGTATGGTTTTTGTTAAAAAGCAATAGCTTTACACCCCAAGGGCGATTAAAAACCTGCACTCAAAGAAACTTAGGAACCTGCAGTCCTTCCTATGTTGCATAAAGATTTGTGTCTTGAATAAGTTTATACAATGTTATTGTCTGTTCTTTCTCTATGTTTAGTTAGTATCAAATGCCCCTCTTTTGTTTATTGTGCAGTAAGCACACAAAGAAACTTCAAATTCTCAGCCTTTTGTGCGGACATTTGGATACCCTGCCCTAAGGTTCCGATCATCCAAACGGAACCTTCAGCATTCTGACCACTGGCTTGGGTCACTGGCTAGGCCTTCAAGACTCACCTGAGTAACTCGAGAATCCCCTTCAATCTCTCTCTTTGATATGCCTTTCACAGGCCAGTACTTTTTATTTCTTCTCCTCTGTCTGCTATCATGTTAACAAGCAAAGGAGAATCTCTGCAGCTCATTGACAGCATAATAAAATGGGATTAGAATTTCACTGTCTAAAGAATAGCTTACTTTAGGGCTTTCCACTCAGACCAGGGCCTGTGTGTGCCTCAGTGATCAAAAAACCGGGAGATGGCTGGCCACTAGGAAGGAGTCTTCCCTCAATTCGCCTGACCGTGATGGACAAAAACCCCTCGGAGAGACTTGCAAGTCCAAACAACCCCAGCATCTTTCATGTCCCGGCCATGACACCGAGACCTGGCCTCTGCCTGGACTGTTTTTGTCCAATTAATAACTGAGGCCTCATTTAGGCTTTCAGATTTTTGTTGGAGGGGATGCAAATGATAAATGTTTTGCAGCTAAAGAATGAATTCCTGCTGTTTCCTATTAAGTCTATTGCGAATGTATTTGTTCACAAGAGGAATGTTCCAAAAGTTCTCTGTGCTGCTTTCCCAAGGTGAATGCCGGGCTAACTACCTCATGGCTACTGGAGACTCTAGCACCTTCCACAGGCATCCTTACTGGACATAAATAACATTTTGTAAAGACTAGCAAGACACAGATGCTTGTTGTGTAAAAACATTCCAGCCCAGCATAATGGAATATTGTGACAAAGAACCTCAAGTTAATATCTAATCTAAAATACACGGGGAGGCTTTGATCCTTCTAACTAGGCTGACCAAAAAGGCTAAAGCAAATTGTCTTAATTGTGTTTATATTTTCAAACCGCATTTTCCGTATACAATTAAGTTACTTTTAAAAAATCTCTAATTGAAGGGACTTGTCTTTAATAATAAGGTCTGGGTTTATTTGATTAAAATGTGATTTGGCTTAGACAGATGTCTAATGTTGTTTTCATTAACCCAATTACATTTTTTTTGCTGCGATATTGGCCTGCACTGGATCCTACGTGCATGAATTTCACTGTGGATCATTAGGTGGCCAGTCAACAAATGGATTAATCCCTTCTAAAATAAATATCTTGGAGTTTTGTGAGGTCTGTTTCTCAGACCTTTCTTATTCTGCATAATTTAGATACCAAAGAAGTATGTGGCATATATGAATAATGTATATGTGTATTGGTTTGCATGTGATGGAAAGCTGAACATATAAAATGGCTTTAAAGTGGTCTATATATTATTAATTATTGCAAAAGAATGACTCTTAAGTTGCCCAGGCCACTTTATCAGGGATATAGGAACTAAAGAATTTCTGCAACACAACAGCACAACAGTTCCGTAACAGATTATGTTCTTCAGCTGGCCCCATTCCCCAGCATTCATCCAGGCCAGTGCTGCTTTCAAAGGCAAAGGCATGCTAATGAGCAGCAAATAAGCCTTAAAAGAATTTTCTTCTGTCCTATGTCCATGAACTGCCATAGAGATCATGTACTATATTCAGAGTTTAGCACTTGACATTTTTAGTAAGAGCAATGTGGCATCTCCACATGTTATTTCATACTACAACAAATGGAGTGTGTATTAAATGATCCGGAGTTGGGTTTCTGTTTTGCTTTGAGAATCAGAAGAGACCTCAGCAATCATCTAGACCAGGGGTTCTTAACCTGAGGTCCACGGATTCCCAAGGGGACTGTCTATAGTTTTCATGAACTTGGATGGGGAAAAAAATCACATATTTATTGTCACTAACCTCTAACTGAAATTGAGCATTTCCTTCAGTTATGAATATAGGCAGCAAACCATAGTAGTATTAGGCTTCACCAGGATGCCAAAGGAGTCTATGTCAAACAAAAATATTAAGCACCCCTGATTTTAAACCAATGCCTTTATTTTGCAGATGAGCCATATTTGCTATATTTGCAGAAGGGGATATTGATGATCTGGAAGCTTTTTGATTTGTCCAAGGTCACAAAGCTAGCTAGCTAGCTATAGAGCCAATACTGGAACCCAGATCCCCTGAGCCCCACTCTGAAAGTTTTCTGTCCCCACAGTGAACTCTAAGAAATGTAAAACTTAAGTTAACACATATAAAGGTGATAGATTGGCCAAGTTGGTGCTAATTGTATGTGGCTTTAGTATTATGAAAAAGCATTTCTGAGTCAAATTTGTTAACTTTGTTTTAATTGTGTGAGCTTTCTCTATGTCAATTAGTATCCAAGCAAATCAGATGCTTTATCCTTCTTTAATACTTTCATCTCAGGGTGATAGTTGCCTCAGGTTGCAATGTTTTTGATTAACTCTACACGATAATGAAATCCATGAGAACAACTCCTGCAGGAGTTCTCTTTCTGATGTTACATATAAAACAGAGGAAGTCTGACAATATTTAACGCTCAGCTCTCTCTCTCTCTCTCTCTCTCTCTCTCTCTCTCTCTCTCTCTCTGTGTCTGTGTGTGTGTGAGAGAGAGAGAGACAGAGAGACAGACAGAGACACAGAGACAGAGGGAGAGACAGACAGACACAGAGAGAGACAGAGACAGAGAGACAGAGACATACACACACACACACACACAGACTCTTTTTCAGATCAGACTTCAAACTCATTGTGAAAGTGTGAGGAATTATTTTTATCTAACATCCTTACTATTTTGTAAGGTGTGTCAAGGTGAAGAGTTCAACCATTTTATTGGGGTGAAGAAAGAACCTAAGAGGACTACAAAGTCAGCCTCTATGTTCAACTCTCCCACTAAGCAAAGGATTGAAGGTCTCAATGGCAAAAAGATACGCAGCACTGAGGAATGAAGGGGGTGACAGTAATGAGATCCAAAGGATTCTAATTGTGGAATGACTTCCACCAGGTTGGTAATCCACCTATAATTTAGTAGATAAATCCTAGGGAGTTGCCTCAAGGGCATGAAATTAAGTGACTTACCCAGGGTCACATGGCTCACGTGGGTCAGAGGCAGGATAAGAATACAGGTCTTCCTGATTTCAGGCCTAGCGCTCTACCATTCCAATCATCTCCAATAATCATGTTACAAATCCATAGATTTTTAGTTTACAAAACATTCTATATGCATGATCTTTGTGACACTCACAAAAGTAGTATAAGTAGGTAGCTGCTCCAAGTCCTATTAATGAAACAGCTCATGTGGAAGAGAAATGAGATTTGGTCTACTTAACCTCAAAGGTACAACTAGAGTAAATTGATATAACCCAAGGAGAGACAGATTTTGGCTTGATAGAAGGGAAAACTACCTACTGAGAGCTATGCAGAAGTGGAAAAGGCTATAAGTCAGGAAGTAGTGGGTTCCCACTCACAAGAGCTCTTCAACAAAGGCTGGATGACCAACTATATGGTGGGAATTTTGGAGAAGTTCTTGGTCAGGTACCAATTGCACTAGATGACCTCTAAAGCCCCTTCTAATGCTGAGATTCTATGATCCTACACATAACTGTTCATGTTAAGCTAAGCCCTGTTGATCACTGGGCCTTCTTTGTGTTCCTTATGTTCCGAGCTAGAGGACATTTACTGCAGGCAAAAAATAACTAAGTGGATAGGGTTGCCAAAGACAGCTGGGGGTTAAGAAAACAATAATAATTCAGTTGTCCAGATGCAGTGTAAGACTCACTAGCGGGAGTTCACATTTTTCATGCAGCTTCTATTATGAGATGGTCATTTTGATTATAGATGCTTATCATGTGAAATTGTTAAGATTGTAGGCAGAGCTAAGACTTTGTTATACAGTAATTCCTATAACTAATGTAATTAAAAGGAAATGTGAAACTGTCCAGGAAAGGAAACTATAATTTCTCTGCAGCATTAGTGAGTGCCACCTTCAAGTTTTATATCTGCCAAGATATGTTACTGAATCCAAAAGGGAATATAAATCCATGAACTAGAACATAAAATTAGCATTTTATTACCTATGGAGTAAAAAGATCATAATATTAGAGCAGGAAAGGACTTTGATGGTCACCTAGTTCAACCCCACTCATTTTATAGATGAGAAAACAGAGACCCAGAGAGGCAAAGTGACTTGCCCATATAGGGAATATGTGGCAAAGCTAGGATTAGAACCCAGATCTTCTGACTCCAAATATAATATCATTTTCTTGGGTCAAAGAAAACCACTTCTGTGTGCCTCAGTTTCTTTAGGGGCAGCTAGGTGGTGCAGTGGATAGATTGCTGGCCCTGGAGTCAGGAAGACCAGAGTTCAAATCTGGCTTCAGACACTTACCATGTGACTCTGGGCATGTCACTTAACTGTTTGCCTCAGTTTCCTCATGGATAAAATAAGGTGGAGAAAGAAATGGCAGACTACTCACTATCTTTGACAACAAAATCTCAAATGGTATCATAAAGAGTCAGACATGACTGAAACAAATGAACAATAGTTTCTTTAAAGTTTTGTTTCCCAATAAATGTGACAAAAGGTTTGAACAAACAGCTTTTAAAAGAATTGAAAATTATTAACAGCCAAATGAAGGCTTGCAAAAAATCAATAAGAGAATTAGAAATCAAAAAAACTCTGAGGTTCACTTCAGACCCAAATATTGGCAAAGATGACAGAAAAGGAACAAAGTTGATGTTAGGGGGGCTATGGAAGAGAGTCATGATAACATAAGGTTGGTGGAGCTGAGGATTGATTCAACCATTAATGGAAATCAATTTGAAATTAATTTTTAAAATGATTAACATGTGCATACCCTTTTGACTCCAAAGGAGGTCAAAGAAAGAAATAAGGGTCCCATACATTCTAAAAAACAGCAGCAAAGAACTGGAAATAAAATGGATGTAAACCGATAAGACTATTACTGTATATTATGAAGTGACAGATATAAAAAATTCAGAAAAGCATTTGAAAAGTTATATGAACTAATGCTAAGTGAAGTAAACAAAACTAGGAATGTCAAAAATCCATTTCACGCAGATTGCATCACAGAAAGTGGGTTCCAGGGTATAGTTGGGTTTCCTTTGTGTATGGGTTGTACTAGATGAGGGCTGAAGTCCTTCCAACTCTCAAATTCTGTGATTTTGCTATATACGCAAGGTGGAGGACTATGGGTATGGAATATTGCATATGGCATCAGATATGGTAGATGCATTGAGGCTTTGTTGTGCATCTTTATTTTTACAATCTTTGTTATAAGGGAAGAATGATTTAGTAGAGGAGAAGGGAGAGTTATATATATGTAGAGGTGAATATTACAAAAAAAGAGAAAGAAAAAACCAGTAAAACAAATAAATACTAATAACTAGCATTTATATAATACTTTAAAGTTTGCAAAATACTTTAGAAGTATCTCATTTGATTCTGACAACAACTCTGTGAATCTGTGAAATAAATGCTCTTATGATAACATTTTTACAGATGAGGAAATTGAGGCTAAAAATGTTTAAGAGTCACACTGTTCTTAAGTGTCTGAGGCAGGAATCCAATTCAGGTTTTCCTGAATCCAACATCATTACTCTATCCAGTGCACTACTGCCTAGAAAGGTTTGGACTACAACACAGAATGGAAACATTGGAAGTGACTTCAGAAGTCACTGAATTGGCCTATTTAGTGTCCAAGGTCACATCTAGCTCTTAAGTTCTAGGACTGTACAACAGAAACTTACTTTATATCTTTGTTTTGAAGAAAATTTCTGCAACATTACATATGTGAATGTATAATCAATGAGAATGCTACTACATGCAGCATGGCTTGGTCTTAATGATCAAAATCCAGAGAAAAATGCCAATTCTGTATTTTTTTTAAATGTGACTGTATCACAAAGTCAGTTCACAACTTTTAAGAATGTTACTCATTTGAATGACCAGTGAAAATCCATGTTATGAAAGATGATCTAGTTTACTGATACAGTAATTTAAATTCACTAATGCACCTTTCTTTGCTGTTTTCATTATTTGAGTACCATAAAGCATTCACTCATTCCTTTAACTATCTCAGAGTTTCTAATGCACTTGGACAGATGTCTACAAAGCATGAGGCTAATTCTTCTAACTTCATTAAAAAATCCATTTCACACAGATTGCATCACAGAAAGTGGGGCCTAGGGTATATAATGCCGATTTGTATATCCAATGCACAACTGGAGGGGCCTAACTTCCATAGAAGAAAACCAATAAGGCAATTAAAGAAAAAAGAAAGGGGAAAAAAGTCAGGACACCTCTTCCATCAGCAAAAAAATAATAAAATAGTGAACCTCAAAGCTGGTAAATTAGATAAACTGGTGTCACTCTAAAGAAAACCATCCTAGCTCATTAGAGGCTAACATCTGAAACCACTAAGCTATCTTTTCCTTACACTGCATTACTACAAAGGTGCCAAATTACAGGGATCAAATTAACTCTTCGAACATTTAGACTGTTTTATCTGAAACCTCAACATAAATGTTCAAAGTAAGATTATTTATTTAGAAAAAGTGTTTGAGAAAATTGTAATAATATATATTTCTTTACAATGGCCAGACTTTAATGGCAAACAGACAGAATCGTTGACAAATCCTAGTTTGTGCCCAGCTGGCATACTCCTACAGGGAACCAGGCCGACTTATCAACACAGTCACACTACTCACTGGAAATAAAGCTCCTGATTCTTAGAAATCAATCTATTACTTTGTCAATTTTTAGCTATTAGTATTACTGCTAAGAGAAATCCAATTATAAGAATCAATATTTTCAGAACATTTGATACTAATTTAGTACCAACATTTAAGAAATGTAAATGACATTAAAATACCCAAACCAATTATTTTGTAAATATTTAGCTTTCCAATAACGTTTTAACCAAAAAGCAACCACGTGATGAAAAACAGCTGTTTCTATTTGAAATCATGCCTACTGAATATTTTAAACCACTTTTATTTAATCTCCTGTTTGTTTTGAAAACATTACATTTTACCAAGTTGGGGGGGAGACTTCTGTTTTGATATATGCTGCAACTTTAAATGTAATTTCACACTTTTACTGTTATATTTTTACATTAAAGAATTACTCAAAACTTTGCCCCAAATATACAGGGAACCAAAATTAAACATAAAAGGAAGATAATAAATTGATTATAAAAGGGACCATTTTAACAGGAGGAAAAAACTTTTAACACTAGACATGGATTGGAAAATTTCTGAAAATGGTGAATGAAAGAGCTAAAAGCACTTGTTTGTATTTTCCTATTCACCTGAAATTGTTTCCACAGGTTGATTTTAATTTGCAGTTGTATATTGGACCCAGTAATTATTTTCTCTGAATATGTAGATCTGAATGTTCTACCTATGTATATCATGCATAGTCATGAATATCTAGTTTATTTGAATTTGATTAATATAATAATACGTCATTCTACTTTTAATTTCCTTGCTTGTTCAGTGCTGCCATTTGTTAACAAAACAAAAGCAACAACAATATATATTTTTTAAAAACTCGTATCAGTAGAGAGGGCTACTACTACCCTTTAGCATCCTAAGAGAAAATGAGATTTTCTTGGCCATCCACTGTGGTTTGCCTCGGTGGAGAAAGGCAGTAGATACTAATGGTGTTTATGAGGATTTTTTTTCTTTATAGTCTTTGGCAGGTGCACAGTTTAACTTGTTTTTGAAGGTCTTCATGGCAGTAGCTTAGATGTGGACCATGTCCACAGGGGGAAAATACAACAGTATTTGTTGAATTATGAAAATAGAGATAACAGTGAGCAGAGTCTGCTATATGAAATGGAACACTGGAAGATGAGTTAGTTGCAAAGTATCATTTGAAGGAATGGTCGATCTCTCCTTAATTTTGGCAACAGCTAGGTAGAAATAATAATTTAAAAAACCACCGGGACATTTCTCTTTAAGTTACAATAGCTATTATTTATATCTGCTGCTCTGATTTGTTACTATGAGAAATGCAATTCTGTTTCCAGCATATTCGAGACAATTAAAAGATAATCTGCATTTGGGCTTCCTCCCTTTGCACCATTTTCCTCTTTTTCTTCCTGGGGTGCTTATTTTGCTTAAGAGTCCTGTCAAGCTCTCTCTGAACACTTTATTACTCCCTGCTCCAGCTTCTGGCTTCTGTGTTTCTAATCAGGGTATCCATTAAACAGTCACTGGGGTTATTGTTTGGTTATGTTTGCAGTTAGTAGCTCTTAGCTTTATCTGCTCAGTGGTGGTTTACAAATTCTTGCTAATGCTAAATTAGAACAGTAATTTCTGCCGGCTTCTACAGTTCTTTTCCCCTCCCCCACCCGTTACCCTTGCTGTGAGCCTGGTGTGGGGGAGGGGGGAGTGCCCTGCCAGGGGATGAAAAGCTTTAACATACTCACCCTGTGGGACTGAGGTTAAAGAAGATCACAGTTGTCTCGCCTGGGGATCTGGATCTCATTAATGTCACCAAGTTGCACTGAATCCTCTGTGGCAGTAAGCTGGACTCTTCCTGCTGTTAACAGGCCTTAAAATGAACTGAAGTTCACCAAACTTTCTGCAGCTAAATAAACCCCCGGGGGTTAATGGAAGAAAAAAAAATGTCTCCACCAGCAGAAGAGTGGGACAAATGGGATCGTGTTAGGACCACAACTCCATGCAGCTGTTTGATGTCTGCAAACAGACTCAAGGGCTAAAGAATATAATTTGGGGGCCCCTCCTCTTACTCATAACCTGCCTTCCCAAATAGACCCTAAATAAAGCGAAACCTGAAGTGCTGCTCAGATGAGCCTATCCGACTATCCTTTTTCTCTGGAATCCTTCTTGCCATCTGAACTCTATCGAGCCCTGCCTTTGCAACCTCGTCCGTGTCCATTATATTTTGAGTGAAAAGGGCACATTAGAAACAGAATGTAAGAGGACTGTTAATCGCTAGATCTTTGAGGTGCAATATAAAAATGGACTCGGAAGGATTTTCTTAGGTTCCACTCAAGGCTTTGCTGAAAAGAAAGGTGCCTTCCATAGTAAAGGCAATGCAGCCTGGTTGATATGCTGGAGTATTTTTTTTTAACCTGACCTGTGTTTTCATAGGAAGAAGACACTCCCCTCTGTAGTTCTGTGATCATCTGTCTCAGAGAGGATGAGTATACATGCTCAGTCTCATAGCCAGGCTGTGTCAGAAATGGACTTGAAACCATATCGTCCTGACAAACCACTGAGTCTTTCTGCTTCTGATATAAGAAATCTAAGTAAGTCAAACATTGACAAGAGGGAAGCACACAGCTTTTTGAGATGGCTTTTTCTTTCTTTCTTTTTTTTTTTTTTAGCCAGGTCGTGGATCAGACGCATACCTAACGGCTGCAAAGTAAAAATCACTCACGAAACAAAAGAGGCTAGATATTTTTTTTTCACGCTGAAAAGCTTCCCCCTTCCCTCCTCATACCCCCACCCCCAAATGAATAGCAAGGATTATTTGGTCTAAAAAATTCTTCAACTAAAAAAATAGATCAACCTCATCTCCTCCCCAACTACATACCTATTTTAGTTAAATTCAAAATGAAGCCAAGTAAGAAATAGTCCCTTGAATGGGGGAAGTATTTGTCATAATTATAATTCTACTATTGCTGGAAATAGATTACCTCTTCAGAGCACAAAACAAATTGTGTGTGTGTGCGTGTGTGTGTGTACATATTAGAAATTTTGCAAGGCAGAAAAAGCTATTAATTGAGGTTCTAGAGATTCTCTCTCTGCTTCAGCTATGGCATCCCTGTTCCACTGCTATTACCCAGAGTTCAGGGAAGAAACCTTTGCTTTAAAAGAAGTCACTGTCCAGCCTATGGAGTTTTCAACTAATGAGGCTCTTTAGACCAATTACTGGCTTAATGCCTGTCAATCAGCAAGCAGAATTCAAGGACAGCCACTTGGACTAATTGGAAAGGAGACCAATATGAATTAGTGAGCACTATGAGTGGGAGAAATGCTTCTGGAGACACATAGTTTTATTACTTTAATGAACACATCACAACTAGAATCAGGTGAACAAAGTCTACCTTTTAAGCTGTTATCTAGTTTAAGTGCTGAGTGTATATTTCCTTCTGTGGTACTCCTTGCCCTGTGACTTTTGTGCTCCTCCAGCAGTCTCCATTGACAGGTGGGGCTTATGGCTACTGTAATAAGCCCTGTGAAGTCTACTAAAACAGAACATAACAAAAATGAAAGGTCCGAAAGAGTGACAAGCTGCAGGGAAATAGTGCAAAGAGTTCAAGTACCTTGAGGACTATGTATTAAACAGTGGAGCACCTGTTTAGTGAAGAGATAACATTGACCAGTAATTAGCATATCAATTATTTGTATGTCAGTATTGCTTCAAAAGGCTTGACAATGCTTGAAAACAGGCTCTTTCTTTCCCCTACGTAGGGCAATAAGGCATTCCTTCCTCCAATACTCTTGTTTATTCTTAATCTGTGACTTATGGAAAGGTAAACCTCAGTCCATCCTCTTTTAGAATAATCGTAAATGAGTACAAATAAATAAATGGTATTATACTATATTCGTATTTACCCCTAATATGCAGATTCAAGGGGAAGTTATTTTAGAATAGATATTTTTCTGACTTTGCATTTCCTGCATCCGGAGATGTCTAGATAGATGAAAAAAACAACTCATTCATAGAATACTTAATATTTACAAAGCATTTTACCCATAAGAGACCTGTCAGGTAGCCCATGTATATTTCATTGCCTTCGTTTTACAGATGAAGAAACTGAAGCTCAGTTAGTTGAAGTGTCTTATAGTCATATGGCCAGTTAATGTCAGATTTAAGACTAAAATTGTGAACGGAAGTGAACTGAAGCCCATTGTTCTTTCTACTGTAACATGCTGTCTCTCACATAATATTAAAGGAAATGAAATTATTCTAATCTTTCAAATTACTCTTAAAGTAGGAGACTAGGAAATAGTAGAAAAAATGTTCTGATGTCATTTCAAAATAAGGGATAAGTATTTAGGTGGGCAAGAGAGCACAACTGGTGAGAGAAGAGAAAGAGAAGGAAGGGTGTAGAGTCCTATTTCTTTATGACTTAGGACATGCCAAAGCTCCTGTCTCTTTATGAATAAAATGGGGAAAGTGCCTATGGGGACAATCATGCTTATCAGTCATTTATTCAACTTATATATATATACATATACAAATATATATGTATATACATAAATTTATGTAGCTGTTTCCATGTATACACACATATATGTATTTACATATATACGTAAAATAAGTTCAATGCTTCCTCTGAAAACCCTTCTTTGGTTTTTAACACCTTTATTTTTATGTGTAGGGAATTATCTTTGCCTCATAGAGTCAAATTCAGGTTTGTTTGAATTTCACTTGGCCAAGGTGACATTTCATAAAGAGAATGTGTATGTGTATATGTGTGTGCTTAATTTAAACTCTTAAAAGTAGCTTCGTAAGGGGTAGAGAGTTAAACTTCTGATTTGTCCAAAACCCTGTGTCCTTTTGCATGTTGTGTTTCTAGGCTCAACTGAGCAATAATGGTTAATGTTTGAGTCTACATTTATATAATAATTAGTGTGATTTGGGGCTACGTGACAGTTTGAAAAGTTGAAGGGGTTATCATTTCTAACATTTAATATGTTACCAAGTTATTGTTAAGTTTTGAGCAATATTTTCTCATCTGTAAAATTAGAATGGTCAGTCTCATTATATTTTGTCAAAGGGACATTGATAGGCATTATTCAGATGCATATATAGATGGTACTTTTTATTTTCTAGTAAAAGTAAAACAATTATTTTAAAAAACTGGTTTTCAAACCAGTTAAACGTATATTTTTCTAGATAAGTATAAGTAAAATATAATTCAAGAATTTGAGAGATGGTTTAAATCTTAGAAGCCAAGTCATTCAGGCTGGTCTTAGGCTAAGAAAGGCCAAATCCTTTCTCTGATACAAACTATCCTTGTAGACCTTGGACAAATCTTTTAACCACTCAGTCCCTCAGGCACCTCTGGGAGACTAACTCAAGGATGAACTTCTGCATTGATGGCATTGGTAGAGGGGTTTTCTGTATCTGAAGTTCCCTGTGCTGATAAAATCATATCTGGGTGATGTTTTTGAGTATACTATAATGAATTAGTGCCCCAGGTGGCTTTCTCACCTTTGTAATAAGAGCTTCTTTCAATGGTATCAGGGAGAATAGAGGCATCTAATAAGGAGATTTGTACAGAATTTCACTAGAAGTAGTTTTCAGGCCTTGGAAACAAATATAAAAATTCTGGAGTGTGTGTTTGGGGGCGGGGACAGAGGAGGGAGGAGGAAGAAGGGAAATTTTAGTACCCATATGAACAATAATAAGTTTGGATATAGTCTTATGTAGTAGAGATCTCAAGTGTATAAAGGGGCCCACCTGTATTGGGGGGGGGTTCTCTGTCATTGTGTGGCTTGAAGGGAGGAGAATAGATATGTCTATCCTCATATCCTCCACACCCTTCTCCAAGGGAGACCTCCATTTCTGCCAGGAGGGGAAGCAGGAGATTGGGGCTGGAGGCTGCTCTGCTGTCTTCAGAGAGAGGGGGGTAGTGGGCTAGAATTATATATATTAAATATCTTTAATCTAAAAAATGTAATTGGATTCAATCTGACTTCTGATAACTTCATCATTTGGGTGGGGGGGAGAAGAAGACTCTAAGGTCTGTATCTAAGGCTTGATTCTTTTCCTACTAAATACTAGTTCCATAATAACACATAGAGAATAGCAAGAAACCCATTTATCCAAATCATAGCAAAACAGGAATCAGAGAAGGTAAACATAGGAGAATATATAAAAGAGAATACAGACTGAAAGTCATCTCTAATTGGGAGCTAGGTAACTCAGCTCAAACAAAAGAGAATGTTCTGGATCTCACCCAAGGGGAAACTCCTTGAAGTCTCTACTGCAGCTAACCGGGATATGGACATGACAGAGACTGACAGCTCCTCTTATGTCTTCCCAGAGTCTTTTCCTTCAGCAACTTGAAGTGGAATTGACCTTTTCCATCTTCCCTCTCAAATCTGGAAGCTAGAAGCATCCAAAGCAACTCAAATTTCAAAGACTCAAAGCTTAAGGAGACCCAAAAGACACTGGTATTGGAATAGTCCTAAAGCAAACTGGCTAAGAATGGAAGCTTTTCTGTGCTCTCATTGGCTCTACTCTGCCTTTCATGCATTCATCTCCACAAAAAAAGAAAGAGTACCTTACCAATGGGCTTTGGGGCAGGAGTTACACTTACAAGAGATGTGACACGCAAAAAGACTACCAAGAAAAAGACTACCTATCTATTGTAGGAGATGAAGAAACAGAAAAATTATTCCGCAAAAAACTTGGTAAGACCACCCAAAATAAATACAATATAGATGAAAAAAAACTGAGCACGATTACCTAGATTGGACAGGGTCACACTTTTTTTTAACTTTAATCAAAAATGGTTGTGTTATTTATATATTTATTTTTTACCAATTGTTCTTTTCATTTACATTGTTATAAGTCGTTGTGTTTATTGTTTTCTTTCTTGTTTAATTACTTTACATCTAGTCATGTAAGACTTTTCATGATTTTCTATATTCATCAAAAAGCTTTTTCTTAGAATACAGTAATATTCCATTATATTCATGTACCATAATTTGTTTAATCATCCCCCAATTGATGAGTATCTATTTTGTTTCCAGTTCTTTGCTACCATAAAAAGTCCTACTATAAATATTTTGGTATATAAGAAAGCTTTCTTTTAATCAATGACCTCCTTGAAGTATATACCTAGAAGTGGAGTCTCTTGGTCAAAGATCAACAAACATTTATTAAGTAGACATTATGTGCAAAGCAGTGTGTTCGGCAATGAGGAAACAAAAACAAAAATGAAATATGCTTTGACCTCGAGGAACTAGAATTGTACTGTAGGGATATACTAGACATAAGTGAGTATATAGATAGTATATACAAAGTAATTTCAAGAGGGAAAGAATGCTTATAACTTGAAGCATCAGGAAAGGCTTTATGTAGGAGGCAGCACCTAAATTGGCAAAGAGAGTTGAGAAGTGAGGAAGGGATGCATTCCATAGCAGTAGGGCCAGTTGTGCAAAATCACAGAGACAGGAGACATCAGACAACAGCTCAGCAGGCAGTTTGAGTGAAATGGAGAATTAGTGTAGGGAAGCAATATTTTTTAAAAAGATTGGGAAGGTAGGCCCAATGCAGAAACTTGCTTTTTTTAACTATAAGTATTTGTTAAATGGATTTTATTTTTCTTTCTTTTTTATGGGATGTAGGTGGTTTGGAGAGAAGATAAATTTTTCTAAATTGAAAAAAAATTGAAATTTTTTAGATTAAATTATTTTTAGTTTTCAACATTCATTTCCAAGATTTTGAGTTCCAAATTTTCTACCCATCTCTTCCCTCCCTCCACCCCAAGATGGCATACATTCTGATTGCCCCTTTCCCCAGTCTGCCCTCCCTTCTATCACCCCTACTTCTCCCCTTCCCCCTTGCTTTCTTGCAGGGCAAGATAGATTTCTATACCCCATTGCCTATATATATCTTATTTCCCAGTTGCATGTAAAAATAATTTCTTAAATACTGGAAAGACATTTGGAAGCCTTGTTTTGGGACACTTGAAATGCCTGCCATCATATTTTGTATTTTAACCTAGAGTGAGAGGATGCTACTTTAAAAATTATTGATTTTTGTGTAATGGTGTGATATGGGCAGATTTGTGTCTTAGGAGTATCAGTTGGGCAGCTTTGTGGAAGGTAGATTGTTAAAGGGAGAGTGAAAGGCAGATAAAGCAACTGGGAGACTTTTGTAATCATCCGGGTGATGATGAGGATACTGAGGCAAAGAAAGACAGGTTAAGTGATTTAGCCATGATCATACAGCTCCTTAGTGTCAGAGGCAGGATTTAAACCCAAGTCTCTCCTGATGACAAAGTCAGTGTTTTTTCAAATATGATATGCTGCCTTCCAGAGAAAGGATTACATCTCTATTTCAAAACCAAATATACCAAACAATGAATTCTCTTACACTTTATTTTCTTTACCTCTTTTGTCTAGAACCTCTCTCATAACCCTTACTTGGGAAAACTTTAAACTTAAATGCAGAGAAGGTATCAGCATCCTAAGCAAAATTTGTTGAGCCTCCTAAAGGAATGGCAGAATTAAAATGATGAATTAATGGAAACAAAAATGGCAGAAAATGAATAGCTAATGGCAATGTGGATGACCAGTAATAAATGTAAAAGGAATAAGTAGAAAAAGGGGAACCAGAATAGTGAAGTTTGGGGAAATTATGGAAGGATGTGAGTTCTGTGTAATATTTGGGAAGAAGAAAGAGACCTGCTTTGGCAAGAGAATATCTAGGAAATGATGGAATATGTTCTGGAATGTTTGCACATAGGAATAGAATAGCCTTTCTCTTGGTCATGGGTATCCAAATCCTATCTATCTTTCAAGGCATCCATTACAATCCCAACTTCTACAAGAAGCCCTCTTTGCCTATGCCAGCCCACAGTGATCTACGTCTGTCTCTTCTGAGCTCCCACAGTGCTTACAATTAGAGGATATCATCTCATATATCATAGTATCATATATTCAGAGGTGAAAGGAATTTAGGGATCATTTAGCACAACCCTTCTAATTTTGTTGAAGAGGAAACTCCTCCTATAAAAAAAGTACATGACTTGCTCAAGGGTCACACTTACAAAAAAGTATCAGAGGTGACATTGGACCTAGGTCCTCTGACAAGAGCAAATAAGCTCTCTACTATTGCACCCTAATTGTATCACATAAGTTAGTGTATATGACCTTCTCTTGTAATTGTTACTTCTATGTCTCCCATAAATATCATAACTTCTTCAAAACCAGAAAAAAATGCTAGATCATCGCCACTGTTGTCATTGCTCATCATTGTCATCGTCATCATGATTTACACTTACATGTCAATTGATGAAGCTTTTTCTTCTTTTTTGTATTTTAGCATCTCATTTTAATTCTCATAACAGTCTTGTTCAAAAGGTCATACAAGGATCATCTCCATTTTACTTAGAGAGATAAATTGATTTAATAAAGCTATATAACTTATAAGTGGTAGAGAAGCAAGATTGAGACTCCAATCTTTTGAGCTTATGTATAATATTCTTTCTACTACTACAGGCTAATATTTTTAGTAGTCCTTAGAGTACTCACTCAGTCAGTGAATATTTATAAACTACTCAAGGAAAGTCAAATCATCACACAGGTTTACTTAACTCTAAGTAATGAGCACAAATCAATGTGATGTAATTAACTAATGGCCTCCTAAAGGATCTGAATGGAAGCATGTGAATATTCTATTATACTATTGACTGATATGCAACCAATTCAGTCACTTTTCAGTTGAGTCTGACTCTTTGTGACCCCATTTTGGGAGTTTTCTTGGCAAAGATACTGAAGTGGTTTGCTCTTTATTTCTCCAGCTAATTTTACAGCTGAGGAAACTGAGGCAAACAGAATTAAGCGACTTGCCCAGGGTCACACAGCTACTCTCCGAGACTAGATTTGAACTCAGGAAGATGAGACTTCTCGACTTTAGGCCTAGCACTCTATTTACTGCAACACCTAGCTGCTCTATGAAACCAATGGGGCTCTGTTATTATTAGCAAAGTTTTTTTTCTGAGAGGCAGTGTAGTATAGTGGATAGATGATTGACCTTAGAATCAGGAAGACTTGGGTTCAAGTATTTCATACATTATACACATGTCACTCACCTTCTTAATGTCCTTAGGCATTTCTTGAAGACTATATGTTATAAATGAGTGGGCAGTGAGCATCAGTAGAGGGATTTTCCAAGCCAGGAGATTCCCAATGAATAAAACCACAGTTCTGTTCTGAGGCAGGAAAAAAACAAAAACAAGAAACAAACAAAAAATGACTAAGTATATATTTCCAAAGAGAAATACAGTGAAATATAACTGGATTTCACCAGTTTCTGCTAATAAAAGTTTTCATATTGAGAAAATAATTTTTAATACTCATCAGTTGTTATGAGTCACAGGTCTAGGGGGAAAGATACTTTTAGACCTTATATTCTATATTTCAGATACTTACTTACTTAGAAACTGATATTTTGTGAACCAATGTCTTTTACTTACAATCCTTAGCTTTTAGAGCCTTAAAAAAACAAATTAAAGTTAACACTTTTGAAGTGTAAGAAGTCTCCTTAAAATTTCCCTTAACTTTCCTTCTATACATATTCCAGGATGTTTAGGTTCATCAGGTATTTGCTGTCATCACAGAGCTTGTTGTCATTAAAAATGACACTCCTTTCATCTGAGAAACTTTTAATAGCCAACAATATATTAGCCCAGGATTCTTAGTCTTTATTCCACGGACCAACAAAGTATCTGTGGATAGATTTCCTAGTGTCTATGAAGTCAGATGGGATATATATATGCATACATACATGTATGTATATATGTACACATATACATGCATACATATACACATACATATAAACACGTGTGTATAATGTATATATTATAATACTATGTATATGTTATACATGTGTGTGGGCATACATATATGTACATATACATCTTTATTGTAATGTCATTGGCTTCCTTCATAATGCTATGTATTTAATTTTATGAATTTAAAAAAAACATTATTTTGAGGACTCCACAGGCTTCATCACACTGCTGAAAGAGTCCATAACACTAAAGGAGTTAAGAATTCCTGCATTATTTTCTCTAATGTCCCCAGATTTAGATAGGTAGCATATGTAATTATAACATGCAAAGATAAAAAGTATTTTGAAGCAATCTGAGTTCCATATGCATGCTTCTTCTTATTATTGAATTTAGCTCACTGTTGTACAGTATTCTCTGTATGAAAAGCAAAAAAGTTAACTCACTGACTTAAGACAGAGGTATCAAACATGCAGGCCACTTGCAACCCATAATGCTCCGTGTGTGGGTCTGAACTAGGTTCAAAGGTATTTAACAAAATAAATAAAAATGCAATAAAACATAAAATTTGAAACTAAGCCATTGTGTGGCCCACATGAGTCCTTATGGATGGATAAGTGGCTCCAATTTCTATTTGAGTTAGGTACCACTGACTTAAGAAAGTGTCCATATTCTTATGTTTTTTTCTTGCCCTGACCATGACATTATCTGTAAGTTCCCAGACAGAACCTTGCTGGAGGTCAGTGGGAGTTTGTCCTCAGATCATTTTCCCAGAGGGAAGGAGGCAAAAGAAAGCTGTGCATACTCAGGTGACTTGCCTCTTTATCTAGGAAGTAGTTCTGTAAATGCAGCAAGTTAAATCTTTTTGTGCTTTTAAGTTACATCTGAAAAAAATTGGTTACAACAAATTGCTGCCTTCCCAGGGACTTTCTGTGAACAGAGCTATGAAAATATAATTTTAAAATGCTAGCTATTCATTTCATTATTTGATTAACTGGATGGTGCTATAATCAGACGGGAGGATCGTCTTCTTCATCCCATATTGCAGGTAACATATCCTAAAAGCTGATCAGCGAAGTCCATATAACTTTTTCCTTACTAATAGTTTTGTTTCTATTAAAGTATAATTTTTTAGAGTTTCTAAAGAATCCAAGATATTGGCCTGAGTAATATGAGGCAAGAAACTCCATCGGTCCATTACATACCAAAGCAAAGGGAAAGCCTTCCTTTTCATTCCCGTAGAGGGTGGATCTGGAAAGCCTGGTTACCTTGGCAGTTCAAAAAAAAATGTGTCCATTGTTTGAGACTTTGATTAAGTGCAAAGAATTTTGATTTGATATGCCTCCTTGATAAATAGGGACATCCTAATTCAAGCTACTGAGCACAGAAGGCAAAATTTTATGTTGGTTCAATAAGAGGGATTAGATAGATTCAATGAAACCATTTGGGAGTGATCAATGAAGATAAGATTAGACCAGAGACTAGTGAGCCAAGAGCAGACCTGGGGGTACCTGAGAGGGGGTGAGTCTTTTGAAACCACCCCATGTCCATCTCCTTAGATGGCAACTGTGGAAAGGAAGTGAGAAAACCTCTTAGCCCAAGAGATTGCAGAGAAGATGAGAGGAATCATGTGGGTAAATACTGGGAATCACTGAAACCCCAGTTTTCTAAAGCATAGGTTCTTAACTTGGGGCCCATGAACTGCAGAAAAAGTTTGATAACTTTATTTCAATCTAAATGGTTTCCTTTGTCATGTTTTGTGTTTTATTTTATGCATTAAAGAAACCAATAGCACATTATTCTGAGGAGTCCATGAGATTCATCAAAATTTTGGCTAAAGGGATCCATGGCATAAAAAGGTTAAGAATTCATGTTCTAAAGGATTGTCAGGAATTCCTACATGGAAAATCAAGAACGTGGACCTGAAGCTGCAGGAGTAAGAAGAGGTTGAACCATGATATGGAAGAAGAAAATCTAGACTTGGACCTCTACTACTATCATGAATTATTTGGAAGGTTCACGTCTAATGGGAAGAAGGTTGACGCTCTAGCTAACTCGAGTTCATGTCCTTTCCAGAGGGAGGGGGGAGTTCAAATTAAATTTCTATAATTGCCTGAAAGGAATATAAATATAAATATAAATATAAATGCCTGAAAGGAATTTGAAAGGCTGACATTGGAAACCCATATGCTTTTTCATTCTAGGAGGTGTCCAAACTCTTAGGATAAAAATACAAATTTGGTAGCCTGCAGAAGTTTCTGTGATTCCAAATGAAATTTGCAGGAGGTAAAGAAAATGTCTTGATTGTTCTAGACTCCTGTGAGTTACTTGTGTTTTTCTTGTATCCTTTTTGTGGAATTGAATAAAGATGGTCCAGTGTCCGATATGGATTATTACGTTGGATGTTTTCAAAGAGACAAGGACCTTTTCACCCAAATCAATAGAAACCTAAACATGAGCTAAATTTTGAAGGTTCCAGGGAAACTTGGATGGGGACAAAATGACTCAAAGAGGAACAATTTTTGGAAAAAATCACCCCCAAGATTTACTCTGGCCTGCGTTAAGCCAGGACATTGTGTCTCTGAACCATGGATTATGCTTCAATTAATTATCCACTTATTAACTAATATTAGTTGTATTAAATATTCCAAATGACCTTGTTCATGTTCTCTTTCTACTGGCCAGCAGAAGTGAAACCTATATTCGAAAAGTTAACTTCTTGAGGTCAGAGACTGTTTACTTTTTGTCTTCGTATTCCCAGCATCTAACATGACATTCCAAAAGTGCTTTTGAATTAAATTGAATAATTAATGAGTGCTTCTTACTGCAGTAATTAGAATAAGGATGGGAATAATTGGAACAATAGAGGAATTTTGAAATGAGGAGCAGATTTGGTTAATTTCTCCTTCCCATTTCAGTGCATTAATTTGACATCAAAAGTCTCTCCAAATCAGTAGCTGCGTGGTAACTCTGCATCCAGCTTAGGAAGAATAAAAGGAAACCCATGCATAAAACATACATCAAAAGCAGATCTATCAAAGGCTATTCTTTATTGTTGGCTGGAGGTGTCTGTGGGATGCTATGACACAAAAACTATGTTCAGGTTGGTGCAATGGTATGATGACTTCCCAGTGTCTTGGCAGTTCCGAAGATGGCTTCCCAGCTTTCCCTTTTTGTAGTGGAAGCCTCATCTCTTTTATGTTAAAGATGTTCCCTCTTTTTGGGGGGTGGTCATACTTGGTGGAGCAAAGTATTATCTGTTATTTTGCTTTCAGATGTATGCTTTGGGATCACTGAGTTTAGTAACTGTTTGAGGGGGATGAGAATATGGTAGTGGAATGTTTACTAAAGATTTGCTCTGAAGAGGCATTTGTAGGATGTTGTCTATGATATCAGGTGCTTCAGGTCTGCTTCTGTCTAGGTGAACATTTTGTAAAACAGTTGAAGAGAGAGAAAAAGATGTCACCTGTGGTTCTATCTCTGCTTTTTTTTTATTAAAGCTAAAAAGCAAGGGACAACGAACACTTAATGGGATACAATTCAATTAAATAGCAAGTGCCAGGAGAATGACCTTAGGTTGTTTCCTGAAGTAAGGAATAAAAGGCCTCGTAGAGATGCTATGCCATGTTTAGGATATTGTTATGTTCCCTCCTACCCCTTTTTGGATTCTATATGTGAAATGCTAAGATTTTAGATATTATATATAGGAGAGGTAAAGGGCAGAAGTAAAATTCCAATACACAAAGACTTTAACAAGAGAAAAATGGCCTTACTTATTAATGTAGTTATATATGAAGGTGTTTATGCATGTATATATTCTTTTTTTTTTTACTTTTGAACATCTAATTTTTTAAAACCTTGAGTTCCAAATTCTCTCCCCTCTTCCCTTCCCATCCACCCTCCCTAAGAAGTCAAGCAATTCAACATGGGCCACATGCATATTGTTATGTATAACCCTTCCACAATACTCATGTTGTGAGAGGCTAACTATATTTTGCTTCTTC
>CM053622.1:332972520-332993834 GCA_028646595.1 Phalanger gymnotis
TGTTCCCAGCCAACTTACCTGACCCTTGAGTTTTTCAGTGGGGTATGACTGCTTGTAGAGTACAGAGTTCAATGTTCCATGCTTGGGGGGATGCGCCAGCTCTGCCTCACTAGCACTCCTCCTTCCCCAAGAACCCCCAACCCAGAGTGGACTTAGATCTTCAGCAGGCTCTTCACTCCTGCTCTGATCTGCCACCTAATTCCTCCCACCAGATGGGCTTGGGGCCAGAAGGAATTGCAGCTGTAGTTCTGTAGCTGCCCCACCTCTGTTGCCCCACCTCTGCTGCCCCCCAGGGTGGTGGCCGAACTGCAAACTCCTTGTCCCCAGCAGCTTTTCCAACTAACCTACTCTGTTGTCTTTCGTGTTTGTGGGTTGAGAAGTCTGGTAACTGCCACAGCTTCCTGATTCAGGGTGCTAGGGCACGCTCCACCCGGCTCCTGGTCTGGTTGGTCCACACCACCCACACTGGGCTTTGCTCCGCTCAGCTCTGCTCCCCTCTGCTCCTAGCTCTGTGCAGGATAGACCTGACCCAGAGACTATCCAGGCTGTCCCGGGCTAGAGCCCTGCTTCCCTCTGCTACCCTGTGGGTTCTGCAGTTCTAGAATTGGTTCAAAGCCACTTTTTTTTATAGATTTTTGGAGGGACTTGGCAGGGAGCTCATGCTAGTCCCTGCTTTCCAGCCACCATCTTGGCTCTGTCCCCCTAAAGATGATATTTTAGTTAGAGATGATGCACCTCCAGGAAGGAGTATATGCTGAATTATATGATTTCTAATAACTTGCTCTGTGCTTCTGTGATCGTGCTTTCTGCCAATATGGATTAAATTCTCCAGAAATGCCTCTCTCCACAGTGTCCAATACCATTCCCTTACAATGGATTTCAAACATAGTGGCTTCTTAGTCCTCACCTTTCTTGATCACTCTTCATAATGTAATTCTATTGACCTTCTTAAATTCTCTCTTCTCTTGGATTCTATGTCATCATTTCCTCCTTTTTCTTCTCCTATATATCTAGTGGGTCTTGTCAAGCACCTTTTGTCATTCATCTTGCTCCTACTCCCCACTAAGTGTGGTTGTTACCTAAGATTCTATGTTTAGTTTTCTATACTTTCTAAACACCTTTCTTCTTGGTGATCATATCAAATTCCTTGGCTTCAATTATCACTACCATGCAGATACTTCTGAATAATCCATGTGTGCCCGTGTACACATGGGTTTATACCTATGGACAGATATGTATATTTGTTTATATGTGTATAAAAACATGCACAATATATAAATATATGCAAAACATTGTTGGAAATGCAAAACTAAAGTTCAGATGAGACACTACACACATATAAAAGCATATACATACTTAAATGTACATACACAGGTATAGATGTATATGTTTATGTACATATATATCTGCGTGCAGCCACAGTATATTGTATGAACCTCATTTCTGTGTTTCCAACTGTCTGATAAGCATCTCCTTTTTGATATTCTATTAGTATCTCAAACTCAATATGTCCTGTGAAAAATTGAAACCATCATTTTGCCCCCAAACCTGCCTCCCCTTCCAGCTTCCCATTTCTATTGGCACAACCATACTTTTAGGTCTCAAACCTCTGAGTCATCTTTAATTCTTCCCTTGCCTAACCCCATACATACAATCTATTATTTAATTTTGTAGCTTTTAACCCAACAATATCTCTCATATGCATCTACCTATCCACTCTCACTGTTACCACTAAAGTATAAGTTTCTCTGACTTTCACTTGGACTGTTGGAAGAGTATTAAATTGTCTTTCTATCTCTCATCTAATTCTTTTCAATCCACCTCCTACAGCGAATGTGTCAAACACACAGCTTGAGGTCTATAATGAAGTCTTAATGGGAAGCACATTAAAATATAATTGAAAAAATATTTAACAAAATAAGTGAAAATAAAATTGAACCTACATGATGTTAATATGTGATTTTTAGTCACTATGTGATTTGCATAGGTCCTTATAAATGATTTAATGCACCCTGTTATATATGAGTTTATGTGATTATTTTCACTATTCTATTATAGCATTTAATAACTAAAGGAATAGAACCTCAAGACTTGACTTACTCTCTTCGCATCTAGACTTAGCTGTAGATTTACAAGACAAAAAGGAAATATTTTCAATCTTCCCTTATTTATACCTTCTCTTGCTTCCAACAGTTAGCCTTTGCTAGGATTCAAAGAACTAGACCAAGGAGAATTCGAGTCAGTGTAAGTGAGGCTATATGGCCAATATGAGCTCATAATCAGGGAAGAGGAACCAGTGGGGAATCAGGTTGATTAGTTGTAAAAGTGCTCTTTTCACAGTGACATGGCAACATTGAAACAATTAGAAATTTTCCTTTTGGCATTGATAGTTTTTGCTATGACTGCTGTGGAATGACCATAGCCATAAAATGAAAGAAACAGTAATTCTTCTATTGTCACTATCACTAATGAGTTTGAGTTACCTGGTATGAGCCACCCACTATAATAACATAGTTAACCTTTTAAAATTCAAATACAATGTGAATTTTTTTTAAAAACAAAGTTGTTTACTCATTGATACTCCCATAGTCTATAAAAATCCATGTTCAAGAAAATCTTGACATAATTAGTATACATTGTTCTTTGAAACAGAATGCTAGAAACACATAGGGTTAAAGTGCAGTTGTGGGGATGCTTTGACCCTCGCACCATTCCTAATGGCCAGCAGAGAGCAGCAATGCCCCAGCCAACCCACAGTAACACCAAGCTGGCTTAGATGCTGATGGAAGAAGACTGCCTGCAGCCGGGGAATATCGGTTTAAGAGAGCAGGAACAGGAGTCTACAGAGATGCGTTTTACTGAAGAGGCTGATGGAAATGGAGGTGTGGTGCAAATGATCCTCTCCATTCCAGAAAGGCAGGCCGGTATGTCTTCAGAAGTCATGATACCAGGGAAGAGACCAAGAGCCAAGGCAAACATCATGAGCAAGGATGTGGTTCAGAAGCCAAAAGGTCCATGTAAAAAGACGTTAAAAGGGGAAAGACAGACGAGTCAGAGCAACAACAATAACTGAGACAAATCTCCCTCTGACAGAGCTTCTGTGTGAGCAGAGACCTTTTGACCTATTGTGATGGTGGAGTAGCCACACACCCTTCAGGATCTTAAAGTACCAGTATCTTGAAAAGCTTGGATAATGACAACAGGGAAAGCAAACGTGAAGGACAGGAGGCAAAGCAAGTGCATTCTGTCCTCACAAGTGAACTAGTTTGCCAATAGTAAAGAAGAAAATAAATAACACAGATCACAGTCATTTTTGGAATTTTTAACTAAAGCTACAAAACCTAATTAATAATATGAGCACCATAAACATAGCCCTTGAAAGTTTTCAAAGTGCTTTATAAATATTATCTCATTTTATTCTCATAATGACTCTGGCAGATAGGTGCTATTATTATGTCCCCTTTCACAGATGAGGAAACTGAAGGCGAGGAGGTAAATGATGCCTAGGGTCACACAGCCAGTAATATTCCAAGTCCATCTTTGCACTCAGGTTTTCCTCATTCCAGGTCCAGTATTCCATTGTGTGACCCAACTGCCTTTAAGGAAACATCAAGAGATTATAACTCAAAAATAATAAGATAGCTTACATGAAATGCCAGAGAAAAATCAAGAACATTTTCAACTAATTTGAGTTCATAGAAAAGAAAAAGTGCTGAAGGCCAGCAGTAAATCCACCATAACTCTGTGTCTGAGTTTTCTATATGCCTTTGGATTTTCTCCTTTTAATTCATATGTCTCAATTCTTGAATATATTTCTAACACTTTGTTTAGACTAAACATATGATGTTTGTAGGTTAGACGGGAGAAAGGCATTCTTTAATGAAATACATGAGGTCCCTTTCCCTAGGTCTGATGCAAGCATTGACCTAAGAAGCACCTGAAGCAAGAAGAAACATCAGAGCTCTGGGTGCTATATAAATTCATAAATCTTATTGTTCCAAGATAATTCATAGATCCCTTTGCTCCTCTACAGTCTGAGGGAGTAACTCCCAATAATCATCTGGCTCAGCAATAGACCCTAATGTGCCTTTAAGGAATTTGAGGAAAAAAAGATCCTCCTAAAGGCAAAGGTCCTCATTGTCTTTACATGCTGTGGTGGCTACTTGGGCATCATCAATATCAATTAGAATTTCTAATGGGTGTATAAGACCAAAGGCCACTTTGTTGTATACTGCACTACAGTTGATGAGGTAATGTATAAATGATGCAAAGTGAAAAAGATTTTTGCAGACACAAGGCATCTCCCAACTGGGGATTTATGAATCAAGATGCTGTATCAATAGTTCCCCAAATCCTTTCATCACAAAGATAGGGTCCATCTATATTCCTTTAGAAATTGGCAAGACCCCTGAATTCATCAGATATGAGTAGTAATTTATATGTGGTGACTGGTGGTGCTGGTCATGATAACTTGGGTCCAAGTGGAGTTATCACCGACAAGGACAAATTACCCCACCCTTTTGGGATCCTTGTGAAGGGCACCAGTGGCTACAGCTTTGTCACTATCCTTTTGAATTATCAAGGCTTGAATTTGTTCACCCTGAGAAAGAGTATGCATTTTTTCTATTGCTGGAGAAAAAGACAAATTATTGGCAACCCAACGGAGAAGTAGATAAATGACTGGAAATCACAACAGAGTTTCTAAGATCAAATTAAGAAGTTATGTTGAAATTTTAAAAACAAGAGGCCTGATCATCTTAGAGCCCCACTGAGAAGCCCTTGAAAAAAGTGACTTTTCTCCTCCAAAGTAGTTTCTTCAATTGTACAGAAATAATATAACAATCTATATTTCCACCTCCTCCTAATAGTTCTGTCAACTAATGATTTTAAAACATGATCCATTCCCAGATGAGAACTGCCTTAAAAGGGAATGGGATAGCTCTAGAATCTCATACAATACTTCCCATCACTTTGACAGCAAATAAAGCAAGCTTACATAACATATTTAAAAGACTATTCGGAGGCTTTGTTGCAGTTGAGAGTGTTTACAAAAGGTACAGTAATGTTTTTTTTTCTCTCTATAAAATTATTCCTCACACTCCGATTTCAATAGAAGTCATTTAGAAGGTTTGTTTACAGGCAAATCTGACACCAATGAAAATCGCATGTACAATTTATTGTCTTTAAAGATTTTAATTTTTAAATATATTTAAACTATTGCTGACAACCTGTAACTTTTTTTTTAAAGGAAAATAGCATGGTCCGAAGTACTTCCTCCTCTATCATTACATTACTTTGGATTGTTTGACATAAATATTTTAACTGGTTGTGATTCATGAGTTGTTTTTCTTTTGTAGTATCTCCTTACGTGGATAAACTTTCTGCCTGTTCCCAGGATACCAAAGACAGATGCATAGTCCTTGACCAGGTAACAGTGAAAAGATACAGTATCCTGGATTTAACTTTTAGTTCTTGAGAAGAATTATTCATGAGTTTCAGGGTGGGAGTATCAGTTCAAGTGGATTGATGTTATTTAGATGAAGGCTGCCATATATGCTATGTAACTTCTCTTAAAAGTCTAAGGAACCAAATTGAAATATGTTGTTTTAATGGCCTATCAGAAATCTGAAGATCCCAAATCTCAAGGCAAACACTTAAAAAAAGAAAAGTATTTAGTTTTTTACATACTCATAATAACAAAAATAATACTGTACCATGAAAGTACTTCATTTTAAAATTTTATGACTACATAAATAGTATTTACATAAATAAGATCATATCTAAAAATAGGATTTGGATTTCTGGACTCTGCCTTAAAATATATGACTGATAGACTCCTGGCCAAAGATGGAGTGTACCTAATGAGAGCTCATAAGAATAAATTTGTTCATGGTCTTGCAAATGTAATCAAAAGGTCTTTCATCTAAAAAAAGAAGAGGTGGGAGAAAATTGACAATGTATATCCACAAGTTAATTATCGTAAAGAGAAGCTACAATGTAGGAAGAATAGCACTGGAGCCACCCAGAAGTTCATACCAGGCTAAATCTAAGAAATGAGCCAGGAAAAAAACCCATGGCCTCAGATGTCTGAGACCATAATATACATATTCACAAAATTGGGCTAAAAAAAGGGAGAAAATGAAACATCCTAATGAAAGGAGGGGGAAAATGACATGATAGACATCAGTGATACCACAAATGGAATATAGCTAGGGAAGTGTAAAACTTGTTTAAAAGGAACAGAGAGAGGATAAGTATGTTAAAGGAAGAGAGTTGTGTGAGAAAATTCAGGTACCAGATACAGAAAATATGGTGGAAATCATTTGATTAATGGAGGAAGAAATGGAGTAACCTTTATATTTGTGATGTATGTGTTTGGCTACCTATGTCTCTTGCAACTACAAAACCTCACAGTTCTTTGACACATGATTCCTAATTGTGGATATATACAATAATACCTGATAAGTTTGGAAGACAATCCTAATAATTTATATTTATAAACTTCACACTGCAGAAAGCTGTTTCATATGTGCACTAGTACGGCATATAGAGAACATGTAGAATTCCAAACTTGGGGTCAGGAAGACCTGGGATCAAGATATCTTTGAAACATGCTGGCTCAGTGTTACTACACAAGCCATTTAAACTTTCAGTGTTAACAAGCAACTCTATGAAACTGTAAGTTGCTAAAAAGTTAAAAGTCTACATTAGTAGAAGCTTCCTCATCATGAATTTCTTATACCCATGAAAAATAAAATCACAAGTATATTCATCTTTTTTTTCACATTCATGATTTCATTTGATCTTCACAATAGCCCCTAAGGTGTGTTTGGCACTATTATTATCCCAATTATAGAGATTAAAAAAAAGATTCTCAGGGAACTAAATGACTTGCCCAAGGTCACAGAGTAAGGAAGGAGCATGGGTAGAACTTTACCCCAGTTCTACTGACTCTCAGTCTCTTATTGTCTCTCTATTAATTCATTTCATTAGAGCACATTATCTACTCTAGATTAGAAATTTATTAAATAATGCCTTAATGATTAGAGATGATAAATGGAACCACCAAAGGGTCCTCTACCACTTAGGTCAATAATGATGAAAATACAACTTAGATTAGGGTTCATATATTTGTCAAAAGTTCATTTGTGCCTAGCACGTAGAGCAAGAGAAGTTCATCACTGGTTATTAGCTCACATAGTTAAATCATACCTACACAGCTATTATTTTGCCTAACAATAGGTCTAATTAGATACTATGCTACAGACACTAGGCTGGCAAACTGAACAAGTATGGTATTTTTAGTAGTCTCTCTCATAGTCCCTAGAAAGAATTATGAACTAGGCTGTTTTCACACCAAAGGTCACTTGCCCCCACATCAAATTGGCCATGAAAGGAAACCTTCTTGTACTTTCAAACAGTAGAAAGTAACTTTGGCCTCCATCTTTGGACATGTTGCCTAGTGCATGAACATCAGGAGGATCCACAGAAAGCCTTGGTAACAAATAGAAGAGCCTCAAGCAAATGTCTAACCCAATGGACAGCACTTCCTATCGCTGGTGGAAGCCACTCTTTCCATAGCCACATGCTGTTCATTACAGAACAGTGTCAAAGATGCATCTGAGCAAGCTAATGAATGGGACTTGAACCCACAATCCCTGAGCAAAGTGTTTATTGTAGTACCAGTGAAAGACAGAAGATGCCAGCTGGGCTTTGGGTTTGTCAAATAACTCAAACTATTTTTCAAACCTTTTGGATTCAGTCAAACAAAAAACTTATTTTGCCAAGCACTTTTTCCCCTTTAATTTCTAAACCCATGTGTATTTTAAGAGAAATTTCATCCATATGTTTCTGATTCATTTACACTTAAATCATCAAAATGTTTTGTAAGAGCTATTTGATGTCCAAGGTTTTTGGAGCCTTTGTAAACCTCTTTTCTTAGAAACAGAATGTCATGTTTTGCCAAGAGTAAATAACAAACACCAAAAGGTTTGAGTCCGGTATAAAATGCCAAACCCATGAGATTTTAGTAAGTTCCAATTTGACACAGGAACCTTCACCTTCTCTTCATACCAACAGAACCCCAAAAGGTTCTGGTGACTCGATTCCTGTGTTATTACAAAATTTGTTTCCAGTACGCCACTCTCTCTGAAGTCTTTCTAATGCTTGTTTGAGCTTGAATTTCCTTTTTTCTTCTTTTTTCTTCATACAAAGTCTCTGGAACCCTGGAGGTTGCTCACTTAAAGCTTTTTAATTATAATGCAAAGCCAAAAACAAAGCCCTCTTATGAAATTTAATACACAGAGACAGACAACTGGACAGGCAGTTTATTTTCAAAAAAGCAACACTTTTCTTTTAAAAATATTCTATAATTTTCCATTTTAACACTTTAATTCATGGGTAAGAAGATAGTAGATAGAGGATTAGCCTGGGAACAGGGGAACCTGAGCTCTATCCCTACCTCTGACACATATTGACTACATATTATGAACAATTCATTTAATCTTTTTGTGCCTACAGCAGCTCTCTATGACTAAGACTAAGCTATAGATGATACATATGAGTTTCAGAAAAAAATTACAAAATTACAGGTCTAGACACCCCCCCACAACTTTTTAAATTCACAATAACAAAAATATCACAACAGTTAGCAGTAGTAAGATTTTTTTCTTTTCCAAAATAATCCTACAATTTTCCATTTTTAACATTTTAAAATCATCTGTAAGTATAGTAAATGGAGAGTCAACCTTTGAACAGGACAACCTGAGTTCTAGGCCTACCTTGGCAATATATGAATGACTATGAACAACTCCTTTAATCTCATGATGCCCAAAGAAATTTCCTAAGACTAAAACTAAGCTATAGATGATATAGATGAGTTATAGGAAAGATAATAAAATTATAGGTTTAGACCAAAAATACTTTTTAATTCACAATAACAGAAACATCATTAATATTAACAGTGAAAAGATCTTTTTTTTTTCCTTTTGTTTTCTTCTTTCAGAAATGATGAACACAATTTTCATAAGCTTTGGATTCTCTACTAACAATAGGTGCAAGTACCTTATGTGTATAGGAGATAATTGTTTCTATTATTTTACATTACTGTGTCAAATGGAAAATTGAGTAAAGAAATTAATGACTAGAATACAGATAAGGATATGTTGTTTATCCCACCTGGAAGAAACATAATTCCTTTAAAAATAATTATAACTTATTCATTCCAAGATTGCCTTTATTTAAAAAAAGAGCATTAAAAGTTACATGGGTACAACTGAATAAATACATCTTAAAACAATTAAGAAATAGAAATTTCTATTAGTTGTTATATTAATCATTAGCAAAGTATTTATAAATGTTACCATAATATGTTACCCAGATTTCAGGCGCTTGTGTTTACAGAACATCCTGCTTCTTAATTTTGATACACTTCAAACCCAAGGTTACTTAATTGGTGGCTTGGAGACCTGCAGGTTTTTGATTTTCCCTTCTAGTTGGCTGAACTTCATGGCAAAGCTGAGACAGTTGTGGATTGTGAAACCTACATGGATTTTATTCCTTTTACATTTTGTTATCCTTGTATCCTCGACCTTGAAATGGCTCCATAATAGGCTTCAGATTTTTCAACTGATTTTAATAAGTGTTTGATTTTATGATTTGCATTTAATTGCTTATGTAACCTGAACCCTTTAACTGTTCAGTAAAACAGTTTCACAAATGACATAATACTTGCTGCTTTGACAAATATAAACCAGGTTATTCTTCTGTCCTGAATTATGTTTGTAATTGAAATGTTGATTATCGCTCATTGGATGAGTTTAACAAAAAAAAAAAAAAAAAAGAAAATGCCCTAAGCGGTTTACTTGTTTTCATCACTTGTTTCTTACAAGAAGAACCAGGACATAAAGGTTTCCTTGAATTTTATTTTTTCTTCTTTTTGTCTTCTGACCTTTTGCTTCTTGGTTGATTTAATGTAATGCATGTTCCTCCACGAGGAAAACTTTCTCTCAGAGATTAGGCCCGAGGAGTGCATTGCAGAGAAGTTCCTAACAATGGAATGATCTTCAAGGTTCCATTCTAGTTTTAATATTCTGCAAATGCTTTAAACAATTCAAAAGTTTTTCTTAACCTATCCAGATAATTACGTTCTGATAATCATCGCAACTATAATTCTAGTTCTTGTTATATATTCATTGAACATCCAGATGTGTTATTCTTAATGGAGGAGAATGACTATATATAAGATATATACAAATATATGTATGTATATGTATATGCATGTATATATGTATATGTATACATATACATACATATGCATATGTATATGTATACATATACATGTATATGTATACTTATACATACATATGCGTGTCTGTGTCTGTGTGTGTGTATACATACACATATACAATGAGAAAGAGACATAGAGTGACAGAGGTTAGTGAGGCTGATTTTCTTAGATAGGCCTTATCAGTCAATAACCTAATCAACAACCAGGATTTATTAAGCACTTACTATGTGCTTAAGTAATGTACTAAAATATCTGTAAGCAATGATAAGAGGAGTTCTAAAAATGGTTTGAATAATGAAAGCATCATTGGTATAACTTCAGTCTCAGAGTTGTAAAGAACTTTTTACATCATATAGGTGAAAATTTACTTAAAGTATGAATTCTACAGTATCCCTGACAAGTTGCTATCCAGTATCTGCACAAGAATTCTGTTCATTTATAGCTATTATTACCCAAATTAATAATGTCAGGATTACTCTCTACATGCTGGAAGAACTACCTTCTCCATGTTGCCTTTCTTAATGCCTGTTATTAGAAGTGGTCCTTCCTTTCATGAATTTCTGAGGCTGCTTTTTGACCTTTGCTATGTAATCATATTCCAATGTTGTTATAGTTTTTTATGCACATAATGCCAAATTGGAAGTTTCTAGAAGAGAGTAACTATATTATTCTTCATCTTTGCATTTTTGGTGCCTCATAAAGAGCAAGTAATTTAAATGTATTATCTTTGCTTAAATGTGCCTAACCAGGCCTTTTTATTTTATTTTATTTTTTCACAGTCCTAATTATTAAGAAATGCTTCTTGATACTAAGCCAAAATCTGCCTACTAGTAGTTTGGACTTTCAAATTATACAGGAAAAAATCTAATCCCATTACTATTTTAAAATATTTTCCAATTTTTATTTATTTTGCTATCTGTTCATCAGTTAGGCCTCACTGCCTCTATATGACTGACTCACTTCCTCGTCCTTCATAATAAGTTTTATAACTCTGGTCTTGTGCAGCTCTTCATTCATAATATGTTGAGTCTTATTCTCATCCATTGTTGGTTTCTTCCTTGCCTTTTAGATAAGGTGGAAACTTTAGCTCTCTAGAGATTGTGGTATGCTATGCTTTGAATGACATAGCCTTATAGGAAGAATTTTATTGTTAAAAAAAAAACATTCTTTCGGCTTAGAAACTTGGAGGAGTCATTAAAGGAGCTTTGTAACTTCCTAAAGACAATCCAGTCCTTCTGCTTAATTCTGACCCAAACTATTGTCAATTTGTATTATCTGTCCCAGACGTACATGCTAATGAACAAGTTCTTGTACTACATGTCCATCTGAGTCTATATCATAGACTGGGCAATCAACATTTTTCATCCACTTTGATTTCCCACATATATGCTTAGGATAAACTCTTTTGGTTATGTTCATGATAATCCACATGTACTGACATATACTTAAAAATTTTCATTAGTTACACCTAACATTAGCAGCACCAATAGTGCCAATCTTATCATAATTAGCTATGGTTTTAGGGATGACCAAAAGTAAGAAAAGATTAGAGGAAACCATAGATTTTCCCAAACAAAGTTCAGGAATATGTGAGAAAACAATGCACAACACTTTATACATGTTATAAGTGTCAGGAATTTCCTCTATCATGTGATCATGTGACATATGATTTATCTACGTTATCTTCCTACTTCTAATTTCAGTATAAGCTGAACAGAAGTGACTGACTATCTCATGCTCATCTAATATAAAGAATCATTATAAAGCCAGACACACCCAAAAATCCAACCTTGGAGAAAAGAGTAACTCTACAATAACTGAAAGAAGATTCTCAAAAAGGAAAAAAGATGGATTTTCCAAAAGGACTATGTGAACATTTAGAGAAAATGAAGCAAAAGATTAAAAAATTAATAAAGGGCTTAAAATGAAAGACCCGGAAGGAGAATAAAAGCTTATATAGAAAACCTTACCCAAGTAATAGACTCCCTAAAAGTGAGACTAAATCAATGACTTTGAGAAAACAAATATCAGAAAAATTAAAAGTTTGAAATACAGAAGAAAATATAAGCTGTCTGCTATAAAAAATTGACCTGGAAAAAAGATCAACGAGATATCATTTAACAATCACCGGACTTCCTAAAAACCATGATTAAAATATCAAGACATAATTTTTCTTTTTTGAGTTTTATGAGTTTTGTTTTTATACTACAAACTTTTATAGATTTCTCTCACTTCATAATACTGACATCACCAAAAATATATGCAATATTTCACATCTGTAGTATGCTCTCACCTCTTTTTTTAAAAAACATGTAACATATATTGATTTTCTCTCTCTCCTACCCCTGACTCATTAAAAAAAAAACAAATTTCTTGTAACAAATATGCATAATCAAGTAAAACAAATTCCTTCAGTGATATATATGTGCATGCCTGTATGTATTCAATCTGTTCTCCAAATCCATCAACTCTCTATAAGGGATAGTATATTATATCATAAATCCTTTGGAATCATAAATGATCAAGAACTATTGGTCATAGTTCATATACCTTTCAATATTGTTTAATTTTACAGTGTCATTGTATAAATAATTCTCCTGGTTTTGATTTAATTGTTCAAAATTGTTCATTTTTACAATATTTATATTGTCATATAAATTGTTCTCAATATTTGAGGAATTTCATAAGCAAAATTCAGAGCTTACGCATCAGAGAAAAAAAAATACCACAAATGGCAGGAAATAGAAATCAATTACCAGGAAGCATATTCAGGATCATACAAAAAGCGGGCAGTTTCCATAGTAAATGACAGAACATTTTGGAATACAATTCTACAAACGAAGCAAAATATGTAGCACTAAATCAATATTCGGCAACACTTAGTGTAATCCACTATGAAGAGAAATGGATTTCCAATGGAAGAGAAAACTATCAGGCATCCTGATGAAAGGACCAAATATTAGTAGAAATTCTGAAAGGTAAAAATAGGAGCAAGGAAAACCTAGAAAAGTAAATTTATTTGAGCAATTGGAAGGAGCTATATGATCATAAAATACTAATATTTTGAGAGAGGGATAAAGAAGAGACGTGTCCCTTTAAAATCTTATTATGTTCAATGAGAATTAAGGAAGCTGAATAGTAAGGACTTGGGGCTGTATTCGTTCCACTTTGTTGGTTTTAGGAGAGAAATAATTAAAGGATGAAAAGAACATATTAGTGTAGGAAGGAGAAAGAATGGGGGAATTACTATTTGTGATATTAAGGTGTGCAAGAAGAATATGCAAACATAGAGGAAAGGAGTGAGATAAGTATCAGTTGAGCTTCACTTTTATCTGATCCAGACAAAGGAGGGAGGGAGAGAGGCAGGAGGGAGGGAGAGGAAGGGAGAGAGAGAGAGAGAGAGAGAGAAAGAAAGAGAGAGAGAGAGAGAGCCCTAAAATATTTTTTAAATGCACAGACAACAACAAAAGGCAATGCGTAAGGAAGCATTATAAGCAGTGCAGCTTGGAAAGTGATGTTGAACGTATTATAAACGTGTTTTTTTTTTACGAAACAAGTTGAGTGAACAGAGATTTATTATTTTACATATCATTTAAAACACATTTGAATATGGAAGTCTTCATTTGTGCTATTTGTTAAGTCAACAATTTATTATGGCTATCTAGCATCAATTGAGATTTAAAAAAAATAAATGCTGACATCTGGAAATTATTTGTCAATCCAAAGGGGAGACACTGGAGGTTATAATTATATAGCAAGATACGTTTCTAAAATTTTCTGATAGAATGACTATTGTAAACAATTTGAAATGAAACTCCCAACATTTCTATTACATGGACAAAATAGCCCTAGTTCTTTGACTTTAGTGGTGATGAGAAAATTGGTCACCCTCTCCAAGTTATTCTCTCTTCAATGATCACTAAGGACAAGGCTGGAAGCAGGTCTAGTATTGGGGGGGGAATGGGGTGGGTATTTATACTCTTAATGTTCTTGGGCTCAGGTCATTGAGCTATGTCCTTCAGAGTCTGAAGGGAGACAGTGTTCAAATGATCAAGATGGTGGTGTTTTGACTTGCCTGGCACATACTGCTTCCTGTACCTACCTCAGGCTAAGGAAATAAATATGCGTTAACTGAAAAATAAAATGAAATAAGTTTAAAGCAACCACAATAATTCAAACAAATAGCAATGCAGGCTCAGACATCAGTTGTCACAGTGAAAGTAGAGAAAAGACTAATTAATGTGTTAAATGTTGCTGAAATAAAATTAATTTGGTTACTGACTAACATGAGGGAGAAGAAAAGGTCAAAGATAACACTAACATTTTGAATATGGGAAACTAATAGTTCATTTAGTGGAAACTTTGAAATCAGAAGAAAGACTAAGTTTTGGGAGAAAGATGATAATCTTGGTTTGGAACTTAATAAGTTTAAAGTGTCAGTAATTATATCCAGGGACATTTCTTTTAAGAATATGGTAATCTAGGTGTGGAGCTCAGGAAAGGTAATGCCTGGAGAGATAAATGTGCTATTTGTCCACATATGTGCAATAGTTGAAATTACATGACTGATTAAGATTATAAAAGGAAACTTAGAAAATAAAGGGGAAAAAGACCAAGAATTGAACCTTGCAGTGTTGGCTATTCTTTCTATTTTGTATCAACTGAAAATTTAATAACCATGCCTTCTGTGTTTTTATCCAAGATATTGATAAAAAAAAAAAAGTTAAACAGCACAGGACCAAGGACAGCAACCTGGGGGTAGTCCACTAGAGACTTCCTTTCTAATTGGCATTACATGATCAGTAATTCTGTTCTTTAGGTGTGGTCAGTAATCAGACTTAGAACTAGAAGTTACTTAGTCCAACTCATCATTTTACAGTTGAGGAAATTGAGGCACACCACACAAGTTAAATGATTTGTCTGTGGTCACTTAGGTAAGATTTAGCAGAGCCAGGATTAGAAGCCAGCTTTTCTGACCCCAAATCAAGAGTTGTTTTTGTTGTCATTGTTTGTTTGTTTGTATAAATTGGTATTAATAATAATTGCCAGGATTTATATAGTGCTATGAGGTTTGCAAAATGCTTTGCAAATATTACTTAATTTTATTCTCACAACGACCCTGGGAAATGAGTGCTATGATTATCTTCATTTTACAGTTGAGGGAACTAAGGCAACAGAGGCTAATTGACTTCCCATGGCTTATACAGCTAAGCAAGTGTCTAAGGCCAAATTTGAAATCAGGTCTTCCTGATGCAACTCCCAAAGTTCTTATCTTCTGTGCCACCTAGATGTCTATATGCACCTAAGGCAAGACTTGACACTACAGTTGGACTTCTATAGAATTGCATGATAAAATTAAATAAATTCCAAATTCTTTAATCTTCCTCTCAAATTCATTCTAAATTTGTGCTGTGTCCACAATTTCAATCTTATATCCCATCCTGCCAATAAAAGAGCCCATTCTTTCAGCGAAACTGATCAATTCCCTATGGCTTTGACTTTCCAGGTGAGTTACATCTTTATGCCTTTGCTCATTTGGTTCCACCTGCTTAGAATGCCTTCTTCCTCTTTAGTTATTTGAATCCGACCTTCAAGTTTCAGTTCCATCCTCTAACATTTGTAGTGTAAGTCCCATGTGGCTTTGAGAACTTTGGCCCTAGAGGTCCTTGTTACTTTTCCAAGTTCAGTGTAGCTACTTTGAGGTAAAAAAAAGTATTCAACTCACAGCCTTTGCCTGATTCAGCACAACTTTCTATCACCAAAGCATAAAAAAGAGACATTTATAGCAACCTCTGCAACAGTTTAGCTGGCCACAAAAAAACCTGGCATATATAGCTCTTTCCATTTGGGGAAGATAGTTAACTAAGGCAAGATGAGTCCTCAAACCTCAAACAGCAGATTTTCACAGGAGGACTACAAAAGGAGTCTTAGGGGAAGAACATGTAGAGAAAGGAGAGGTGTCAGTTTTCCAAAGGAAGCAATACGACCATGACAGCAGCCAATTTTTGCTCTACATGCATGAAGTCCCACTCTAAGACCATGAGAAATGCTATCTAATTGGACAAAACCAGGAAGTGTGTGACTGCATTCCATATCTCTTCCTCATACCCCCAAACTCCTAGGAGCTTATTCCAGGAGCAGTAGCTATATGAATCCTACTTTATAAATCTGCTTATGTTATGCATAACAAAAAGTATTTGTGACATGAAAGAAATGTATGTCAACAAGATAGAAATAGAGACATTCTTTGCTACAGATATAAAAAGGTACAGTCTCCTATACATCCCTACACTGGAGGAATAGGATAGAAAATCCCTTGAAAAAATTTATGAGGGAGTGGAGAAATTATCCTTCAGTGTGTGGGTGGATGGGATTAGGAAACTGTTCATCAGCCCTCAGTTTCCTCTTAGCATATTCTCAATATCCAACACAGAGATTAGCTAACTTCCTACGAGCTAAGTCCCATGAATATTTCCACCCCTACTTTCTTATCTCAGAACACAGATTTAGGAAAATTTCCACCCGGAGTTCAATTTTAATGTCTTTCTTCAGTCTCATTTTAGATCACCTGGGAGGAAAGGATGGGAAAGAATAAAATGATGGGGCTGGCTACAAGCCTCTATAGCCCATTTGAATTTTTATCTGTGTTTCTGTTTTAGTTAATACTACTAATAATAAAATGGCCATTTTAGTGGGGATTAGGGATGACAGTCCTTCTTGTAGCCTACATTCTATAAAGGGTCTTATCAAAGGGAGGGGTGGACTAGTAGACAAGCACACTAACCCTCATCACTCTAACTCTTAAAGGCCCATTTTCTTATTAATTCTCTAAGTGAGTTATAAGAAAATAAATATGTTCTGATATTCTCATAAATTAATTGAAATGCATAATGTTTATAATTATTAATCAGTTAAACCTGTCTCCACTTCTGTTTATAAACAAGAAATTTCTTTTTACACAAGCTTCTTCCTTTTCCTCTTCTTCTTCCCCTTCTTCTTCTTCTTCCCTCTTTTCCTCTCTCTCTCTCTCTCTCTCTCTCTCTCTCTCTCTCTCTCTCTCTCTCTCTCTCCCTCTCTCCCTCTCTCCCTCCCTCTCTCTCTCATTTCTCCAAATCCTTGGTCTCAAAAGGTTCAACTACAGGAATATTAATGCTCATATAATCTCTTATGGTATTAAATAATAAAACAAAACAGAAATATTTATAGTATAGTACAGTAAATAAAATCCACAGTCAGATTCACCTCTGTGTGTTTCAATAACAGGAAAGAGACCTGAGACCTGAAATAAAATATATTTGCCAATATTGTCACTAACTTCTCAATTCCCAAAATGGGAGAAAGCTATTCGAAGGAAGAAGACATCTCACTAATTTTATTTTAGCATGAACATTGAGTCACTTAGGGGAGAAAAAAAAGGTGGGGAGAAAGACACAGAAGGAGAGACAGAGAGAGACAGAGAGAGAGAGAGAGAGAGAGAGAGAGAGAGAGAGAGAGAGAGAGAGTCAATTATACCAGACAGTATCTGCTCAGTACCAGATGAGCTATACACATGATACAAGATTAATAAATTAAAAATTGAAAGCTTAATAACTTAAAATTATAATTTAAATTCTGCAAGATATACATTTGAGAAATTAGTCCTTTATCAGAGAAACTGCAAAACTTTTTTTTTCCATTTCCTCTTTTCCTTCTAATTTTGGCAACATTGGGTTTTTTTTTTGTGCAAACACTTTTAAATTTCATGCGATCAAAATTGTTTATTTTACTCCCTGTAATCTCCCCTATTGCTTGGACATAAAACCTTCTCTTATCTATATATCTGACAGGTAAATTTTTTCCAAGCTCCTCTAATTTGCTTATGATATCATCCTTTACATATAAATCATTTATCCATTTTGACCTTATCTTGAAACAAGGTATGATATATTGGTCTAAACCTATTATCTGCCAAACTGCTTTCCAGTTTTTCCAGGAATTTTTGCCAAATGTTGAGTTCTAACCCCAAAAACTTGGATCTTGAGGTTAACAACTAGATAACCAAGGTCATTTACTACAAGGTACTACATTCTTAATGTATTCCACTAATCCATCACTATATTTCTTAGCCAGTACCAGATTATTTTGATGATTGGTATAGCTTTGTAATACAATTTGAGATCTGGTACAGATAGCACACTTTCCTTCACATTTTTTTCATTAATTCCCTTAATATTGTTGACCTTTTCTTCTTCCAGATTAATGTTGCTATTATTTTTTCTAGTTCTATAAAATAATTATTTGGTAGTTTGACTGTTTGACTGGCTTGGCAATGAATATAGTTTACTTAAGTAGAATTGTCATTTTTATTATATTGGTTTGGCCTACCCATGAACAATTGATTTTTTTTTCCTTTTTAAAAAGTAATTTCTTTTTGTAAATAATATTTTTATTTTTCTAATTACATTTAAAAACAAATTTTAACATTCTTTTTTTTAAAAAAATGAATTGCAAGTTTTTCCTACTCCTTTTTCTTCCCTAAGAAATACAGGTTATATATGTGCAATCATGTAAAACATTTCCATATTAGTTGTGTTATAAAAGAAGAGATGAACCAAAAGAAAAAAAAGACACTTAAATAAGGAAAGTGGAAAGAATATTCTTCAAGTTTCATTCAGACTTCATCAATTCTTTCTCTGGATGTGAATATCATATTTCCCCATGAGTACTTTAGAACTGTCTTGGATAGTTGTATTGCTGAAAATTGCTAAGTCATTCATACTTGATCATCATACAATGTTTCTGTTACTGGTACAATATTCTCCTGGTTCTGTTCACTTAACTTTGCATTAGTTCATGTAAGTATTTCAAGGTTTATTTTTTCTAAAATTCACCTGCTTGTCATTTCTTATAGCATAACAGTATTCCATTACAACCACACAGCAAAACATGTTTAACCATTCTTCAAATGATGGGCATCCCCTCAGTTTTCAATGCTTTGCCACCACAAAAAGAACAGTCATAAATATTTTTTGTGCAAGTAGGTCATTTTCCCTTTTCTTAAATCTTTTTTTTGAGATACAGACCTAGTTATAGTATTGCTATATCACAGGGTATTGCCTTTTGGGCATAATTCCAAATTGCTCTCCAGAATGGTTGGATCAGTTCACAACTCCACTAATAATGCATTAGTGTCCCAATTTCCCACATTGCTAACATTTATAATTTTCTTTTTCTGTCGTATTGGCCAATCTGATAGATGTGAGGTGATACCTCAGAGTAGTTGTAATTTTCATTTCTCTAATCAATAGTGACTTAGAGCATTTTTTCTTTTTAAATTATTTATTTATTTTTAGTTCACAACATTCAATTTTACAAGATTTTGAGTTCTAAATTTTTTCCCCTCCCCAAGCTGGCATGCAATCTGATTTAGGCTATACATGTACAATAATATTAAATATATTTCTACATTAGTCATAAGAAAGAAAAAGCAAAAAAGAGAGAAAGAAAAGAGTATGATGAGATCTGCATTCAGACTCCATAATTCTTTCCCTGTATGTGGATTGCAGTTTTCATAGTGAGTCTTTTGGAATTGTCTTAGATGATTACATTGCTGAGAAGAGCTAAATCTATCAAAGTTGGTCATCACACAATGTTGTTGGTACTGTGCACAATGATATCTTGGTTCTGCTCAATTCACTGAGCATCAGTTCATGTAAGTCTTTCCAGATTATGGAATGATAGTATTTCAGTACATTCAAATACCACAACTTGTTCAACCATTCTCCAATGGATGAGCATCCCCTCAATTTTCAATTCTTTGCCACCACAAAAAGAGCTGCTATAAATATTTTTGTAAATCTAGGTCCTTTTCACTTTTTATGATCTCTTTGGTATACAGACCTAGAAGTGGTATTGCTGGATCAAAGGGTATGCACAGTTTTATAGCCCTTCGGGTATAGTTCCAAATTCCCCTCCAGAATGGCTGGGTCAGTTCCCAATTCCACCAGCAATGCTTTAGTGTTCCAATTTCCCCATATCTTCTCCAACATTTATAATTTTATTTTTCTGTCATATTAGCCAATCAGATAGTTGTGAGGTGGTACCTCAGAGTTGTTTAAATTTGCATTTTTTTCTAATCAATAGTGATTTACAGCATTTTTCATATGATTATAAAGTTTTAATTTCTCCATCTGAAAACTGCTTGTTCATATCCTTTGACCATTTATCGATTGTGGAATGACTTATATTCTTATAAATTTGACTCAGTTCTCTATATATATTTTAGAAATGAAACTTATCAGAATGCAATTTATTAGAAACACTGGTTGAAAAAATGTTTCCCAGGTTCCTGCTTTCCTTCTAATCTTGATTGCATTGATTTTGTTTGTTCAAAAAAACTTTTTAATTTAATGTAATCAAAATGATCTATTTTACATTTTTTTTCCACATTTTATATATTTGATTTTAGTTTTCAACATTCACTTCTTTTTTTGGTGCTTAATAAATGTTTATTGACCAAGATTTCTTACGATTCTAAATCCTATGATCCTTTTCATTTAAATCGCCCTCACAATTTGTTCTTTTTTGCCTCTTTTTTATTTAATATATTTAGTTTTCAGCGTGGATTTTCATAGGAGTTTGAATTATGAATTTTCTCCTCATTTCTACCTGCCCCCCCACTCCAAGATGGTATATATTCTGGTTGCTCTGTTCCACAGTCTGCCCTCCCTTCTGTCACCCCACTACCCTCCCATCCCCTTTTCCCTTCCTTTCTTGTAGGGCAAGATAAATTTCTATGCTCAATTGTCTGTGTATCTTATTTTCTAGTAGCATGCAAAAACTTTTTTCTGTATGTTTTTGAACATCTATTTTTTAAAACTTTGAGTTCCAAATTCTCTCCCCTCTTCCCTTCCCACCCACCCTCCTTAAGAAATCAAGCAATTTAACATGGGCCACATGCGTATCATTATGTATAACCCTTCCACAATACTCATGTTGTGAAAGACTAACTATATTTTGCTTCTTCCTAACCTAACCCCCTTTATTA
>CM053622.1:332994334-333042202 GCA_028646595.1 Phalanger gymnotis
GAAAATTTGTAATTCAAACTCTTGTGAAAATCAATGTTGAAAACTAAATATATTAAATGAATTTTTTTAAAAAAAGCACTTAGAAGTTTAGTGATCTCATCAAAACATGGAATCCACTGCTGGCAGTAGCCTGCAACACCTAAGATGGCATGAAATTGTTTCTTAGTCTTTAGAATTGATGTTTCCTGGAAAAGTTGAACACATTTTGGAGACATGGCATAAGTGCCAGCAAACGAAATGAAGCCAAGATATTCAAGCTGAGAAAGACACCAATGTACCTTTGACTTGGAAACATTATGGCTTTTCTGATGAAGCTGAAGAAGGAGTTGGTGGCAGTCCTCAGACAGACCTCAACTCTAGGTACTGCTAATAGGAGATCATTAACTTACTGAATCAGAGTGGAGGCCCCAAATGTAACAGGAGGTAGGTCCTATTGTAGGATTTGGAAGAACAGGAAAGGTCTATCTTTATGCCCCTGTGGCAGACATGTCTACTGTGTATTCTTCCAGGTAAAGGCAAGCAGGTATTGGGGATCTGGGTGAATGGATATACTAAAGAAAGTGCAGAACAAATCTGTTATAGTAAAACAAGTTGCTTCACAGGGAACAGAAGAGCCAATAGTAGTGGGATGAGGCACTACTGGGTACCTAGGTATAACATAAGCATTAATTGCATGTAAATCTTTCACAAAGTGATATGCTGGTTTGCCATCAGGGCCTGGTTTAAGTTTTTTAACAGGTAGAATAGGACTGTTATGAAGAGATCTATCAGGAACTCTGATGCCTTGGTCATTGAGGGAATTAAAGATGGGAGTAATGTCCTCAATAACCTCTTTTGACAAAGGGTATTAAAGAATGGATGGGATGGTGGGGCCCCAATTCGATGGGAATTGTAATCTGAATAGCAGATTTCAGCAGTCCACTGTATGAGGACAATGTGAGCCGAAAGAGAATCAGGAATGTCTCTTGGTATTGTTGACTTCCCTAGTGGACCTGAACTATTATAGAGCATAATTGAGATATAAGAGATATAATTTTCATTTAGAGAATCAGAAAAATCTAAGAGGGGATCTTCTTCAGAAATCTCAGGAAAATCAAGTAATGCAGTGAAAAGCAAAAGACAGTCTTCAGGATAGTTTTCAGGGGAAGAAAGAGGGAGAGAAGGGAAGAAAGAGAGAGAGAGAGAGAGAGAGAGAGAGAGAGAGAGAGAGAGAGAGAGAGAGAACACCATCAGCTAAGCATGTAATGGTAGCTTAAGTTTACAAAAAAGGTCTCTTCCTAACAGGTTTATAAGAGAATTGGGCATGAAAAGCAAAGAATGCTTCACTGTGACAATTTGGAGAGAGAGTAGGAGAAAACTTTGAGGGTCTTTGGAAATTCCTACAGTCTTTTGGGACCCTATAAGAGTACAGTTATCACTTGGCACTGTTGTTAAAAGCGAATTAGATGCTTCAGTATTTATAGGATGGTTATAAAGGCAGTCACCAACTTTAAGAGTGATGTGGAGTTTATTACTGCAGGGGGAGGTAAAGACAGAGATGGTAGGAGCAAGGACCTTGGGATCAAGAAAAATGAAAGGGTCTGCTTCAGTTTTTTAGTGTAGAAGAAATTATATATGACATTATTTTTGTAGTGCTCCTGTTTGTTGTATCAAGGCCTAAAATATTTCAGAGCTGCCTAGATAATCATTATTTGTCACAAAAATAGAATTTGGCCTCATTGTCTACATAGCAATAGTCTAATGGATGAAGAACGCTTATTTTCCAGACTGTTATGCAATTTATTGGATCATTTGCAGAATTGGTTACACATTGGATAGACACTATAGATGGCCCATAATTGACTAGGAGGAAGAAGGAAGGCTGGATTATATTTAGGAAAATTATTTTTCTTTTTTATTATGGACTTGAAAATCACAAAATTTAAATATTTCATTATAGAAAGGATAGAAAAAGAAGATTGTCTATGAAACCACTAACGTCATATATATATATATATGTATATATATATATATATATATGAAACTTCTTTTTTTAAAAGTGAATATTACATTTAACTTGATGTTACCTATACTGCCCTGCTTGTATATGTCTTCTTTGGTCTGGTGCTTTCAATAAGCTCAAGCTTTTTCTGAAATATCTTTTTAAAATCAACATTCTTCCAGCGGTGCTGTATGTCTGCAAAGTATGGAGTACTATGATATCTGAAGAATTAGTTTTGTGCCACCTAAAAAGAAATGGAGAGGTACATAGAGAGCATGAGTAAGCTACAAGAAATGACAATGAATTAGGATCAATATATTGTCTTAGAAAGAGTGCTATACTTGAAGACAAGAAAGTTTGCAATCAAATTCTACCTTAGACAGTTACTATATGACCCCTAGCAAATCACTTAAACTTTGATCCTTATTTTCTTCAACTCTAAATTTTAATGATGCTTACCTAAATCCTCTTAAAGATTAAAAGGATCAAATGAGATATCATAGGTACAGTTCTTTGCAAAAATCAAGGCATTATATAAATTTGAATGATGGTGGTAGTAATTATTATGTAATCAATGATTAGTTGTGTAGTAGAATCAGCATCATTAGAGAGATCTTTGGTTCAAAGTGAAACTGGATACTATAATCAATGTGATGAACAATCATGACTTCAGAAGACTTGATAGGGAAGCAAGCTGTACATCTATCAACAAAGAGGGAATTGACAATAAATGCATGATATGGTGTATGTCCTTGGACATGGACAATGAGTTGATTTGGTTTTCTTGAGTTACCTGTTTGTTAAAGGAAGGGTCTTTTTGGAGAGACAGAGTCATTGGGAAATGTCAGTTTTGTTTGGACAAAAAAAGAACATCAATAAAACATTTTTAAAAGAAAAGGAGGTGGTTTGGAAATGTAATGACTGATGTGTAACTGAGGGATGGATTACTTGCTTCATGATTATTCAAGTAATTCCAAAAAATATATACATAGCAGAAGGTCCCTATAATATTAGGTGGATCCTTCATAAGAGATTTTAGTGAATATATAAGCAGCAGTCACATAGAATATTGTCCAACTGATCAGAATTGGGCTTCACTGCCGTTGTTCACTCAACATTAATGATGCCATGTTTTTAGAGAGTTTCCTCACTCTTAAGGTTTCTTCAATCTCCAGTTTTCATATTCCTTAAAAACATGTTGTCCATTAGGTACTTTGATAAATTTAACCACTTCTTTTTATTATTTTAAAATATTATTTTATATTATTTTTTCTCAATTACATGTAAAAATGTTTACATTCATTTTTAAAATCTGAATTTTAAATTCTCTCCTTCCTTCCCTCTTCACTTCACCCCTTGAGAAGGCAAACATACTGACATTGATTTTATATGCAAAGTTATGAAAAATGTATTTCCACATTAGCGATGTTGCCAAAAACATCACAAATAACCAATAAAAATTTTTTAAAAAGTAAAAAAAAGTATGCTTCAATCATCACTCAGAGTTCATTGGTTATTTCTCTGGATGTGGATAACATTTTTCATCATGGGTCCTTTGGAATTGTCTGGAATCCTTATCTTGATCAGACTAGCTAAGTCTTTCACAGTTAATCATTGTTAAAACATTGCTGTTACTGTGTACAATGTTCTCCTGATTCTGCTCACTTCACTCTGCATCATTTCATAGAAGTTTTCCCAGGGTTTTCTAAAACTATCCTGCTCATCAAGTCTTATAACATAATAATACTTTATCATAATCATATACCACAACTTGTTCAGGCATTCTCCAATTTATATACCTCTTGTTCTACTTGGCCAGTTCAGCTTTTTAAGGAGTTTTTCTCTTCAGGGGATTTTTGTGCTTCTTTTGCTATTTGGCCAATTCTATTTTTAAGGTGTGGTTTTCTTCAAGGTTGTGTGTGTGTGTGTGTGTGTGTGTGTGTGTGTGTGTGTGTGTGTGTGTGACCAAGCTGTTGATTCTCTTTTCATAATTTTCTTGCATCACTTTCATTTTCCTCCCAATTTTTCCTCTCCCCCTCTTATTTGATTTTTTAAATCTAATTTTTTAGCCATTCCAGGAATAATTGTTTGGCTTGTGTCCAATTAACATTTTTTTCTTTGAAGATTTGCTTGTAGCTATTTTGACATTATTGTCTTCTGTGCCTTGATCTTTTGTGCCTTGATCTTTCCTGTCACCATAGTTACTTTCTATGGTGAAGGATTTTTTTGTTGTTCATTTTCCCAGCCCATTTCTTGACTTTTAACTTTATGTTAAGGTTTTTCTCTGCTCCTGGGGTGGAAGAAACATTGTTCAAACATTGTTCAATAACAGATTTTTGTGTGTGCATGCTGCTGTTTTCAAAGAAACTTTTGTAATTTTTTGGTACTTCTGAGGTGGTATGATCTAAAGAGAGGTGTTGTCAATGCTTTCCTGGCTTGTGCCCTAAAATTTATCCAGCAAGGGACCTTGTTACCCTGCAGGCACAAATACTGGTGCTCTCCTTCTTCTGGGAACTGTGACCAGGGGCCTTACTCCCCTGTGATCTACTTTTCTTCATCCTTGAACTACAACCTGAAACTGAGTCTGAGCAATTCAACAGGGTTCTCAATCCAGTGCCAGCAAAGTGCCTCCTATAATCTCTTACTGACCAATTATTTAACCTCCTTACTGTCTGTGGGGTTAGAGATCTTGAAACTTCTGCTGTCACTGTTGCAGCCATCTCCAAGGCTCACTGCTGGCACCCCAACACCTGCATTACATTCGTCCCATTGTGACAGACCTTTCTTACCAAATTCTTAAATTTTCTTGGGCTGGAAAATTGTTTCACTCTGACCTTTTGTTGGCTCTACCATATCAGAATTTGATTTAGGTGTTATTTTAAAGTTGTTTAGAAAGGAATTTGGGAATGTCCAGGTGATTTCTTGCTTTTACCCTACCATTTGGTTCCTTAACCATTTCTTCTTAAATTAACTTTCCTATCATCTATAATGGCAAGCAAAGTGGAACTTTTTGCTGCTTTTTCTTTCGGAGTGCTTCTCAGCACTAAAGCAATCAGGCGCCTTTGATTGAGTCTTTGACTGAATCAAAAGTCTTTGATGACTTGCTTAAGTCACAAGAGAGCCTAAGTCACATGAATTTCAGTCATATGGTTGTGATGCCCTCTGACCCTGAAGAAGTGTATATATACTCTGAGGTTAGCATTTTGCTTTGGTGGCTGAGTCACTGCAAGAGTGCTCATGTGATTTGGCCAGACAAGACTCTTCGTAACTGTTAAGGATCCCCATAGCTTTGAAAACCCAGATGTTGGTGCTTCTCTCTCTGGTAACTATGTATGTATTGCTGTGGACAGACAGAAGCCCTATCTGCTGATGTGTATTATTTGCTCAGTTTATATAATTTCTGCTTGTAATTTCTGTTTATGTTTTCTCTGACATTCAGGGTGCTGACTTTTTGACCCGAACTAAGTGCATGTTTATATGCATGTTTAATTAAAGTGAGATTTTAAACCACTTAAAGTTGCTTTTCTTAGAAAAGCAGGTCAAAAAACCTGTGCTAGCAGCACCAGATGTGCTGGTGTTGTTGGTCTTACACCTTCATAGCAGCTGTTTTGTAGCATTGTTGTTACATCATCCTTTTCAGAGTAAACCATTTATATGGAAAAGATAAATCTCTGTGTTCAACATTTCCACTGGTCCTGTGGGAAACTGGATGATTGCTGCTTCCTGCCTAGCAATGGGCAGCCTATTTTTTTTTAAATATTTTGCATCAGTTCAAGCTTTTACTTTTGATATAATTTGATATCTATGAGGGCCTACTTCTTCATGAGTTCATATATCCTGTACTATTGGGAGCAGAGCCATGATGACAACATAGCACTCAGCCAAACCTTTCCAACGTTCCCCTCCAAACAACTCTAAAGTAATGTTTCAGATACAAGTCTGGAGGGGGAGCCAACAAAAGGTTAGGATGAGATATTCTTCCAGCCTAAGCCATCTTAGAAGTTTGGAAAGAGAGATCTATGACACAGGGGTAGTTACCGGCCTAGAGCACATGTGGATGCTACAGCAGTGATAGCACTAGGTGATGGCAGAGGAAACAGTAGCAGCTTCAGGAGCTCTTAAGTCAGAGACAAAAAGGAAACCTGACAGCTAGTCAGAAGATTAATGGGATTGATGTACTAGCACTAGATGCAGGATTAGAAGCTGTTTGGCAACTACATTATGTATACCCACTTCTGAATCACAGTCCAAGGAAGTGCTTTCAGTCAAGAAAGAACAGGGGTCCTGAGGAGCAGTATTGCTTTCAGGCACCTTGAGGAAAAGCTTTACTTCTTATCCCAAGAGATCAGGAATGCTGAGGTGCAGGATCAATTGCAATCCCAAGAAATGAGACATTTCCTGGGTAAGGAACAGAGGTTGACCAGTAGAGCAGTGACCACATGTTTTCTTTGATTGTACCACCCCAGAAGTTCCAAAAACTTACAGACCTCCAGAACTAGCTCTAAAAACAACAGTGAGAAAAAACCTAAAGCTTGAGACAGTGCACCAAGCCCCATGACAGGAACTGAGCTCAACATTGACATAAACTCGAAGTGGAAAAATGGGGTGGAAAAATGATAAAATAACAAAAAAAGAACCTAAGACCAGAAAACTACTACATTGACAGGGAAGATCAAGATACACACTCAGAAGACAATGAAATCAAAACATCTCTAAGCAAAGCCTCAAAGAAAAACATGAAATTTAAAAGGGTTTGCACAAGCAAAAGTAATGTAGCCATAATTAGAAGAAAAACAGGAAATTCAAAAAAAAATTATAACAAATTTCTCTGATAAAGGTTGTATTTTCTCATATATATAGGGAACTGAGCCAAATTTATAAAAAAATTAGCCATTCCTTAATCAACAAATGATCAGAAGATAGGAACAGGAAGTTTTCAGGAGGAAAAATCAAAGCTATCAAGTCACATGAAAAACCACTTTAATTCACTATTGATTGGAGAAATGCAAATTAAAACAACTCTGAGATACCATCTCACACCTATCGGATTGTCAAATATGACATAAAAGTAAAATGATAAAAGCTGGAGGATATTTGGAAAAATTGGGGCACAAATGCACTCTTGGTGGAGTTGTGATCTGGTCCAACCAATCTGGAGAATAATTTGGAGCTACAGTTATCCCTTCCATGTTGTGGGGATTTGGAGCATGGCATACCCTCGATCTGGAAAATTTACATAAAATATTTGGGCCTGTCTTTGTGCTAGAGAAGTCTGAATTATTATGGTATTAAAAGACAAAATATGTTGATATTATATAATACTAAACATATGCTTTATGCATATCTGAGTTTCTATAGTTTTTCTGTGTTGTCTGCTGGCTTGTGTTGTCTTTGCATGTTATCTGTGACTTCCACAAAACTCCCCCAAATTCCATTTTGCTTTATTGTGTTAACCTGTAATATATCAAAACTGTGATGAAGAAAGTCATGATGTGGAAGGGATAACTGTACTTCCAAAGGACTATAAAACCATGCATATCCTTTGAACTAGTAATACCACTTGTGTGTCTGCATCGTGTCAAAGAGATCATGGTTGGTTAGTTGTTTTGGGCTTGAAGAGAACCAAAATGACATCACTATGGTGGGGTCAAGGTATATTGTGTCTGACTGTGGCTTATCAGACCACTTCAAGCTTGGAAGGCTCTAGTACAGGTCAGGCACAAATGGTCCATATGAACATTTGGAATAGAGATGTCTCTAAATTTCTCCAGCTCGCCTTTCTTTTGAACTACTGCAATTTTGCTTAGCTTATAGAGCACAGTGCCTCTTTAATGTGGGCACACCATACTGGGTAGTCTTGTGCCGATATCTTTCATTTTTCAAAATAGATTCCAAAGTTCTTCAGAGAGACCTTGAGAGTGTCCTTGTATTGCTTCTTCTGATCTCTCTGGGAGTGCTTGCCTTATATGAATTCTCTATAAAATAGCTTAAAACATATATTTGATGTTCAGATAATATGGCCAGCCCATCTGCCTTGTGCCCTCTCCAGTAGAGTTTGAATGTTTGGCAGTTTAGCTCATGAAAGGACCTCAGTGTCTGGTACCTTATCTTGGCAGATGATCTTCTGTCTTTCTGTCTTCCTAAGACAATTCAAATGGAAGTGATAGAGTTTCCTGGAATGGCCCTGATATACTGTCCAGGTTTCACAGGCACATAATAATGAAATCAGCACAATGGCTCTATAGATTTTCAGTTTGGTAGGCAGCCTAATAACTCTTCTCTTCCACACTTTCCTTCAGAGCATCCCAGACACTGAGCTAGCTCTGGAAATATGTGTGTCAATGTCATCATTTATGTGTATATCATCAAAAATTATCATGCCAAGGTAAGTGAACTTATTCACAGCATTCAAAATTTCTTCATTTGCTGTAACCAATGGTTCCATGTATGGATGGTGCAGTGCTGGCTTGTGGAGAAACTCTGTTTTCTTGGTGTTGTCAGGCCAAAATTAACACAAGCAACAGAGAATAGATCCATACTGTGTTGCATCTCAGCCTAAGAGGCTGAATTGAGTGTACAATCATCTGTGAACAAAACGTCACGCATGAATTCTCCCTGCATTTTTATTTTAGCTTGTAGCCTTTTCAATTTAAATTTACCATCAATGTGACACCTGACCGTTTTTGTCCTCTTTGAAGGTATCTGACGACATTAATGAAAACATTGCTCTAAAAAGCATGGGAGCAAGCACACAGCTCTGCTTCATTTCATCGGTGACCCGGAAAGTGCAAGAGCATTGTCCATTATCTAGAACTCATGCAAGTATGCTTCCATGAAACTGGCATATAGTACAGACGAACTTCTCTGGGCAACCAGATTTTCCTATGACATTGTATAAGCCCTCACAACTGACAGTACCAAAGGCCTTTGTCTGATTGATGAATGTTGTGTATAGATCTTTGTTATGTTCTTGGAATTTAAAGAGATCAAAGAAAAATGAAAAAGGATTTATGTGTATAAAAATATTTATAGCAGCTTTTTTTGTGGTCACAAAGAATCGCAATTTGAGGGGATATCCATCAATGGAAATTGGATGAACAAGTTGTGGTACATGATTGTGATGGAATTCTATTGTGCTATAAGAAATGATGAGCACGATAGTTTCAGACAAGCCAGGGAAGATGTCTATGAACTGATGAAATATGATGTGAGTAGAACCAGAACATTGTCCACAGTAATGGCAATGTAAGGATGATCAAATGTAAAAGATTTAGCTATTCCAATCAAGACAAGGACTCAAGACAATTCTAAAAGACACATGATGAAAAATCCTATGATGAGTATCTCCAGAGAGATAAATGATTAACTCTGAATGATGATTTAATTATACTTTTTTATTTTATTTTTCTTGTTTTTTTTTTGTTTTCTTTTGCAACATGGCTAATGTGGAAATATCTTTTGTATGACTTCACATGTATAATAAATATCATTATCCTTCCTTCTCAAGGGGTGGGGGGTAGAGTGGGAGGTAGGGAAAGAATCTGGAACTCAAATTTAAAAAAAACAATGTTAATTTTTTACATGTAATTGGGAAATAATGAAATAAAAATACATTTTAAAAAAACATGTATCTTGCTAACAGATTAATTAAGTTCTCATAAAATTTGGTATTCTTTTTTGGTTATAATGGTCACTTAATTTGTTGCCAACCAGGAACAACACATGTTTCTAGTCACCCCAGCTGAATCTATGGTAATCCTTAATCCTGAGTGTAATAACCAACCCCCTCACTTTACAAATAAAGAATTTGAGGCCAGAGAGGCGAAAATACTTGCCAAGTCATACAGGTAGTGAGTGGCCAATCTAGCACCTGAACCTAGATACTAGACTCTAAACCTAGGTCATTTCCCACTATAACAACTTGCCTCTAGTCTAACTTCAGTTTTCAAATAAGTAAACTGAGGCTCAGGCAAGCTAAGTTACTGTTCAAGGACATCAGGAAAGTTTTGGGGAAATAAAAACCCTTATATTCCTATTAGGAAAAACAATCATTTTGACCAAAACCTTTATTCCTTGACTTTCACGGTAGGCTTTCCTTTCCTCTTTATAATCTGATTAAGTTCTGCTGGCCCCTAGGGCAGCTAGTTGCTGCAGCGGGTAGAGCACTGGGCTTGGAATCAGGAAGACTCATATTCATGAGTTCAGATCTGACTTCAGACACTTACTAGCTATGTGACAAAGGGTAAGTCACTTAAGCCTGTTTGCCTCAGTGTCCTCATCTGCAAAATGAACTGGAGAAGGACATAGCAAACCTCTCCAGTATCTTTGCCAAGAAGAGTCATGAAGAGTTGGACATGACCGAAATGATTCGATAACAACAGGAAAAAGTCCCCTTGTCTCCATGAAGTCTTCTCATATTAACCTTTCTTTTCTCTCACCATAGGTTATCCTATATGGTGTATCACTTTTAAAATGTCAATATGTATCTTATATCTATATCTACCTATGTGTTTATATGCATATATATATGTATATGTATGTGTATTTTTATGAACCCAGCGAACAGGTGCTTCCTTCAGCATTGTAAATTGCATCTAATTCCTAACTTTTTCTCTTTTTCAAATTTGGCCCATATCTTCCCATAAATCCCCCAAAGGTATCTATCCAACATTCTGGAGTCTTCATCTAGGCTTCTGTTTCCATAATCTGGCTAGCAGCTTCTGTGGGGGTGTAACATCCACCCACAGCCAGCACCCAGAAAGCTGCCAGCACGCCGCAAAAACACATGTTCTTTTGATCTGCCTTAATAAGGAAAGCAAGGTTAAGGGGTTGGCAAGCTTACTTTAATTCAGCATACAAATATCATTCACTTAGTTCAGGTGAAAAAGCCAACACCCTGAACTTCAGAGCAAATTACAAACAAATTACAAACATCAACATACAGACCTTGTCTGATTCAAATCCCAGTACATAGTTACTAGAGTTCAACAAAGTCTCAGCATCCGGGTTTACAAGCTGGAGGGCTCCTTAGCTACAGCTGCCCCAGAGTCTCCTCATCAACACCATCTCAAGAACCCTGAACAAAGGGCTCTGTCCTTCCTTCTTATAGGCTTCAGACATCATCAAATGTCATCTGAATGACCAGAATTTAGGCTGCTATGATAGGTTCTTGAGTTAGCCCCTCACCTTAGGACCCTGGGAGGTTCACATCCACATAGGTTAGGTTAACACCTAATGGGGCATGGCTGTGGAGTTAGTACCTCCCCTTAGCCAGCCCCACCTTGGGCCCCACCCCAGTCACCAATCCACACCCACATAGGTTCCACACCTAATAGGGGTTTGGGCCTGGGGCTTAGCATTACTCAAAGCAAACAAAAGCCAAACTCTTCAAGGGCACTAAATGCTAAGGAGCCCATTTTGCTTACCAACACAGCTTCTTGACTTTGATGGCTACTAATCCAGCATGAAGGTGTTCATCTCTGATCTCTCGCTCTCACTTTATGACCAGTCCACTTCCTTTTCTGTTATAATCAGTGTTCAGACTTTGCCTTCATATATATTTTTGAAGGAGAGCCATACACTATCACCTCAAACCTTAGACCAAAATTCTTGACTTTAAATCTGGTCACTGAAACTGCAAATTATTTATTATAATCAATCGACGACACTATACTAAGTACATAGAGTACGCTTTCACACGTGTTCTTAGGCACTGGGACAAAAAGGAAATGGTATGTATTTTCAATGAGTTTACATTCTCCTGGGGGTAAACAACATATGTGTGTATATGTATATATGTATTTGTATATATATATATATACACATATATATATACACATACATACACACACACACTCACATACATCAACAAATACAAAAATATAAAAAGCAAATACAATTAATTTTAACTATCGTGTACTAACTACTGAGGTACTATATACAATTTTATGGACCTAAAAGGGTCAATTAATTGCATTTCTAAATTTATTTTCTATTTTGTTATTTATTTTAGAAAATGGCCCTTATCTTGGTTTTCTGGCTAGACATAGGCAGCAGTGAATTTCTTCCAATGTGAGGTTAGGAAGGCCAATTTTCTTTCTGCCTAAAGGCACTTTGAGAGAACAGACTGCAGGGGGTTGCTCTAGGAGTTGGTGCTAAGGATGGATAGGTCTCTGAGGGTTCAGAGACACAGTTCAATATGCAAATATGCAAACATCAAAAAGCTTATCCAAAACTTTTGGTCTGGAAATTTCCCAATAGCAAAATTTCTATATCTTCTAGTACTACTTGGTTAGAAATACTGAAAGATTTGTTTTTCAGTCTGTATTTTGATACTTGTGGTTTGGGCAGATACCATGAAGTGAGAAGGCAAGTAGATATTTTTGTAAAGAAGTTAACTAAAGTATCTGGAGCCATAAAAACATGGTTTGGGCTGATGCCTTGGACAAAATTTGTCCTTGTTCTTGTATACTCCATGTCATATTTTTCTCTCATCTTAAATGAACAACATTATTGCCTTTAATTTTACAATACAAGTGTTTTTTATAATTATTTTTTAAAATCTCATATCCAAGGAATTATAGAAATCACTCAAACCTGAGAGGAACATATCTTGTTCTATACCTCTGTATGTGACAATTTCACCCACTTTCCTTGGGTCAACTTAACAGTCAGTTTGCACAAAGCAATATGGTCATGTGGAGATCCAAGTCACAAAGAAGAATTGTTCAGTCTGTTCACTTCCATCACATAGACTCAATTATCGGAATTTAAAAATTAAAAATTAAAAAAAAATTCTATAAGAATGTGACTAGTTTACTTTTTCACTGTGAATATAAATTAATACCCTTTTCTGGCTTCACATGATTTTTCTTCAAATGAAAATGAGAATTAATCAATTTCACCACCCATTTTTTTCTTCCTACATTTTAATGGCAAATATCTCCATTTGAGTAATTTTTGTGGAAAATCAGTATCCATACTAGGAAAGGAAAAGAATCCATGTACAAAATTTATGTTACCAAATGAGATTAATTGAACAATATTCTTTACAATCAAAGCCTCCTTACCAAGGTTAATTACTTTACATGTGGCCATTATCCCTTCCCCTTCAGGATTCTTCAGCAGATTTCATCCTCAATAACCCCATTCTCCTCAAATCTTTAGTCTATTCCGATCAACTGGTTCCCTTCCTTAAACATGCTTAAGTCTTCCCCATTTAAAAAAAAAGTCCCTCAAATGAAAAACCTTCACTAGCTTATCACCCTTTAAAACAATTGTCTTATGTCCCTCTTTCCTTTTTCAGCCAAACTCTTTGAAAAAGCCATTTGTACTTGCTGCATCCATGTCCTCTCTTCTTGTACGCCATAACTCTTTGCAATCTGTTTTTCTACCACATCCCTCAACTGAATCTCATGATGATATCTTGCTAAACCTGATACTGTTTTCTTATTCATAATCCTTCTTAATTTATTTCTGCATTTGACACTGTCGACCATCTTCTCTTTCCAGACACTCTCTCTTCCCTAGGTTTTTATGATACTGCTCTCCCAGTTTTATGTCCCATTTGTCTGGCCACTCTTTCACAGTCTTTTGTGTTGTCCCATCCATATTACACTCCCTACTTGTAGGTATTTTCCAAAATGGAGTTGGTTTCATCTTATACCCATAGACAATAAAAATAATCAATTTTCAGAATATTTAGTCAGTTTGCTTTGCAGTACTCACAGGGAGTATAAGCAAATGGACCACTAGAAAGATAATTGTATCTTTTGTACCAACATATATTTCGTAGGATGAAAAAGCAGAGAAATTCTTTGAAGAACTTAACGTTTTACAACGAACTAAGTCGACCTTGATTTTGTCTTCCACTTCTAGTAGAATCTTAGGCAACGATTGTTTTATTTTCCTTGTTGTATCCTCAGTACATAGCCTAATGAATGCCTTGTACACAGGAGGTGCTTAATAAATGCTCGTTCAATTGACTCAGTAAAATCAGTCAATAAGCATTTATTAACTACCAATTATGCACTAGGTCTTGCAATACAAATACAAAAATAACACCAGTCCCTGGCCTTAAAGAGCTTATACAATACTGAACAATACTGAATGAATTACTCATCTTTTCTTCTCCTCCTACCTGTTTGAACACTCTGCAGTCTCCCTTGCTCTATCTTCACCTATATCATACCTTCTAAGTGGCTGTACCCTAAGTCTTTGTCCTTGGCCCCTTTTTCCTGTCCACATTCTCTCATTCTGTGACCTCCCATGGGTACAATTTTCATATCTATGCAGACACCTCTTGAGTTTTTCTAAAAGGACATTTAAAGCAATGTATTCTGAAGGAATTTCAAAATCAACATGTCCAAAAAAATAACACACTTCCCCTCCAAATCACCTCCTGAATTTTCCACCGTGGAAGACACAGTTATCTTTCTAGTCAGCCAGGATAACAACACTGGTGTCATCCTTGATTCTTCACTCTCACTGCAAATGGCTTCCTTTTGGGACAAAGGATAGTATTGGGAATAGATTCTTGAACTTAGGAAGACCTGAGTACAATCCCATCTCAGTCATTTACTAGCTGTGTGAATCTGGGTAGCCTCTCTGTGCCATAGCTTCTTTATCCATAAGACCAGGGGTGTTGAGTTTTATGGTTTCTAAGGTACTATTTAGCTCTAAATCCATGATCCCATGACAAGCAGTTGTCTAATATTGTTGCTTCACAATGCCTCAAGTAGGTCCCCTTCTTACAGTCACCACCCTCTTCACTTCTCATGTGGACTTTCTTCCTCATGACCTCTTGCCTTGGGATTTTAAGTAGTCATTCTGCCTCTAGGATCTCCCCACAGAAATCTGTCCTCCACACAGCCACCACAGGTTTGATTTTGTCACTCTCCTCCCTTAATAACCACCAGGGCTCCCTATTTCCTCCAGGATCAAATATAAAATCCTTTATCTGTCATTTAAAGCTCTTCAAATGAATTTCATCTTACTTTTCTAGCTTTTATGATAATACTCCTTATTACGTTCTTCACAGTCTAGCCTTATTGACTTTCTCATGTTTCATGACACTCTACGTCCTATTTCCATATCTTTGCACTGACTGTACCCTACTCCTGGAATGTTTTTTCTTCCCTTTTCTGTCTTGAAATCTCTGATTTCCTTTAAGATACAGCTTAAGTTCCATTTTCTTAAGGAGGTCTTTTGTGGTCCCCTGGCTCTTTTTGTCCCACCCTCCAAAGTTATATCTGTTTTATATGTATTTTGAATATAATTATATGTTTTCTCCCCCATTAGAAAATAGGCTCCATGAGAGCAGGAACTGCTCCTCATTTATCTTTGTGTACTTAGCACCTAGCACAGGGCACAACAATTAATTCTACATTTATATTTCCATTCAAGCAGTCAATCAAGTATTTTTTAATTGTTGAGCCCTGTGCTAGGTGCTAAGTACACAAAGCAAATATGGAGTCCTTTTGTAAAGAAATGCCTTGTGATAGTAGCAAATACTTCTTATTTAATCTCTGATAATTTATTTTTTTTATATTTTCATTTTAATTATTAGTGTCATGTTTCAGCTGGACCACAATATGAAGAAGACTTTACCTGGGAGGGGATTTTTATCATCAGAAATTCCTTTTAATAAGGTTTAGAATAAAACTGTTTTTGTTCACTACAGCATCCCCTACTTTTCTCTTGTCCAAATTTTAGTAGCAGTGACCAGCATCTACAACATCATTGAAATAATGCCTCTGAATAGGTTTTACCAAGTGGTAAAAAGAAATCAACATAGTATTGTGGAAAGGATGCTGCCTTTGGAATCAGAGGGCTCAAGTTTAAATCTTTACTTGACTATATATTACCTGTGTGACTTTGGGTAAGTCACTTAACCTCATGCAGTTAAAAATCTATGATACTATGAATTCTGGCACAATAAAATTTTCTAAGAGGAAAGAGCATGGGTTTTTGAATCAGAATCTTAAATCCGAATTTGAGCTCGAATCTCCAACCTGACACTTATTAGCAGTGTGATCTTGTTCAACTCATTTTCTTTCTTTAGCTTCACTTTTCTCACCTGAAAAAAATATGGACAACATTGGCACAAAGGATCAGCATGGCAGCACATGAGTAGAAGCCTGGTCTTGGAGTCTGAAAGATCTGGTTTCATGAAAATTCTGCCTGTGACACATGTGAGCTCTATCATTTAATCTCTCTGTATGCTGGAGATTTATTCTTTAAAACCGAAAGTTTGAGATAAGTTGCTGCATTTGCATCAGTGAAAGGAGTTTCCACACTTAGAATTCCCCACAGCAGAGGAAATCATGGATCTGGACCAAAACGCTAAACTACTTCCTTATGTTTGTGAAGAAAGTAGTTTATAAACTTTAAAGGATTGTAGTACTACTAACACTGATTCATATTTAAGGTATAAAAATAATTTATATTTACGTTGAAAGTGAGTAATGGGTAATGATTTGCATTGGCTTACTTTATGCCTCTACAGGTAGCCTTTTGAAGGGAGAGATAAGAAAAGCACACAAGATTGGCACATTTGATTACAAATCATAGTCTGGATTTCTCTCTTTTTAGCTTCTTCCCCTAAGAAACTCATCTCTGCTTAATGTTCCATTTTGCTTCAAATTTTGGGCTGCAATTGTATCTCTATCTCTCACTGGCACGTATAACTATCCTAAGCTTTTTTCTGCTTTTTTGATCTTATCTGAATGGGAACTTGAACTTGGAGGCCATTGAGTCCGACCTCCTCATTTTACAGATGAGGGAACTGAGTCTGAAAGAGGTTAAGAGATCTTTCAGATCTTGTTTTGGCCAATTTGTAGAACTCTGAATGTCCCAGAAGAGATTATTTTCCTTCTTATCTAATCTTTAATATGATTTTGATAAGATACTGGCCTTTGCAGAATATCATCTGTTAGCCAGTTTGTTTTAGGATATACGGCTCCTGCCACTTTGCTTGAGTTCCCTGAAAAATACTTCTGGGCATCTCCTGGACCCTACTGTTTCAGAAATACGTACTTTGCACCTCCAGTTTGTATCCCTCACTTTGTTTTTGATTCCAACTCTGAGAGTCTGGGCCACTTCCTCTCAAGAGGAGTGGCCTTCTCTTTTCAGGCAAAACAGATTAGAAAGCATGGCAAAAGCAATTTGATTTTGTTTTCAGTGTTCTCTGCTACCTTCCCAGTTGTGAAATCCTTGGAACAGCAGATCACTTGGCATGCATTTTTCACCTGCTTTTTTTCTTTCCTCATCTCTCAAATGACTTTCTTTAAAAAATAGCCTCTCTTTGCTATTCTTTGGTCACACTGAGGGTGTTTTATAAGAGAATTTATAACCCAAGGGTTGGTCTGCTCTCTGCTGACATTAACTTTCCCATAAGACCTTATAGTAGGGACGTGGGCTGATACAAATTTGTGAACCTAGTTAAACCCCTGAGGTCATGCAAGACTGTGAGTTCTTTCCTGGCAAGCATGGCCACCTGCTAACCAACCTGAAACTTGCAGTAAGTTTGCAACCACTCGTTGAAAAGAAAATAAAAGTGTTGATGCCAGAAGCACACAATCTCAGGAAAGGGGGAATTAAGAGGGTAAAAGCTAGACCACTGCAGGAACACCTGAATCTAATAACAAACTGGATAGCTTTCAACTGGCAGTACATTTGGCCATAGAAAAGCAACTGTTCTGTTTGTTTTTGGTCAATGAACAAATGCTACTCTAGAATGCTGCTAATGGGAGAATGATTTTGACCCCACTTAGGACCAGGAGATTTTAGCTGGCTCAAGTCTCTCTGGGTTAGCTAAAGTCATCTCTCCTGAAAAAAGCAAACAAACAAAACAAAAACCATACATAGGAAACCACTGATCTTGCTTGTTTTTAATTCTTCTTTTAAAAAAAAAATTAGATATTGTGGTTGTAAGCAGTGCCCTGTATTAGAAGACTGGTCTGGATTAGAGATAGGTCCAATGAGTCTACATTAACCTGTAGTAGTCAGGGATGGAGTATATCCTAGCTTTAAGTTACCTGTCATTTAGATGGTGAAGCAGACAGGCTTTTACTCTTTCTCCAATCCTATATCCTAACTTGGAGTCCCTATTGAGTCTAATCATTATCAAGGAGGAATACAACTTCATCACTATCTGCCACTCTTCATCTGTTCCAAAATAGATGCTTTCTTTCAATTTCCCTCTACAACATTATGAGGTAAACCAAGTATGGATTTGACTTTATACTTTCCCCTCTCTTTCAGGTTCTTGTTAATCCCAAATTTCTTCTTCACTTTGGAGTACCAAGTACTTTGATATTGTCCTCAAACTTTCTAGGCCTTCCACTTTTAAGCTTTGACCAAGCTTCCTCATACATCCATAGTTTTTTTTATATGTTTCCTTTTCTCATCGTTAGTATTTACTTGTCATAACAGGTTTGGACATGGCTTCTAAGGCAAAATTTGGCCACTTGATATGCTTATCCATATTAATGAATGGTAATGCCTTAATATTTTACCTATGTAGGGTATTTGCATACTACTTTAAGCCTTTTCAGAGGCTCCCACTGCTCAATCATCTCTTCCAGATCTTCTCTATCCGTCCCCGCAGAGACCAGGAGACTTTCCACAATTAGCAGGAAGATAGTGAGTGCCACATACCTGGGAATTAAACTTAAGAGAGACTCTCTAAAATAGCAACATCCTAAAAATTATTTTGAATTCTAAGGTGGGCTAATTCTAATCTTTGCTCTTGCAGTAATTAGCTCTGTGACCTCTGATATTTCTCTAAGCTTGTTGTGTTTAATGTCTGTCCTGGCTCCCTAATCTTAGGCACTTAATTTGTTTCAACCTTAGTTTCCTCACTTATAAAATAGGGATAAGAAGAGCACTTACCTCATAGTGCTGTTTTGAGATTCAAATAAGATAATACATGTAAAGCGATTTGCAATTACTGTAAAATGGGATCTATATAATGGAAATAAGTTGTTGGTATAGAACCACAATGGGGAAAGATTCTCTCCTTAAATCTATATTTTACCAACAAGAGAGAGTCTGCTGAGAACTGGAAAGTATAATGAAATTATGCTAATAAAGTAATAAAATTTATTACATAAACAAAAGAGAGATTATATAAGGAAAAGATAGGGAAAATGAACAGTAACGGTCTAAGGAGATAGAAGAGATTATGTGGGAAAGAAGTTTAACCATATATATCTAAGAAATTATACTAATTCTCAGTGGAATATTGATGAAAAAAGAAACTGAGTCTATCAGGACTTGAAATGGAGAAGAACATCAATTTTCTGTTTATTTTTGCTTTTTTACTTCCATTCCTCATTTCTTCCTTCTGTTCCTCTCCCTTTTCTTTTCTCTTGCCATCTTTGTTTCATTCCTATTTCAACCTTTTGAACCCTTTCCTCTTGTCCTCTTTCACTTTTCCCCCTTTTCCTCATTTTCTGCAAAGATGTAAGAAATAGATATGTTCCAGATTAGGAAGTCATTCTAGGTCCCTTTTCTCCTCTCTTTCCTTCCCCTCAGTCTATTAACTGTACAATGAATACATCAGTTATATAGCATTTATTAAGAGCTATGTACAAGGCAGAATGCTAGGTGCTAGGCTTTGGCCATGTCAGGAGCAAAATAACATGACAAAATATTGATTGCATTTTAGTAGCTAGGATTTATTACTAAGGTAGAATTAATTCCTAACTCAACTTTCCATGTAGTCAGACATTTGTTAGAGATGCAATAATTTTTTGTAAAGATCTAGAAAATAAACATAAAAATAAGAAAAAAATATATAATGAGCAATGAAAAAATCTAGTTGACCTAATAAACAAATTATTGATGCCTAGCAAATAGAAAATGAATAGGAAAAAAGTTATTGACATAGGTTGTGGAACTGATATACATTAATTGTTTGCAGGTTGTCTTATTCATTAGATTACTAGCTCCTCAAGCTCAGAGAATATATTTTGTCTTGCCTATATCCCCAAAGTTTAACACAATGCGGGGTACACAGTAGGTAATTATTATATGTTTATTCATTTACTGACTTGCTGAAAAAGAGGCCAAAAAAGACTAAATCCAACCTTATTCAACAACTTGACTTATTTGACTAGCTGAGAGAGAAGCTAGTCAAGGGCTAAACAGGTTTAGAACATAATTGCATTTATAAAATCTTTTTCTTTCTTGAGATTTTCTTTTTATTATTAATTAAATTTTAGTTTTCAACATTGACTTCCACAAAATTTTGAGTTCCAAATTTCTCCCCATCTCCTTCCTCCCTTGCCTGAAGATAGTGTGCATTTTGATTACTCCTTCCCACAGTCTGCCCTCCCTTCTCTCACCCCCCCCATTATTTTATCCCCTTCCCTTCTACTTTTTTCTGGAGAGCGAGATATTTTTGTACCCTATTGCCTGTGTATCTTATTTCCCAGTTGCATGTAGAAACAACTTTTAACATTTGTTTTTAAAACTTTGAGTTCCAATTTCTCTCCCTTCTTCCCTCCCCACCCACATTCATTGAGAAGGCAAGCAATTCAATATATAATTTATACATCTGTTGTCATGCAAACCACTTCCATAATAGTCATGTTGTGAAAGACTAAATATATTTCCCCCCCTTCTATCCTGTTCTCCATTTATTCTTTTCTCTCCTTTGACCCTGTCCCTCTTCAAAAGTGTTTACTTCTGACTACATCCTGCCCCAACCTGCCCTCCATTTTATTATTCCCCCCTCTCTTATCCCCATCCCTCCTACTTTCCTGTAGGGTAAGATAGATTTCCATATCCAATTAAGTATGTATTTTATTCCCTCCTTATGACAAATCCAGTGAGGATAATGTTCACTCATTCCCTCTCACCTCCACCTTCTTTCCCTTCACTATAAAAGCTTTTTCTTGCCTCTTTTATGTGAGATAATTTTCCCATTCTGCTGCTTCCTTATGATTTCTCTTTCCTGTTTACCTTTTTCATGCTTTTCTTGACTCTTGTATTTAAAAGTCAAATTTTCTATTCAGCTCTGGTCTTTTCATCAAGAATGCTTGAAAGTTCTCTATTTCATTGAATATCCATTTTTCCCTGAAGGATTATACTCAGCTTTGCTGGGTAGGTGATTCTCGGTTTTAATCCTAGCTCCTTTGACCTCCAGAATATCATATCCCAAGCCCTCTGAACCCTTAATATAGAAGCTGCTAAATCTTGTGCTATCCTCATTGTGTCCTCCACAGTACTCAAATTGTTTCTTTCTGGCTGCTTGCAGAATTTTCTCCTTGACTGGAGAACTCTGGAATTTGGCTACAATATTCCTAGGAGTTTTCTTTTTGGGATCTCTTTCAGGAGGTGATTGGCGGATTCTTTCAATTTCTATTTTACCCTCTGCTTCTAGAATATTAGGGCAGTTTTCCTTGGTAATTTCTTGAAAGATGATATCTAGGCTCTTTTTTTTATCATGGCTATCAGGTAGTCCAATAATTTTTAAATTCTCTCTCCTGGATCTATTTTCCAGGTCAGTGGTTTTTCTAAGGAGATATTTTACATTGTCTTCTATTTTTCATTCTTTTTGTTCTGTTTTATAATTTCTTGATTCCTTATAAAGTCACCAGCTTCCATTTGCTCCATTCTAATATTTAAGGAATTATTTTCTTCAGTTAGCTTTTGGACCTCCTTTTCCATGTGGCTAATTCTGGTTTTGGCATTCTTAACTTCTTGGCTTTTTGGATCTCTTTTGCCATTTGGGTTAGTCTATTTTTAAGATGTTATTTTCTTCATTTGGGGGGTTCTCCTTTAGCAAGTTGTTGACTTTTTTTCATGATTTTCTTGCATCACTCTCTTTTATCTTTCCATTTTTTCCTCTACTTCTCTTGATTTTCAAAATTCTTTTTGAGCTCTTTCATGGTCTGAGATGAATTCATATTTTTTTCTTGAAGGCTTTGGATATTAGAACTTTGACTTTTTTGTCTTTTTCTGGTTGTATGTTTTGATCTTCTTTGTCACTAAAGTAAAATCCTATATTCCGAGATTTTTCTATGCTGTTTGCACATTTTCCCAGCCAATTACTTGACATTTAAGCTCTTTGTTAAGGTAGGACTCTGTTTCCAGTGTAGAGGGTGTACTGTCCCAAGATTTGGGGGTTTTGTGCAGCTGTTTTCAGAGATACTTTTAGGATCCTCTAAATTTTCAGTTTTTCTAAGTTTGTATGATCAAAGGAGAAGTGTTTGCTCCTTTCCTGCCCTGTGCTCTGGTCTGTGAATGACCACAAACCCTCTTTTCTGCCTTGGAACTGTGCAGAGGATTCCCTCTTCATCACAGCCACAAGCTCAACCATGCCAGTGTTCTTCCTCACCCCAGGACCTCCCCCCAGGACTAAGACCCACACCCAAGCAAGGCAAAGCAAGAGAATCCTGCCTCCAGCAGTACCAGCAAAGAGATCCCTGCAATTCCCCTCTGATCAGCTGCTCGATCCCTCACCAACTGTGGGCTGAAAGCTCCAGAAGCAGCTGCTACCACCACTGCCTCAGGGGTGGGGCTGGACCTTGCTCCTTTCTCACCTGGGTGCAACAGACTTTTCATATTGACCTTCTAAGTTTTCTTTGGCATTTGTGGGTTGAGAAGTCTGGAAACTCTCACGGCTACCAGTGATTCAGTGCCCTGAGCCCTGCTCCAGGTTTTCTGGGGGCCCTGTCTGTGCTGGCATGGACAGCTTTGGTCTGCACACCTCTCTCAGTCTAGTGCAGTAGACCTTTCCTGTCAACCTTCTAGGTTGTCTTGGGCTGGAAATTTGTTTCACTCTGTCATTTTGTGGGTTCTGCTGCTCCAGAATTTGTTTAGAGTAATTTTTATATGTATTTCAAGCAAGTCCCTGCTTTTACTCGGCCATCTTGGCTCTGCCCTCCCCTCCCCCATTTGTAAGATCTTTAGAAAGATGGTAGAAGTTTAAGAGTACTGGTTTGTGCCATACACCTGTAGTCTCTACTACTGATTCAATTTGATCACTTGAACTGGGGAGTTCTGAGATATCATAGGACTAAAGCTGATTGGTGTCCACAACAACAACAACTAGCATTTATATAACACTTTAACGTTTGCAAAGTACTTTGCAAAAATTATCTTATTTCATTTTCACCAAAGCTATGAGATGTATGTGCTATAATTATCTTCATTTTATACAGATGAAAAAAAACTGAGCTAGTGAGAAGTAAAGCAACTTGTCAAGAGCTACATAGCTAGTAAATATCTGATACGATGCTAGATTTGAACTCAAGTCTTCCTAATTTCAAGTTCTGCCTTCTAGATATACCATACCACCAAACTACAATGCTTGGCACCAATATAGTGAATCCCTGAGAGTAGGACTTCCAGCAAGTCTTTTTTTTAAAAAAAAAGAAAGGAAGGCTATGCGCAGTATTGCTCCATTAGTAGTGAAGGGAAAAACTAGTTCAAAGAAAATTTGGCATTAGCCCCCACTGAGCTAATTCATACTGAGGGCATTTAAGGATACAACTGGAAAAAAACAAGATGGATAAGACCTACAAATATTTTTAGTGAGTCTATTTTCACAATCAAGGATAGTGCAACTACCACATTTGGCCTCTATCATTATAGTTTGGGATGTGCTTATAAAGGAAATGGAGATGACATTGGTTTGGAGAAAACCAAAGTTGGAAAGCATCTGAGTTAGACCAAATACACATAGAGGAGATCCACACTGTGAAGTGACACATTTTGATGATATTGTGGGTTAGATTCATAAGGTGTCAGAAGAGGGTTATAGCAAAGATTTACAAAAAATTCTCAAATCTTATCACCAAAAAAGTGAGAATCTATAACTGATAACTCATATACCTACTTTCCCATTTCTCTCTGACTCCCTTCCTCCCTCCAAGGCGCTCTCTCTCTCTCTCTCTCTCTCTCTCTCTCTCTCTTTCTCTCTCTTTCTCTCTGTATATATATATATATATATATACACATATATATATACACATACATATATGTAGATGGATAGATAGATTATAGATGGATAGATGATAGATAGACATAAATGAATAAATAAATCCATATATGCTTAAAAAGAATGTGTGAGAGCTGGGGACCAGCAGGATATTATAGATTATTTTCTGCAACAGACAACATGTTTAAGATTACACAGTTTAAAGATAAGGGAATTCAAATGTCAAGGTATTGCTTGATGCCTATAAAATAAAACTTGATTTGGTAGAGCAATATACTACTTTTAACTTAAGGTGCTCCTCCAGCACGTTATGTATTGTAAATGATTCAGAATTATGTAAGACTAGCTTACTATCACAGAGATAACTGTTCAGTGGCCTTCTGAAGGTTAATTTCAGGCAAGGCATGAAACAAGGAAATAAATGCTCACTAAAAAGAGGTTTGCTTCTGGAGGAAATCTAGCTTAAATTCCAGGCTGAGGAAAAATTCTGTATAGCTAGTATTCTGGTTTGTGTACAACATTATACTAATTGCATGAAACCCTAGAACATTGCAGATTCTGCATTGATCTTTGCAAAATGAGGTCTCCAATCACTCTAAAAAAAATTAGCTTTAACTATCCACACAGTAAAAATCAGGTGAATGAAGAATGTTTATTATTTAGACAATGATATGCAGGTAATTAGAAAGTCTATAGAGTCCACTCATCAGAATTCATATAGATTTACAAACACAGATATATGTATACACATGTACCCAGTATGATTTTACATATATAATAGTTCCTACATATGAACCAAGAGTAGGCTCAGAATTAAACAAGAGAAAGGGTGGGCTTAAAATTCTTTTAAGTGATTTCAACCTTTTCTATGTCCATCTTTTTCATATCAATATTCTTCTAGCAGTGGTTTATATCTGTAAGTCATTGAACATTATTGTTTCCAAACATTTGGAATCAAGGAATCTACCAAGGGGCAAGGTAGAGGCATGTAGTGGACATGAGCAGCCATTAATATATTATAAACAAGGAAATACAAAGAAGTTTTAAGAATGACATAAAGAAAATAGAGGAGTAAAAGGGAAGATTTATTTATTAGTTCAATAGTTTTTTAATTTTAATTTTATTAATCTCTCCTTTCATTTTCAGCATTCCTAATTTGGCATTTAATTAGGGAATTTCAGTTTGTTTTTTTTCTAGCTTTTTTCAGTTACATGCCCAATTCATTGATTGTATGAAGTGGATTATATGAAGACAATAAAAGAAAACCAGTGGACAACCTGTATACTCCATTGGTTATCTCATAATGTCAAGAAAAAGTGAGGAAGGTCTCTGGCATTTTGGGTGGACTTCCTATAAAGAATTTTTGGAAATACACAGACAATAGTTTAGTAAAATAAGAAAGCATGGATAAGTTGTGATCTGCATTTTTAGAAGGAATAATCACATCTATTTTATAGATCAATTGATTAATTACAATGTCATCTACATATATTTTAAAATTAGTAATATGTGTGTGAAGCATTAATCTATAGTGGATATAGTGACTTTTTTTTTTGCAGATTTACATATGGATTCACAGCCCTCTTTCAGAAACTCTTCAAACCCCTCCCCAGGTTCTCTAGCTGCTGATTTAGTTCAACTTAATTCATTAGCCATTATTCTTTGCATCCAAATACTACTAAACAGTAGAATTATCCAGACCATATCTCCCCATATTTTCTTCAACAATAGTGGCAAATAATTCTCACGTGCTAACCATTAAGAAGACATTTTCTAGTCATTGGGGACAAAAAAAAAATAGCCCCTGACTAAAAGGAGTTTATACTGGGGTAAAGCCAAGAAAGCAAAACAGAGGCAGCAACTCAACTGAAAGCCTTCAACATTACCCTCTAAAAACATTAAAATAACTCCTCAAATCGAATTCTTAAGTGCAGAGCTAACAAAAGGTTGAGGTTAGACATTTTTCCAGCCAAAGACAACTTAGGAGTTCAGCAAGAGATGTCTGTGACACTGGGGTGGGGGCAAGTCTGTAGCTCATATCAGACAACACCAGTGATAGGCCTTGGAGGTTGCTGTGACAGTCGCAGCTTTGCCATCTCAGCTCAGAGATGTCAAAGGGGTTGGACAACTGGTCAGAAAGAGATTACAGGAGCCCTTTCCTGGCACTGGGTCTAGGATCTGGCACTGTTAGGCAATGCTTTTGCCCACACACAGTTCTGGGTCACAATTACAGGGTAGAGAAGAGCTCTTATGCACAAGAGATCAAGGGAACTGGTCACAGTTTTGAGGCCATGGAGGGTACTAGCACTTGCAGATGTGGGGGAGCAGGGGCCTTTCTGGGGTAAAGATCTGAGTTCGGACCAGAATATCAATGATCACACTTTTTCCCCAGATCACACCACCTTGAAAGCACTGAAAACTTGTGGACTCTCAGAAGTAGTTCTGAAAACAGCAGTGTTGAAAAGTTGGACACAAGCCTGAGAAGAATTTCTAGAAGAGTTAAAGAAAGAGATGAGTGGTAGAGGAAAAAATGGGGGAAAAAACAAATGAGAATGAGTCAAGAAAATTATGAAAAGAGAAAGAACAGTTTGGATAAAAGCTACAAAATGTATTGAAGAAAATAACACCTTAAAAACAGAATTGGTCTACTGGTAAAAATAGGCACATAAATTCATTAAAAAAAGAATTCCTTAAAATCAGAATTGGCCAAATGGAAAAGGAGGTACAAAAGCTAACTAAAACCTTAAATGAATAAAATAGAGAAAGAAGAGATCAATGAATTGGGCACGCAACTGAAAAAGCTAGAAAAAGAACAAACTGAAATTCCCTAATTAAATGCCAAATTAGGAATGCTGAAAATGAAGGGAGAGATTAAGAAAATTAAAATTAAAAAAATATTGAACTAATAAATAACACTAAGAGCTGGTTTTATGAAAAAATAAACCTTTAGTTAATTTGATTTTAAAAAAAGAAGAAAACCAAATTACCAATATCAAAAATGAAAAGAGTGGATTCACCAACAATGAAGAGGAAATTAAAACCATAATTAGGAATTATTTTGCCCAATTATATGCCCATAAATTTGACAATTTTAGGGAAATGGATGAATATTTACAAAAATATAAATTTCTAGATTAACAGAACAGGAAGTAAAATACTTAAATAACCCCATCTCAGAAAAATAATTTGAACAAGCCATCAATGAACTCTCTAGGAAAAAATCTCCAGTGCCAGACGTATTTACAAGGGAATTCTATCAAACATTTAAAGAACAATTAATTCCAATACTACATAGAGTATTTGGGAAAATTGGTGAAGAATGAGTCCTACCAAATTCTTATTATGATACAAATATGGCACTGATACCTAAACTAGGAAGAGCCAAAACAGAGAAAGAAAATCATAGGTGAATTTCCCTAATGAATATAGGTGCAAAAATTTTAAATAAAATATTAACAAAAAGCTTACAGCAACTTATCTTGAAAATAATACACATCGATCAGGTAGGAGTTATACCAATAATGCAGGACTAGTTCTATATTAGGAAAATTATCAGCATAATTGGTCATATCAACAACAAAACTGTCAGAAAGCGTATGATTATCTCAGTAGAGTCAGAAAAAGCTTTTGACAAAACACAGCACCCATTCCTATTGAAAATACTGGAGAGTATTGGAATAAATGAGGCCTTCCTTAAAATGATAAGTAGCATATACCTAAAACCATCAGCAAGCATTACATATAATGACGATAAGCTAGAAGCATTTCCAATAAGATTGGGGGTGAAACAAAGATGTCCATTATAAGCACTGTTATTCAATATAGTGCTAGAAATGTTAGCCTTAGCAATAAGAGAAGAAAAATAAATTGAAGGAATTAGAATAGGCAAAGAAGAAACTAAGTTGTCACTCTTTGTCGACGATATGATGATATACTTAGAGAATCCTAGAGAATCAAGGGAAAAACTACTTGAAGTAATAAACAACATTAGCAAAGTTGCAGGATATAAAATAAACCCATCTAAATCATCTGCATTTCGATATATTACTAACAAAGCCCAACAGCAAGACATAGAAAGAAAAATTCCATTTAAAGTTACCGTAGACATTATAAAATATTTGGAAGTCTACCTGTCAAAACAAACTTAGGGACTATATGAACACAATTACAAAATAATTTTCACACAAATAAAGTGATACTTCAATAATTGGAAAAACATCAGTTGCTCATGGGTAGGCCGAGCTAATATAATAAAAATGACAACTCTACCTAAATTAATTTACTTATTCAGTGCCATTTCAATCAAACTACTAAAAAATTATTTTATAGACCTAGAAAAAATAATATCGAAATTCATCTGGAAGAACAAAATGTCTAGAATATCAAGGGAATTAATGAAAAGAAATGCGAGGGAAAGTGACCTAGCCATACCAGATCTAAAATTGTATTATAAAGCAGCTATCATCAAAACCACTTGGTACTGGCTAAGAAATAGAAGGGTAGATCAGTCAAATAGGTTAGGTACACAAGACACAATAGTCAATGATTATAGTAATCTACTGTTTGCTAAACCCAAAGACCCCAGCTTCTCCCTTTTGACAAAAACTGCTGGGAAAACTTGAAAATGGTATGGCAGAAACTGGGCATAAGCCAACATCTGACACTGTACACCAGAATAAAGTCTAAATAGGCACATGATCTAGGTATAAAGGCTGATACTATAAACAAATTAGGGGAGGAAGGAATAGTTTATCTGTCAGATTTATTGGAATGGAGAGTTTATGACAAAACAAGAGATAGAGAACATTATGAAATACAAAATGGATAATTTTGATTACAATAAATTGAAAAGTTTTTGCACAAACAAAGCAATGCACCCTGGGTTAGGAAGGAAGCAGAAAAAGGGGAAAGAATTTTTACAACTAATGTCTCTGATAATGGCCTGATTTCTAAAATACGTAGAGAACTAAGTCAAATTTACAAGAATACAAGTCATTCCCCAGGTCAAAGGATGTGAACAGGCCGTTTTCAGAGGAAGAAAATAAAGCTATTTGTAGTCATATGAAAAAATGCTCTAAATCACTATTGGTTAGAGACAAGCAAATCAAAACAACTCTGAGGTACCACATTACACCTTTCAGATTGGTTAACATGACAAAACAAGAAAATGATAAATGTTGGAGAAGATATGGGAAACTTGGAACACCAATTCACTGTTGATGGAGCTGTGACCTGATACAACCATTCTGGAGATGAATTTGGAACTATGCCCAAAAGGTTATAAAAATGTGCTTACCCTTTGACCCAGCAATATCACTTCTAGGGCTATATGCCAAAGAGATCATAAAAATGAGAAAAGGACCTACATGTACAAAAATATTTGTAGAAGCTCTTTTTGTGGTGGCCAAGAATTGGAAATCAAGGGGATGCCCATCAGTTGTGGAATGGCTGAACAAGTTGTAGTATATGAAAGTAATGGGATATTATTGTGCTACAAAAATGATGAGCAGGCAGACTTTGGGAAAACCTGGAAAGACTTATATGAACTGATGCTGAGTGAAGTGAGTAGAACCAGAAGAACATTGTACACAGTAACAGCCACAGTGTGCAAGGACTGATTTTGGTAGACTTTGCCCTTCTCAGCAATTCAAGGACCTAAAACTTTTCCAAAGGGCTCGTGTTGGAAAATGCCATCCATATCCAGAGAACGAACGATGGAGTCAAAATGCAGAGTGAAGCAGATTCTTTTCTCTTTTGTTTTGTTTTGTTTCTCATGGTTTTTCCCATTCATTCTAATTCTTCTATGCAACATGACTAATGTGAAAATGTGTTTAATAGGAATATATGTGTAGAGCCCATATGAGATTGCATGCTGTCTTGGGGAAGGAGTGGGGAAGGAGGGGGAAAAATTTAAAACTTGTAAAATGAATGTTGAAAACTGAAAATAAATCAATTAAATATTTTAAAAAAGAAAATTCATTAAAAAACTAGAATTGGGAAAATTGGGAAAATTGAAGCCAATAACTCCATGAAATATCAAGAAACAATAAAGTCAAATCAAAATGGAACAAATAGAATAAAATGTGAAATGCCTAATTGGAAAAACAACTGACCTGGAAGATAGATTGAGGAGAGAATTTAAGAATTATTGGAATGGGGGTGGAGCCAAGATGGCAGCTGGAAAGCAGGGACTTGTTTAAGCTCTTCCCCAAATTCCTCCACACACCTGTGAAAAGTGGCTCTGAACAAATTATAGAGCTGCAGAATCCACAAAATAGCAGAGAGAAGCAGGTCTCCAGCCCAGGACAGCCTGGATGGTTGCTGGGAAGAGTCTATTGCATGGTGCTGGGAGCAGCGTGCAGCCCATCATGGGCTGGGCCAGGACCAACCAGCTGGGGTGTGGGCAGAGCAGGCCTGAGGGCCGTGAATCATTGAGCTGCGACAGTTACCAGACTTCTCAACCCACAGACGCCAAAGACCACAGAGCAGATTAGTGGGAAAACTGCTAGATCGGGGTGAGAGGGGTCCAGCCCTAGTCTTGGGGGTGGTGAAGGTGGCAGGGCAGTAGCAGCAGGAAGTTCCTGCAGTTGCTTCCAGAGCTCCAGTGTCAGCTGCTTCTGGAGTCGCTGGCTCACATGGTGGGAGGAATCAAGTGGTGGATCAGAGCAGGAGTGCAAGGAGCACTTTGCTGGTGCAGAGGCAGATTCTCTTGCTTTTCCCTGCTTGGATCTGGGTTGTGATCCTGGTTGGCAGTTCTTGGGGTAGGGGAGGAGAGCTTAGGGAGGCTGGGTGGGAAGGGAAGAGGGGAGAGAATTTGGAACTCAAGTTTTAAAAGCAAATGCTCAAAAAAAGTTGCTTTTGCATGCAACTGGGAGATAAGACATATAGGGAATAGGGCTTAGAAATCTATCCTGCCCTACAAGAAAGTAAGGGGAAAGGAGGGGATGGGGTGACAGAAGGGAGGGCTGACTGGGGAACAAGACAATCAGAATATATGCCATCTTGGAGTGGGGGAAGGGTAGAAATGAGGAGAAAATTTGTAACTCAAAATCTTGTGGAAATCAATGTTGAAAACTAAAATATTAAATAATAAAATGTAAACTAAAGAAAAAAAAGAATTATTGGAGTGCCTGAAAACTGTAATCAAAGAAATAACCTAGACATTATATTTGAAGAAATTATAAAGGAAAATTGCCTTAATTTCTTAGATACAGAAGGTAAAATAGACATCAAAAGAAACTATTGATTATCTCCTGAAAGAGATCTCAAAATAAAAACTTCCAGGAATATTACAGCTAATTTCTAGAGCTCCCAGATCATGGAGAAAATATTGCAAGCTGCTAGAAAGAAACAAGTCAAACATCATGGTCACAATCACACAAGATTTAGCACTTCCATGTTAAAGAAACAAAGGGCTTCAAATGATATTCTGGAAGGCAAATGAGCTAGAATTACAACCAAAAATAATCTATCCAACAAAATTGGGTATAATCCTTCTTGGGAAAAATGGATATTTAATGAAATAGAGGACTTCCAAGCATTCCTGATGAAAATACCAAAGCTGAATAGAAAATTTGACAATCAGAAACAAAACTCAAGAGAATCATAAAAGGTAAAATTGAAAGAGAAATTTAAAAAGGAGTCAATAAGTTTAACTGGTTAAATTCCTTTATAGAAAGTTAATACATGGAACTTTTAAGAACTTTATCATAATTAGGGCAGTTAGGAGTCTACACAGACAGTGGGCACAGGTGTGATTTGATTTGATTGAGGTGATCTGAAAAAAATGAAGGGCTGATAAAGAGAGATATCATTAGAGAAAGAGGAATGAAGGAGAGGAAAAATAGGGGAACTTATAAAAGAGGTGTGCAAGGAAGAATTTTTACAGTGGAGGGGACAATTGGGGAAGTGGTGGGCAATGCTTCAACTTCGTTCTCATTTTAATTGGTTCGAAGAGATAGGAATAGATATACACACTAAGTTTGGTATAGAAATATGTCTTACCCAACAGGAAAGTAGGAAGGAAAGAGTATAAGAGAAAAAGTGGGAGCGATAAAAGTGATGACAGATTAAAGAAGGTGGTATTGAGAAGGAAAACAGACTTTTGAGGAGGGACAAGGTAAAAAGAGAGGGAGAAGGATAAACAGAAGAAAATAGGGTAGAGGGAAATTCACAGCTCACCCATAAAATGGAAGCAGAAAGCATTAGAAATCAGAATCCAACAAGATATTGTTTACAAGAGAATCACTTGAAATAGACACACAAATACACATAGAGTTAAAATAAGGGTCTGTAGCATAATGTATTTTGTTTCAGATGAAGTAAAAAAAAGACAAGGATAGCAATAATGATCTTAGAAAAAGCAAAAATGGACAACAAAAAGAGATAATCACAAAATTTATAATTTATTAAAAGTACCATAGACAATGAAGTGATATAAATATTTTTACCAGTAAGTTTCTTTGATAAAAGAATAATTTCTCAAATATATAGAGAACTGAATAAAATTTATATCATTGAAAAATGATCAAATGACATGAACAGGCAGTTGTCAGAAGAAGAAATCAGTTATCTATTGTCATATAAAAATGCTTTAAATTACTGTTAATTAGAGAAATGCAAATTAAAGTAATTCTGAGGTACCACTTCACACCTATCAGAAATGACAAATGCTGGAGGTGATATGGGAATAACCAATAATTCAAGGTACTGTTGGTGGAGTTGTGACCTGGTCCAACCATTTTGGAGGACAATTTGGAACCATTCCCAAATGGCTATAAAAACTGTGTATAACCTTAGACTCAGCAATATCACTATGAGGTTTGTGTCCCAAAGAGATCAAAGTAAAAGGAAAAGGGTCTCTGTGTACAAACATAATTATAATACTTCTTTTTGTGGTGGCAAAGAATTGGAAATTAAGTGGGCACTCATCAATTGGTAAATGGCTGAAAAAGTTGCATTAAATGGTTGTGATAGAATACTATTGTGCTATAAAGAATGACAAGGGGGATGGTTTTAGGAAATCCTGAGAAGTCTTATTTGAACTGATGCAAAATGAAATGAGCAGAATGAGGAAGTCATTGTACAGAGTAACAGCAACATTGTAAAGATCAACTGTGAAAGATTTGGCTTCTCTGATCAATATGATCCAAAACAATTCCAAAGGACTTATGATTAAAAATGTTAGAGAGAGAGAACTGATGCAAATAAGTGCAAATTGGAAAAAAAAAAGAGTTTATATTCTACTGGAAATTTTGTCAAACACCTCACTGAAAAAATGCTTTATTAGTCTAGCCTAGTAAATGTTAAAAAAAAAGAAAGAAAGAAAAAGAAAAAAAAAGATGAAACTAATTTAAAGTGACTTGCTCTAATCCTTGTTAGGATTTCTTTGGGATTTCTTTAGAATGGAATGAATTGCAATCAGGTAGGGATAATTGGGTGGCACATTGGATAGGACACCAGTCCTGGAGTCAAGAAGATTCATTTTTGTGAGTTCAAATCTGACCTCAGACACTTTGTAGTCATGTGACCCTTGGCAAGTTACCTACCCTGTTTGATTCAGTTTCCTCATATGTAAAATGAGTTGGAGAAGGAGATGGCAAATTGCTCCAGTATCTTTGTCAAGAAAATTCCAACGGGGGTCATGAAGAGTCAGACACTACTGAAACAATTGAACAATAAGAGGCACTCACATGAGTGCATGGTGGGAGAATCAGGGATGGCTGGTCTAGGCCTTTTCCCAAAATGGAGGTTCTAGGAAAAGCTCACCAATGGAAGAAAAGGCTATCTGTTACAGGGCAGGAATAGAAATAGTTGGCTCAAGGGAAAAGGAATTCTTCTTTTAAAGATATTCATTAAAGGTGTGTATTTATGAGATTTAAGGCAGGGGCTTATAGTGTCTAAGACCTTTCAAGCCATATTGAAGCATTGTAGGACAGGGGAAAGGTTTGGAGTCAGGACTTCTAGTTTCACATCAAAGCTCTGTCATTTACTGCAATTATGATGAGTTTCCTTACCTTTCTGTTTCCCCATATATTAAATGATGTGGTTGGACTGTTAACCTTTAAGATCCCTTCTAGCTCTAAATGTATGATCCTATGAATCCGGTAGCTATTAGAGATTGAACCTAATGAATTGGGGGAGTAAAATGTTGTGAAAAGTGAGAATGATTGTGCTCCCAAAATGGTGGCTTTGGAGTCAGAAGACTTAGAATCTACACTCAACTTTAGAATTTATTAGCTATGTGGCCTTGGATAAATCACCTAAACTCACTGAGCCTCAGTTGAGTTGTAAGGGTTTAATGCCATGTTCTTCATATACTTTATTTTGGCCTTTATACTTCATTCGTTTTAGTTGTCATTTACAAGTATTTTTTCAGGACTTATGATTTCATTTATATAGAAAGTTCCTGAATGAGGAAACTCCCTCTACCAATATAGTGTGGAAACTTTGCACCTTATAATCCTACAGTCTATACCTCAGAGTTGCCTGGAGATCTAAGAAACTAAAATTTGCCCAGGGTCACACAGCCAGTATTCCTCAGAGGTGGATCTTGAACCCAAGTCTTCCTGGCTCCAAGGTTGCCTCTCTTTCTACTCCCCCAAGTCACTTTACTTACATTAGAGTCTAACAATAGTAAGTTATTGTTCCATAGTACTTTAAAGTCTAAAAAATTACTTTCCTCACATCAATCCTGTGTAGTCATTGGTACAAATATAATTATCTCCATTGTGCAAATGTAGAAACAGAAGCACAGAAAGGCTACATCACTTGTCCAGGTCCCTAGTGTAAAATCCAAAATTCGAACTCTGGTATTTCCTGATTCCAAGCCCTTAACTCCTTCTTCTATACTACATTGCCATCCCTGTCTTAAGCATAGGTGATATAACTGATTGGAGGGTCCAGGCAAACACCCTTAACTAAAAATGTCTTCCCTATTGTCCCTCGATGGGGACCGGAATTCCCATCATTAAGGTCAATTTTTTAAGGTCTTAAGTGAAGGCCTTCTTAAAGTTTCACTTTACTGGAAGAACTTTGTCATAAAGAGTATTGATTCACTTTGGTGAAGTAGAATGTAATATTCTTGAGGGTAGGGACTTTCTTCATTTTTGTCCTTGTATCTCCAACATCTAATATAATTCTTGACGCATAATCTATATGTACTTACATGCTTAGTGAATTAAGTTAGGCATATTCCTCTCTAAAAACAACTTATGTCAACTGTGTGGGGGAGAGGGTGGGGTGGTAGGGCATCTGAAAAGGCTTATACAGGAGGCTGCATTTATGTTGAATTTTGAATAAAACTGGAGAATCTAAGAGGTAAAGGGAGGTAAATGGAGAAATTTACTTGAACTATGGATCCAGAGCAAAGTCCCTGAGATGGGACACTGAATGTCTTGCATGAAAGAAGTAAGAAGGATTGATAATGTCATTGAGGTTATGAAGGGGACTAATGAGTAATAAAGCTAAAAAGACAGGTAGATATGAGGGACTTTAAATGCCAGAAGAATTGAAAATTGTCCTTAGTGGTACTAGGGAGCCAGCCACTGGAGTTTATTGAGTAGGGGAGTAAAATGGTCAAAGCTATGTTTAAAGAAAATTTATTTGGAAGCTGTGTAGTGGATGGAAAGAAGTGAGATAAGAGAAATATTAGAGTTATGAATTAGGTTATAAGAGCCTAAACTATGGTAATAACTGGGTAGATGGGGAGAAGGATATAGATATGAAAGATACAGATGTTAATGCAAAAAAGATTTGGCAAGTGCACTGATTGGATGTTTGGATGAGTAAGATTGAGTCGATAATGATGACAACAGGGTTAGTCTAATGTCAATAGAGAATGTTGGAAGTAGATTAGATTTGGAGGAAAAAGATAATGATTTCTTTTTTTTCTTGGATAGGTTGAGTATAAAATGTCTATGTATTATCTTCTCTAGACCTGGAGTCAGGAAAACTTGAGTTCAAATCAGGCTTCAGAAATTTGCTACTGATGTGAAAATGTACAAGTCACCTAACATCTGTCTGCTTTAGTTTCTCATCTATAAAATGGGGATAATAATAGCACCTATCTTCCAGGATTGTTAGAATAAAATGAGATAATATTTTGAAGCACTTCACAAATACAGTATATTGCCAATATATGTAAATGCTACATTCTTCTTCTGCCTCTTCTTCTTCTTCCTTCTCTTCCTCCTCCATAGTAATTTCACAATAAATATTGGTTGATTCTGATTTTTGGGAGATCTTATTGAATTCTGAAATGTTTCTGATCACCCATATTCAAGAGCTGTCCTACCTAGGGCAAATTTCAGGTAGCACTTCAGTGAGCATGCTTTTTTATCCAAATATAAAGTGGAAGGAGGCAAATATGTCATGGGGGTGTGGGGAGTGTGGTTCAGATGGAGGTATAGATTTCTCCCACTAAATCTGTGGTTTGTCTTCACTTAGATACACCTGCTTGAATGGATTGTGGGAAAACCACAGACAAGTGATTAAACTTGAGATGTTTCAGGCAATACATGCTATCCCTTCTTACTGTAAAAATAAGGAACATTTCTGACTCATTGCAGTCTTGGAATGTAATAGCAAACAAATGAGAACCAGACCACAAACAATAAGGCCAAGTACATCATTACTGAGTGAGTAATGTGAACAACTTACATAAACTGTGGCTGAAACTTCGTTTTTAGCAGAAGACCATAACCTTTTGATTGCATCCAGAACAGTTAAAAGCTCTTTAATCTGCATGTTGTCCTTCAGGAAAGAAAAACTCATCAATCCAATTCATAATCTCAGAGACCTGCAATTTCTCATTGTGATTTAACCCTATTCTTCTCTGCTATCTTTTCTCTTCTAGTGTGTAGCTAGAATGAAGAAGCCCATATCCAGTTCTGAGGCTTGCATGAATCGTGATGCACCCACTGTGTACTTGCTAATGAAAACTCTTCTCTTTATGGGCCTGGAGGATGTTCTGTTTATAAAATATGTTTCTACAAACTTCTCTTAGCATAATTAGATATTTATTTCCTTTTATTCTTTTATTGCCAATAGTCTTTTAAAAATGGTGCATTTGTTTCAATATCCTTTCTCCTTAATTTTAATAGGGACCAGTTACCCTTAATATTGTTGTCATGTGGTCCACTATTTTCTTATAAAAAGAACAAATACACAAACAATAAGCAGAAAAACAACTCTTCTGGATAATTAGGGGCTTCCAACAATCTCCAAACTGGGCTAGAAAAACCTCCTTCAGGGAAGGGGATTCAAACTTTTTTTTTTTAAAAAAGAAACTGCTCCAATGAAAAATCCTGGGTCACAAATCACATCTTTCCTTAGGCTACCAACATCCATGATAACACCTCCATTCTTCTAGGTAGCCTATTTTCTAATTGGGTTATATCTTGGGTGGTTTTTTTCCTCCTGGTCAACAATCTGAGCACTGTACACGTTTTATCTTTTCTTTCTTCAAAAAGTATATCTGATTGCCATTTCTGCAGTGGACACATACATCTATGCAATGTTCATTTCTTTATATCAGATATTTTCTTTCTCTATATAGAGGCAGCACAGTACAGCGATTAGAACAAAAGATTCAGAGTCAAATGTCTGAGGTTCAAATTCTGCCTCTGATACTTTTATGGGTGTGACCCTGGGCGAATAACTTACCCTATCTGACCTCCTTAGGGTAGAGTTTTCTCATCAGTAAAATGAGGAGGCTGTAGTAGAAGAAATCTAAGGCTCCTTCTGGCTTTAAATCTAAGTTCCTTTTAAGTTCCTTTATTATATAGTTTCAGAATTTTCAGAGCAGACTTTTCCTTATCTTTTTTAAAAAAGTTTTTGAAACTGACTTTTGTACTTCAGTGGAACAAGTTAAAAGTGAGTTAGAATTTGCTGAAAGGCAAAACTTGATCAAATATCTCAAGTGAACCCTCTTGTAAATTAGCCTGAAATACTTGGAACACAGTCTGTATTGTGTTTTATTGAGCCAATTTTTCAAATAATTTAATTATTGAATGCCTAACATAGTATTTTACATATAGAAGGCAATCAATATTATGTTATTGTGATATATACTTCTAAACAAAATTTTTGCATTCAATATGGAAAGCGTTTAATCAAATTATAATAAAGAACAGTTAAAAACAAGAGTGGATAAAGTTCCCCTTTATTAATATAAACTAAGTGCTTTACTATGACAATATCTTTTTCTCTTTGGGTAGTGATCTTTGGACAACATGTTGGTGAATGTGGGTTTTGCATTAGTTAGGAGGTTTTGTTTTATTCTTTCTTTAAGTGACTAAAACATAGGCTTGAATTGAACCTAAAAAATTAATTTTGCTTGTCAACTTTTTTATTGTACCTGAAATATGATACTCATAGTATCATAAAATAGCCCTGATTGAACATTTTATATCAATTCCAATAGCCTAATTTTTCTGAGAAGGAAATTGACCAATAGAAAAGTTATATATGTCCTTTCTGTCCTCTGATCGCCATTTACTCCTGGATACTTTCTTCCTCTCTGTCCTTTCTTCCCTCCCTCCCTCTCTTCCTTCCTCTCTCTCTTCCTTCTTTCCTTCCTTCCTTCCTTCTTTCTCTTTCTCCCTCTGTCTTTGTCTCTCTGTCTGTCTTTACATCTATCTCTCTGTCTGTCTCTGTTCCTCTCTCATCAGTTTCCATGGATTCGGTTTCTGTTTCTTCTTTATGAAGATAGTCTAAACATAATCTTTTTCCTAATCTGAAGGCCTTTATTATCATCAACAGCCTATCGAGCATGTCCAATGGGATGTTCTATAGACATTTCAAATTCATCATATCCAAAACTTAACTGAGCAGCTTTTTGTCCATCCCTCTTCTTAACTACTCTATTTTTGTACAGGTCACTGGAATATTCCTGGTCATCCAGATTTGAAACCTTGGCACCATCTTTGATTCCTCATTTTCCCTCACTCCTCATATTCAAGTTGCTAAGTCCTCTTGGTTCTGCTTTTACAACCACATCTGTCCCTTTCTCTCTACTAAGCCCACCATAGTTTAGGACCTTCATTTCATCATGTCTCACCAGGAATGTTGCAATATCTTCTCAACTGATGTTTCTGCCTCAGGTTTCTCCCCTTTCCAGTCCATCCACAATGTAACAAAATAGTATCCCTTTTAAAGTACATTTCTGACCATGTCCCTTCCTTAATCAAAATGCTCCAATGTCTTTCTATTGCCTCTAGGATATCAGTCAGTAAGCAATAATTTATTGAGCTCTTCTTATGTACCAGGTACTCCACTAAGAATTGAGGATGCAGAAAAAAATAAAAATATTCCCTTGCCTCATGGAGATGCCATTGTAATAAAGAAAACAACATGTAAATTACTGGTTGCATAAAGAACATATACAGGAGATAGAAGTTAAACTGAGAGAAAAAGCCACTAGCAGCTGGCAAATCAAGAAAACCCTCTTACAGATGGGATGATGAGTCAAATCTTGAAGAAATCTAGGAAAATAAGTTGTGTAAGTGAGTGAGTAGAGCAATACTTGGGGCATGGGGGCAACAAATGCAAAGGCATGAAGAAGGGAGATAGAGAAGCATGTTCAAAGAATCTTAAGTTGATTAGTGTAGCTGAATGTAGGATGGGACTTAAGTGTGAGAAAATTGGAAAGGAAGATGAGGATAAAGTTATCAAGAGCTCGATGAGCTAACCAGACCTACTTTTGGTCCTGTGGAATATGCGACCTCCAATCACTATTCCCATATCCCAGCTCCCAGTTGAGAACCCTTTCTCTACCACCTGTACTATGTTGCTGCAGCCTTAGACAGATGGCACTCTCACTTTAAAATAGTTGCAGAAATGTAGTCACCATTTTGTTTAGTACCCAGTACTTCATGACTCTTTGCATTCAACAAGTTCTTTCACATTTCTAGCTTAAATTGTTCTTGCTACAATGTTTTTTTCTTTCCTCTTTACCTATCCTTGATGGAAAATGAGACCAGCTGCTTTCTACCCCTCATGCAACCTCTACATTACACACACACACACACACACACACACACACACACACACTTCTAGCTCTTTAATCATCTCTCCCTCTCTCTCTCTCTGGAATCTTTCCAAATAAACCAAATCTTTTATGGGCTAGAATTAATTTGATATCAAATGAGGATTCTTTAATTCAACAACTCATCTGTAGTACTATATAGGAAGAACTTTTAATTCAAAACACACAGCCAGTTTTTAGTACACTTACTTAGATATACATAAAATTAAGTCAAATGAGACTTTACAGAATTAAGAAAACAGCATTTCTGATATCCCCAGGCAGAAAATCCTGTAATCCAACAATCAACCACTGTGTCAGCCTACTTTGAACACATCTTAATAAAAATGCAAAGATAAAATTATCTCTCATGACTTTAGCTAAAGTAAAAAAAAAGTAAACATTGTTTACCAAAACTTTACATACAAACTAAGTGAGTTTCAGAAGGTTATTGCAAATATTTCTTTAATTTCATTAGATACCCTATTTCAAAAAAAATAATATTTAGAAATATAAGTAGCTAGAAATGTTTTAAGTAACTTCCATTTATGTAGCTTTTTTAAGGGTCACCTAGGTGGCTCAATGGATAGAGTGCCTGGTCTAAAGTCAGAAAGACTCATCTTCCTGAATTTAAATCTGGCCTCAGAAACTTACTAGCTGTGTGACCCTGGACACGTCACTTAACCCTGTTTGGCTCAGTCCCTCACCTATAAAATGATCTGGAGAAGTAAATGGCAAACTGCTTCTCTATCTTTGCCAAGAATACCACAAAAAGGGGTTAAAAAGTGTTGGACATGAATGAATGATAACTGCTTTTTAAGATTTTCAAAGCATTTTATGTACAACAACAGTAGAGTTGTTGAGGGTTTGTCATCACATTTTAGAGATGTGGAGATTTTCAAAAATGTCTAATCTGCAAGAAAAAAAACACTGAGTCAGAGCTCTCAGCCAAGGGCACTTTATTAAATGGTCTATGGCTCCTGCTAATGAAGTGGACCCCAGATCCCCATGATCTGAGATACCCATTTCCTCCAGGGCTTTGGTTTTATAATGCTTGATACCCAGACAATCCAGGTAAAGCAGACCCAAAGTACAGAATCACATTGGTTGATAGACCTTGCCCTTAGCCCTGTAGGAGGGTCTACATAAAATACAGAATTCCATAGGTTGACAAATGGGCTAGTAAGCATATCTTAGCAGAACTATCTTAACATTTCAGAAGGTCCTACCAACCCTATGAGCAGGCTTATGGAGTGGGGCTCAAAAACATACATCAGAACATCTACGTGGGCCAAAGGGTGGGTAGAAAAGCAGGCTGCAGTTGGCAACCAAGGTCACTCATTTGGTAAGTGCTCATGTTTATCTCCCCACACTGGTCAATAGAGGGATGACAAGAGATGAAGGGGCAACAGAAATAGCTGGAGGAGTTTCCATATAATTGAGGCAACTCTGTTATGCTAGGCTTGGTCACCATAACAAGGAAAAATGAGGGTGGAGGTCCGCTAGTTAGCCTCCTATGATTAAGCAAGTAAACTTATAATCTATAGTTCACAGCTCTGAGCTTAACTATCACAACATACAATCACTACCCCTGTGGAATCGCATCAAACTGATTAATACTGATTCATCTATTACAGAGAAGAGGAAACTGAGAGTCTGAGAGGCTCTGACTTGTTCACGATTAAAATGTTTTATGTGTGTTTGTGGGGGAATATTTTAACTCACATCTGCAGACTCCTAGTCCAACACATTATCGACTATGTCAGCTGCCTTAATTTGTATGAATAAAAATCATTTACTCATGTAGCCCAACCTAGAAAGGAAAGGAGAGAATTTTAAATTGACAGTGTTTCTGAGAGCAGCAGTATGTCAATTTTGGATCATTTAAGTTCGACTCCAAATCAAAATTAGTATCGGCAACTTTGAAAGTCCAATATATGACACACAGCAGACATTTAATAAATGTTGAATTTTAAAAAGCAACAAAATTTATTTAGCACCTTAGTGGGCATTGCTAGGCACTGAAGATTCAAAGACCAAAGCAAAACAGTCCATATTCAAGGAACTTACATCCTATTAAATTGGATTTTGAATGTTTGCAGAAAGTCAAAAGGATTAGAGAAAATGATTTAATATATTTACTTTACACAGCCCCAAACTTATCTTGTTTTAACCCTGTTCCCCATTGCTTATCACTCTTGCCCTGGGCATAGCTACATTTAGCCTTCCTATAGCCAAAGGTTTTTGTTTTGGTTTGGTTTTGCTGATTTGATTTTGGTTAGACTTTTGATTTAATTGGTATAAAGAACTCCCAGTGAGGAAAATCCTTTTAACAGTTCAAATAGGCAATTATAACTTTAGAAAGTTGCCTGAGTAAGCTATGTAATCTAGAAGAAATTTTTAATTTATATTTCTCCTTTAAGACATTGAGACATACTAATCTGTATGTGAGAAAGACTATGATGGTCTCCTACTCATTCACAGAATGATTAAGTATAATTTCAATGGACTGGAATATTTATCTAACTGGTACCCCTCTCACTCTTAGACTTAAACATACGCATACATTTGTTTGGAATTGGAATTGTGTAATGACCAATTTGCCCTTTTGCCCTTGCAGTTCTCCAGTCCCCACAGCTGTTTGCACTTATTCCCACCTGCAAGCCCAGCCCCATCTAGTCCTGGATCAATTCAGTATCTAAATAGAGCAAAGGACTCATGAATCTATAGCTCAGGTAACCTAGAATCAAGTCAGCTTTTCAATTGTTCCTATTTTTGCTGGTATCTTGGTCCTAGTACATGGGTCTGGTCCTTGTGACTGACCTCCTTGTATAACTCCCCCCACCCACCCAATCTCCTACCCCTGTTGCAGTAATTGGGAACCTATTTTGTTTCCCTTCTGGATGCTGTAGTTCCTCTGGAATTAGGGTCCAGTTTTCCAAAGTACTGGAATTGTGTCCTTGAACTCCAGGGTCCATGATGCTGACCTTCCTCAACTATTGCTGGGTTACCTTAACTTTTAATTCTTGCCTGCTGCTAGATCCTTCTGCCACCTTGTGCTGTCTGGGCCTCACTAACTCAGGACTCCCTCATGTTTCTTGCCGTCAGTGTGGTCTTGTCTAATCATCCACTTTGGTGATTCTCTCTGTACTCCTCGTCCCATTCCTTTCCAATTTGGCCTATGTTGTCCTGCATGGTGTGTAATTTGTAGTCCTGGTGGCTGTATTAGAGTGTTTATTGCACCAGGGAATCTAAACTTGACTTCTTCCTAATTAGAATGGGATATTAACAGGTCAACAGCTAGGAGGTGGGCTTTAAGGACAGAGGACAGAGTAAAAAGGAGTTGTTCCAAGTGCATAGAATTAATTGAGAAAAAATCTGCAGCAACGGGACATGTGATTGATCAGTCGCCTATTTCAAATAAAGGAACTTTTTGCTCTATTTAAAACCTTGGGTAAAATTGCTGTTAAATAAGCTCATGCCTCAGATTTTTCTTCCTCTTCATGTGCAAAATAACATTGATATTTTCATTCAAATCTTATTTCCAGTTAGGCATTTTTAAGAATGGTGACAATTTTTGTTATTAATAGTTCTGTGATTTTTTCTACATGGAGCTGTGTACCTTATGAATGCTCAATGAATTTTTGATGATTATCTGAAAAGATGGGATCCTTTGGCAATAACTGATGTAAAAAAAAAAAACTGGGACATTTTACTCTGCTCTGATGAGGAAGCAATCCTAGTTTCTTTGGCTCATGATTGTTATGTGCTTGCTTTATAAACCCCAGAGACACTGAATACATGATAGTAATGATAACAAGGACAGTTGTTTTAGGCTTATTTTCCTGGCATCTGTCAGATATGTTTAAAGACCTCTCTCCTATTCCTCTAGTTCTGTGATCACGGAATTAATTCTAGAGCTCTTTCCAGAACACATGCTTGTTGTTTCCTACTTTGCGTAGTTACAGCAGTTACTTTCCTCCCTCAAGAATAAACTCTGTAGGAAGATTGAGGATTGCTCACATTCTCTTTGATTTCAATTAATTTATGCTTCACAGCTGCAGTTCTAATTAATGTTGGCTTTCTTAGGATTTGGGAGTATGTGGAAGTGTTTCTAGACAATATTCAAATTAAGGAAAATACCATCTTAAATCCAATACACAAATGTGCTACAAAATTCATTTAGTTACAATTGTGACCTAAAGGTCAACATCTTTAGATCTTTTCAGTCTTTATATTACTCAAGTAGGGTTTTATTTGAGAGAAAATGTATATGGAACTTGAGAAAAAAAGGCAAACAAAATCTCTGTGCCTTGGAAGATAGCCGTAGAAGAAGGTGCAAACTATTTGCTAATATAATTTATGAGTAAACAATGTCTGATTTCAAAATGTATCATGTCTTTCCTAGAAAGCAAAGAGAATACAGTTTGACAAATGAGGAGATCAGTGGTAGCGAAAGGATTATTGTCATTCTGTACTAAATTTGGATATTGTGCCAAATTTGCCTTTTCAAGGTATAAAGTGAATGAGGCAATATTCAAATGTTAGCATTGAAGAAAATCTTTATTGCTTTTAAAAAGAGGCAGCATAGTGTAGTGGATAGAGAGTATTAGCATCGGAACCAGGAAGACTTTGGTTTGACTCCCATCTTAAACACTTCCTAGCTTGGTAATTAAAGGCAAGTTACTTCGTTTCTCTCACCTTCAGTCTCCTCAACTACAAAATTAGTGGACTGGACTCAATGACCTCTAAGTTAACTTTCACATCTATATCTATTATCCCAGAAACTAGATATAAATAAACAGGAAAAAGGTCAGTTGGGGGAATCTTCATTGGGAGAAAAAGAAGCCTAAATCTCACAAAATATATATGGTAGAATAACAGGTTGATTGTATCAGTATGGTTGAGGAAGAAGAGGACAAGATAGAGAAAATGGAGGTTGCTTTTGGGTTTTTAACAATGGAGAAAAAAGAAACCTCAATATTGGGCTAAATCAGTAAACTTTTTTTATCATTGGTTTTTGAATTTAACATGGAAAGTTCTGCCTGTAATAGAGCTTGGAGATGAAATCTCATCTTCATAAAGCTGGTAAACCAATGGGGACCATGGTTAAGAGCCATGAGTACTACCCAATGCAACCTAAGTCAAGAGTTGGACAGACGCCAACAGTGTTAGACAGAAGATAATAGGAGGAAATATTTTCAAATAGCAAGACTAAGGCTGTCCACCCACAAGGCTACAGCCCTTTCATTCCAGTTGAATAGAAATAACTCAGCTTATTGAAGTAGTCAGTCTTTTGGTGATGCTCATTTTCCCTTTTCTTTTGAAAATTGAATGAGAGTAACCCTTTTCAGAAATGTGGCTGAGATTATTTTCTATCGTTTTACTATTTCTATCTTGATTACATGTTTTACTAATTCAATGGCATTCTTTAGGCTTAACAGGTTGAATAACTACTTATTTGCACCTAGGTTGAGAAGATCCTAATTTTCTCTTTATGTGTTGTGGTGAGGGAAAAATAAACTAGGCAGGTAAATTATCAATGAAATTATCTATGATGTAACCCCAAATTTATGAAAAAATCAAAACAGAAGGAATTATCAGGTTACATTTACATAAAGAAATACTTGATGCCAATTAGTGCCAATACTTTTTGACTGAAGTCTTCTGTTGAGGACTTCTGCAGAGACTCCAATGCTTACTAGCAGTAATAAGTGCTAGAAAGGAACATTTTTTCCTCCTGCTGCTGTGACCAGGCTTTTAGAGAAAGGGAAAGAGGATCCTTTATAATTTTTTTTAAAAAAATTAAATTTTATATTAATTTATTTTTAGTTTTCAACATTCACTTCCACAAGATTTTGAATTTCAAATTTTCTCCCCATCTCTCCCTTCCCCCTACTCCGAAATGGGATGCATTTTGATTATCCCTTCACTCAATCTGCCCTTCTTTATATCACCCCCCCATCCCCTTCCCTTCTGTTTTCTTGTAGAGCAAGATAGATTTCTATACCCCATTGTTTGTGTATCTTATTTCCCAGTTGCATGGAAAAACAGTTTTAACATTCATTTTTAAAAGTTTGAGTTCCACATTCTCCCCCTTCCTCCCTCACTCCCCACCCTTATTGAGAAGGCAAGCAATTTTATATAGGTTATACATGTGTAGTCATGCAAAATGCTCCCCAAACCAACATGGTGTGAAAGAATAACTATATTTCCCTCCATTCTATCCTGCCTCCCATTTATTCTATTCTCTCCTTTGATCCTATTCCACATTAAAAATGTTTGCTTCTGATTACCTTCTCTCCATTCTATCATTCCCCCTCTCTTGTCCCCTTCCCCCCTACTTTTCTAGAGGGTAAGATAAAACTTCCCTAATATAAACAAAGGTCTCATGAATTACAAATATCATCTTTCCATGTAGGAATGTAAATAGTTCAACATTAATAAGGCTCCTATGATTTCTCTTTCCCATTTACCTTTTCATGCTTCTCTAGAATCCTGTTATTTGAAAGTCAAATTTTCTATTCAGCTCTGGTCTTTTAACTGAGAATGCTTGAAAGTCCTCTATTCCATTGAATATCCATTTTCTCCCCTGAAGCATTATACTCACTTTTTCTGGGTAGGTGATTCTTGGTTTTGGTTTTAATCCTAGCTCCTTGACCTCTAGAAAATCATATTCTAAGCCCTCTGATCCCTTAATGTAGAAGCTTTTAGATCTTGTGTTATCCTGTTGTGTTTCCATAAGACTTCAATTGTTTCTTTCTGGATGCTTGCAATATTTTCTCCTTGACCTGGAAACTCTGGAATTTGGCTACAATATTCCTAGGAATTTTACATTTGGCATTTTTTTCAGGAAGTAACCAGTGGATTCTTTCAATTTCTCCTTTACCCTTTGGTTCTAGAATATCAGGGCAGTTCTCCTTGATAATTTATTGAAAGATTATGTCTAAGCTGCTTTTTTGTTCATGACTTCCAGTCTCCTGGATCTATTTTCCAGGTTAATGGTTTTTCCAATAAGATATTCCACAGTCTTCTATTTTTTTCATTCTTTTTGTTCTCTTTTACAATTTCTTGGTTTCTCATAAAGTCATTAGCGTCTATTTGCTTCATTCTAATTTTTAAGGAATTGTTTTCTTCAGTTAGCTTTTGGATTTCCTTTTCCATTTGGCCAATTTTACTTTTTGAAGGCATTGGCTTTTTGGATCTCTTTTGCCATTTCGGTAAGTCTATTTTTTAAGGTGTTATTTTCTTTAGCATTTTTTGGGTCTTGTTTGGCAAGCTGTTTACTCATTTTTCATGATTTTCTTCCATCGCTCTCAATTCTCTTCAATTTTTTCCTCTACTTCTCTTACTTGATTTTTTCATTTTTTTCATATTCTTTTTTTAATTTAATATATTTAGTTTTCAGCATTGATTTTCACAGGAGTTTGAATTACAAATTTTCTCCCCATTTCTACCCTCCCTCCCACTCCAAGATGGCATATATTCTGGTTGCCCTGTTCCCCAGTTAGCCCTCCCTTCTGTCACCCCATTCCCCTCCCATCCCATTTTCCTTTCCTTTCTTGTAGGGCAAGATAAAGTTCTATGCCCCATTGCCTGTGTATCTTATTTTCTAGTTGCATGCAAAAACTTTTTTGTTTTTGTTTTTGTTTTTGGACAACTATTTTTTAAAAATTTTGAGTTCCAAATTCTCTCCCCTCTTCCCTTCCTCCTTAAGAAATCAAGCAATTGAACATGGGCCACATGCGTATCATTATGTATAACCCTTCCACAATACTCATGTTGTGAAAGACTAACTATATTTTGCTTCTTCCTAACCTATCCCCCTTTATTGAATTTTCTCCCTTGACCCTGTCCCTTTTTGAAAATGTTTGTTTTTTATTGCCTCCACCCCCATCTGACCTCCCT
>CM053622.1:333049799-333059885 GCA_028646595.1 Phalanger gymnotis
ACTACCAGCAGCCAGAAAGAAAAAAATTAGTATTGTGGAAACACAATCAGGATAACACAAGATCTAGCAGCTTCTACATTAAGAGATCAAAGGACTTGGAATATGATATTCTGGAGGTCGATGGAGCTAGGATTAAAACCAAGAATCACCTACCCAGGAAAGCTGAGTATCATGCTCCAAGGCAAAATATGGATTTTCAATAAAATAGAGGACTTTCAGCCTTTTTCCGTGAAAAGACCAGAGCTGAATAGAAAAATTTGATTTTCAAACACAAGAATCAAAAGAAGCACGAAAAAGTAAACAAGAAAGAGAAATCACAAGGGACTGTTTTGCTTACATTCCTACACAGAAAGATGATGTGTATAATCCATGAGACCTCAGTATTAGGGCTGCTGAAAGGAATATGCATAGACAGAGGGCACAGGGTGAGTTGAATATGAAGGGATGATATCTAAAAAAACTAAAATCAAATTAAGGGATGAAAGAGGAATGTGTTGAGAGAGGGAGAAAGGGAGAGATAGAATGGGGTAAATTATCTCACATAAAAGTTTCGAGAAAAAGCAGTTCTGCTGGGAGGGAAGAGGGGCAGGTGAGGGGGAATGAGTGAACCTTGCTCTCATCAGATTTGACCTGAGGAAGGAATAACATACACACTCAGTTGGGTTTCTTACCCCACATGAAAGAAGGAGGAAGGAAATAAGAAGGGGAGATGATAGAAGGGAGGGCAGATATGGGAGCAAGGTAATCAAAAGCAAACACTTTTGAAAAGGGACAGGGTCAAGGGAGAAAATTGGATAAAGGGGGATAGGATAGGAAGGAGCAAAATATAGTTAGTCTTTCACAACATGAGCATTGTGGAAGGGTTTTGCATAATGATACATATGTGGCCTATGTTGAATTGCTTGCCTTTTTAGGGAGGGTGGGTGAGGAGGGAAGAGGGAGAGAATTTGGAACTCAAAGTTTTAAAAGAGGATGTTAAAAAAAAAGTTTTTGCATGCAACTATGAAATAAGATATACAGGCAATGGGGCATAAACATCTATTTTGCCCTACAAGAAAGTAAGGGAAAGGGGGATGGGGTAGAGTGGGGCGACAGAAGGGAGGGCTGGATGGGGAATGGGACAATCAGAATATATGCCATCTTGGAATGGGGGGTAGGGTAGAAATGGGGAGAAATTTGCAATTCAAACTAGTGAAAATTAATGCTGAAAACTAAAAATATTAAATAAATAAATAAATAAACTAACAAATGAATAAACAATGGAATGAAAAAGAACTACATATTTATACAATAAATTCCATCTCTCCGTAAGAAGAAGTTTGGCGCCCTGGAAAGAACAGAGGTTTAGAATTAAGAAGGATTGGGTTCAAGTCTAGAATTAAACGCTTACTAGGTGTGCATTCTGTATTAAGTCACACTGTCTTAGTAATAGTTTCTTCATCTATAAAATGGGTACAGGTTGTTAAAGCCCAATTGCAAATTTTCAAAAATTATGAAGATAAATTTGACCCTTACTGTGGAATAATCATATTATTTATTTTTATTATGAAAATGACTATGAATTAAGTAACTATGTGTCTTCTGAGTTATTAAGCATGAAAACTGACATAAATTGAGACCTGGTGGTTCCGAGTGTCTGTTACCAAAGGCCCAGGAAAAGATCCAGGAAAAGGCACATTCTGGGAGCTATATTTTTTTTATTGGTTCCACTATTTTAGAATGGAATACATTCTATTTCCTAGCCAGTGCCAGATAGTCTTAATAATTCCAACGTTATAATAGAGTTTAAGGTCTGATACTGCTAAACCTCCTTCCTTTACACTTTTCCCCTTTATTTCCTTTAATATTTTTGACTTTTTGCTTTTCCAAATGAATTTTGTCATTTTTTTCTAATTCAGTAAAATAAAATTTGGTGATTTAATTGAGATGGCATTGAATATATAAATTAGTTTCAGTGAAATTACCATTTTTATTATATTGGCCCTTCCTACTCATAAACAATTAATATCTCTCCAATTATTTAATTCTCATTTTACTTGCACATAAAGCTTTTTTAAATATATTTTCCTTTAAATAAATCTCTAGGGCTGGGGGAAGAAACGTAAATTTACATGATTTTGTTGCATATGAGAAAGGAGTATTAAGCTGTGCCTAATAGATTGGCAATTTCATGTACAATCATCTTTTTATTGTACTATGGTGTGGAAATGCTTGTTTTTATTCCATCAATTAGAAATAAAACTTTAAAAAGGGTGGAATCCTTCTGGATAGTTATTTCAGCCATCTTCAAATCCACCTTCATGCTTAATTTAGACTTTCATTTAAAAATGAGTCTTAGATCAAAAAAAATCATTAGAAAGCACACTGAGTTGACAACCAGGAGATCTGGGTTCTACACTTGTTTTTTGCCATTAAGTCATTATGTGACCTTGAGCAAGTTACTTCTCTTACACAAAATTTCCTTCTCTGCAAAATACAATGAGGGTGACTATTCTAAAGGATCTCTACTGTGCCCTTTGACCTCTCTCATTATATGAGTTTAGTAGTAGGTGTGCATTGGTTCCTATACTTCTTTTAATTTCAATGAAATATGTACATTATCTTTCTAAAGTTATTCAATTTGCTTTCAAAAGGTTAAAAAAAAGGTGCCTTTGACTCCATTACATTGTACACCATGATACACCTATTTGGAAAATTTCCAGAGAAAGAATTGATGGAGTCTGAATACAGACTGAAGTATACTTTTTTCATTTTTTAAAATTTTGGCAGTTTTTTTGGTCTGTGTTTTCTTTTGCAACATGGCTAATGTGGAAATAAGTTTTCTATGACTTCACATTTATAATCGATATAAAATTCTTTACCTTCTCAAAGTTGGAAGGAAGGAAGAGAGAATTTGGTACTCAAAATTTTCAAAAATGAACATTTAAAAAATTTCACATGTAATTGAGAAAAAGAAAAGAAAAGAAGATTTTTAAAAATCTGATATGGAGGATGGTTTAGAAAAGCCTGGCAAGAATTTTTGGACTGTTACAAAGTGAAGTGAGCAGAACCAGGAAAACATTGTACACAAATCAATTCCAAAGGACCAATGATGAAAAATACTATCCACCCCAGAGAATGAACTGATGAACTCTCAATACAGATTGGAGCATACTGTTTTTTACTTTTTTTTCTTTTCTTTTTTATGTTTTCTTTTGCACCATGGCTAGAGTGGAAATATGTTTTGTGTGACTTCATATGTATAATTGGTATCAATTTTTTTTGGCTTCTCAAGGAAGGAAGGAAGGAGAGAATTTGGATCTCAATTACCTTTTAATGATTATTAAACAATTTTACATGTGATTGGGAAATACACAATAAAATAATTACAAATTGTTTTTATAAAATGAAATGATGAATTGGATGGTTTCACAAAATCCTGTGAAGATTTATATGAACTGATACAAAGTGAAGTGAGCAGAACCAGGAGAACATTGTACATAGTAAGAGCAATATTGTAAGGATAGTCAACTGTGAAAAACTTAGCTAATCTAAATAATACTATAATCCAATACAATTCTGAGGGACATATGATGAAAGTTGTTATCCCCCTCCAGAGAGAGAACTAAGTAACCCTGATTCCAGATTGAAACACATTTTTTTCAATTTATTTTTCTTGGTTTATTTTTTGCAACATGGCTAATATGGAAATATGTTTTGCATGACCTTGTTTGTATAATTGATATAGTATTGCTTGCCTAATCAATGGGTGGGTAAGTGGCAGGAGGGAGGGAAAGAATTTGGAACTCAAAATGTAAAAAAAAAAAGAATGTCAAAAGTAAGTAAAAAATTTAAAAAGAAAATCAGAGCAAAAGGAAATTGAAGTTTTAAATTGAAATTGAAGTATAAACATAAAGCGAATAAGTACACAATTGAATGCCATGAAGAAAATATCACTGCTGTTGCCACAAGGCCCTAGCTAGGTCCTCAGTTCATTGTCTCAGAAAGCCTGAGAGAAAAAGAGGTATCTGCCACCAAATCCCGTCATAGATAAATTCCCCAAAATCTCTATGTTGACCATATGGGAATTATGAAGCAAGAAGCAGGAGTAATCTGTCAGAAATAAGCAACACCTAGAATCAGAAAACCTTGTGGTGATGACCTCTCTTGGCTCTGTGCTTCCTTATCAAGCTCATGGAATATTTCATCCTTTTGGATACTCAGGGGCAAAGGAGTGTGTATTAAAAATTTATCATTTAAATTATTCATATTAACTAACTTCCTCGATCCTTTAAGAACCTGTGCTCTCATCAGTGGGCATATGAAGTCCCTCAACTCAAAAAGACTGCAACCATTTCTACATCTTACAGATAGAGACATAGATAGACACCTTATTGACCTTTCAATTATATACCCATACTTGACCAAAACAAGAAGAAAACATGAATATAAGATGAATAAGGCAAACCATCATTGTTTGGGAATCATTACAATATAACAATTGGCATGAATAACTTATCAAAATTTTTATTTCTTAAAATAAATACGTGTCTATATTGTTTCTTCATATATGTATGTATGTATGTATATGTCATTTGTATATTTTTTGTCTGCACTGGTCTTTTCACTGATGTAGGGAGCACTTGATAAGGAATTTATTTTACTAATGAAGATCAGCACCTATGATTTGATGATGATACAACATAAAACCCCTAAATACAATATTTCTTAAGACAATTTTTCCATATTAGTTATTGAAAAGCACCTAATACATAGTCCAAGTGACTTAAAGTTCCTTAAATTATAATTTCTTTCTTTACCTGAAATAAAGGGTAAATAATTTCTGCTATTTACTAATTTCACAGGGATATTTAGGAAGAGTTATACATTGCCTCTATTGATATTTTTAATTTTTGTTGAAATTATTTATGAGAAAATAACATGTACTATTAATAGGATTATGAGATAATTCATTATATAACTGTCTACATTTAGATTTTCATTTTCCGAAAAGTACTCTTTGAGCTGAAAATTTCAGCTATTTTTTCCAACCATTTCTCATTAAACAAAAGTAAAATAGAATTGCACATTTCCAGCTGAATCTTAAAATTTGGTTCCAACTACAGAAAAAAATTAAAACAAAATGGACCACACTAAGGATGCTGCCTTAAGAATTTAAACTGGGAATGAATAACCTAAAATTTAAATCGCGCGTTTCTGATGATAACCTGAATTAGTAGTATCTTTACTGTTTGTCTATGAACCAGAAGAGGTCCATGACTAAACATTTTAGATGATTCAAGTGTCAATCAATTAGATATAATTCTATAAATTTGAAAGAATTAACTCAGATTTGCAAAGTGACACATTTTCTTTTCAGTCATTGGCAACTTGACAGTCAAGTAACCTGTTTGCTTAGATTTTATTAAATCATTTAATAAAAGTTTTGTGCTATTTGTGTGTAGTAGATAGATGTAGATGTCTGAGACAAAAGTTTTTAGGAAGTTTTGAAATTGGATGAAAGATCATACTGAAAGAGCAGTTATTAATGGCTTCATGTCATTTTTGAAGGTGGTCTCCAGGAGTGTCCCAGAGACTTGTACTTGACCTCTTGCCTTTTAGGATTTTAATCAGTGAATTGGATAAAGGCATAGATAGCATACTCATCAAGTTTGCAGATGACACAAAGCTGTGAGGGATGGCTAATATACTGCATGACATAGACTTCTATAAGAACTTCGACTAGAATGATGGTCCAAATCTAATGAGATGATGTTTAATATGTGTTGATTCTTACACTTGGGTTCAAAATTAGCTTCACAGCAACACAGTAGTGTAATAATAGCTGTCTAGCCATTTGTCTCAAAAAGACCTGGGTGTCTTAGAGGATTTTAAACTCCATTTGAGTCATGAGTATGATATGCCATCAATGAAACAATCAAGCATGTATCAAGCGCTTATTTTGTGTCAGGCACCATGCAAGGCTATAATGATATAAATACAAAGAATGTACTCATGACAACAATAGATGAGTGTAGAAAGCATAAACATAAAGTGAATAAATAGAAATACAAAATAGCTAAATATCAAGCAGCTGAGAGGAATTGTCACTAGCAACTGGGTTGGGGGTGGGGAGGATCAGAAAAGGTTTCATGGAGGTGATAGTGCTTGAGTTGAATTCTAAGACAGGGACTCTGTAAGGCAGAGTTACTGAAGGAGTACATTCCAGGCACAGGGGAGGAAAGATGGGACATCATGTGTAAAGCATAAAGACAAAGCTAATTTGGCCATATCTCAGAGTGTGGAGAAGAGAGTAATGTCCAAATAAACATTTATTAAGCACTACATGCCAGTTGTTGTTGTTCATTTGTTTTCAGTTGTGTCCGACTCATTATGACCCCATTTGGGATTTTCTTGGCGAAGATACTGGAGGGTTTTGCCGTTTCCTTCTCCAGCTCATTTTGCATACAAGGAGCTGAGGCAAGCAGGGTTAAGTGACTTGCCCAGGGCCACACAGCTATTAAGTGTCTTAGGCCAAATCTGAGGAACTGAGGAAGAGGAGTCTTCCTGACTCCAGACCCAGCACTCTATCTACTGTGCCACCTAGCTGACCAGGTATTATGCTAAATTCTGAGGATATAAAGGAAGGCAAAAGGCAGTCTGGAGGAGCTCACAATCTAATAAGAAAGATGATGGAAACAACTATGCACTAGCAAACCATACGCAGGATAAATATGAAATTTTCAATGAAGGAAAGACACTAGAATTAAAAGGACTTGGAAAGGCTTCTTGTAGAAAATGGGATTTTAGCTGGGACTTAAAGGAAGCCAGGGAAGTCAAGAGTGAGAGATAAGGAGGAATAACACTCCAGGCATAGTAACAGTCAGTGAAAATTACTGGAGTTGGGAGATGAAGTGTCTTGATTGAGGTACAGTTAGCAGGAGACCAGTGGCACTAGATTAAAGAGTAAGTGAGGTAAGAAAATTGGAAGTGGGGTTAGTTTATGAAGGGCTTTGAATGCCAAACAGAGCAGTGTACAGAGAAGCTGGAAAGATTGGTGGTGGCCAGCTCTTTATGGGCTTTAAAAGCCAAACAGAGGCTTTATATTTTATATCAGAGGCAATATGAAGCCACTGGAATTTCTTAGTTTCTTGTGTAGGAAAGCCATGTGGTCATCTGCCCTTAAGGAAAATCAATTTGGCAGGAGTGTGTAGGATGGATTGGAGTGGTGAGCTTCCAATTAGAAATCTGTTGCAATAGCCTAGGCAAGGCATGCTAAGCATCCAAGCAAACTAATGTGATCTTGAGTTGCCTTGAGAGAGGCATGATTTCTGAAGACAACTTTCAGGAAAATATAAGATCTTTCATGGCATAAGCTGTTTTTCGCTGTTGTTTTTATATCTCTAGCACCTAACAGTGTCTTGCATGTGTTTCAACAATATGGCTAGCGGCTTCTGTGGGAGTGTAAGATCTACCCACAGCCAGCACCCAGAAAGCTGCCAACAGCACAGGTTCTTTTGATCTGCTTAACTAAGGAAAGCAAGGTGAAGGGGTTGACAAGCTTACTTTAATTCAGCACACAAATATCAATCACTTAGTTCAGGGAAAAAAAGCCAGCACCCTGAACTTCAGAGCAAATTAAAAACAAAGTACAAAAAGCAACAGACAGACCCAATACAGGTTCATAGTTACCAACATCTAGGTTCACCCGGGAGCTCAGAACAAGGGCTGGTCCAGAGTCAAGCGCGCCACCACTGCTGCAGGAATGAGCTCCCAGGAAGAGAGGCCAACCCCTAGTTTTATAGTTTTTTCAGTGTCAGGGGTGAGTCACACATTCGACTCACCCACGTGACCTAGAATCATCACAAAGAGGCGACTTAAACCCACATGGTCTAAAACCTCTGCTGTGCCGGACATGTAAACTAGGCCTTCCTGGAGTTAGCCCCACCTTGGACCCCACCTTAGTTGCCAATCCATACCCACATAGGTTTTACACCTAATAGGGGTATGGGCCTGGGGCTTAGCACTTAGTAAGACTCAATGAAATACACTGAATTACTCGACGCAAACGAAAGCCAAACTCTTCAAGAGCACTTGTTGAACTAAGTGCTAAGGAGCCCATTTTGCTTACCAACACAGCATGTCATAGGTATTTCGAATTGAATTGATTTAGGAAGTATATGTTGATGGTATTCTGCCCTAGTCAGACATTTGGAATATTATTATTAATTCTGAGTGCCACATTTTAGGAATGACACAGATAAGATAGAAAGAATTCAGAGGAAAGCAATCAGGGGAAGGGAGAAGGACCTCAAGTTCATGTCATTGTAAGACTGACTGAAGGAACTGGGTCTATTTAACCTGAAGAAACTTAGACTTAAGAAGGACATGATAGCTGTTTTTGAATATTTGAAGGGCTGTCATGTAGTAGAAGGAGTCACCTTGCTCTCATTGACCCCTGAAGGAAGAATTAGAAGCAATGAGTGGACATGGCAAAAGGACAAATCGAAGCTTGGTTCAGGAAAAAAAAAAAACTCCCTATGATGCAGAGTTGTCCAAAAATTATATAGGCAGTCTTTAGATTTGGTGGATTTCCCTTTACTAGGAAGTCTTTAAGCAAAAGCTGTGAATTACCTGACAGGTATGTGGTACCGGGATTTTGTTATCTCATGTGAGTTGTACTAGATAGTTACAAAGAACTCTGAAAATCTGTGATTTTGTAAATGCTCTTGTAATGATATGGCTTAGTTGGGTCTCATGCTAAAGTTTCCATACACGTGTTTTTGCCTTCAGTGCTTTTTCTCTTTATTTTATGGGACAATAGTTTCCATAATTCACAAATCCTACTGAAATGTCTCATCTCTACATTGAGTTGACCCTGGCCTCTTGAAGGCTATGCCAACAGAACAAAAGTTCTGGCAGGTTCTACCAAGCTGGAATGGTTCTGAATACAGACTCAGGGAATGACTGCATCCATGATCCAAAGAGACTTAGTGCTAGTAGGTTTGCCAGTGAATAATGACGTCTTTGGCCATGACAGCCCATGATTTTTATGACAAATAATAAAGTTAACAAATTCACATTCTTTTTCTTTACTCTTTCCTTCTTTCTTTGGAAAATATGTTAATACCTCAACCCTTAACTCCTCTAAAACTGTGTTTGTGTGTCGGTCCTCACCTAGACAGTAGTAAGCTCCTTAAGACTTGGTACTACGTGTCACACCAAGCTAAGTATATTGTAGTGATTCAATAAAGATTTATTAAATGGAAAAGAGAGAAGAAACTGTGCAAATAAACAATAAATCTTCAAAAGCTATTTTTGCACTAGCAGGTAATAAGAAAAGCACCCATCACAGACAATCCAAAGAACGGTTGCAAATGTACTTCACTTATTCAATAGAAATGTTCCCCCAAATGCAGTATTACATAGTAATGCAGTGGTTTCACACTCAAATAGAAATGTGGTACTCAAAATTAGACATAACAAAGCATGCTGACAGCATGTTGACTTAGAAAAGCTTACTTTAACATTATCTATGTTCTGCTATATTTCTCTTTTGTTAAATTTTTTTATTTAATATATTTAGTTTTCAGCATTGATTTTCACAGAAGTTTGAATTACAAATTTTCTCCCCATTTCTACCCCCCCCACACTCCAAGATGGTGTATATTCTGGTTGTCCTGTTCCCCAGTCAGCCCTCCCTTCTGTCACCCCACTCCCCTCCCATCCCCTTTTCCCTTCCTTTCTTGTAGGGCAAGATAAATTTCTACGCCCCATTGCCTGTGTATCTTATTTTCTAGTTGCATGCAAAAATTTTTTTGTTTTTGTTTTTGAACATCTATTTTTTAAAACTTTGAGTTCCAAATTCTCTCCCCTCTTCCCTTCCCACCCACCCTCCCTAAGAAGTCAAGCAATTCAGCATGGGTCACATGTATATCTTTATGTATAACCCTTCCACAATACTCAGACTAACTATATTTTGCTTCTTCCTAATCTATCTTCCTTTATCCAATTTTTTTCCCTTGACCCTGTCCCATTTTGAAAGTGTGTGTTTTTGATTACCTTCATCCCAATCTGCCCTCCTTTCTATCATCCCCCCATTTTTAT
>CM053622.1:333060385-333076184 GCA_028646595.1 Phalanger gymnotis
CCTTTAATATTCTTAACCTTTTCATCTTCCAGATACATTTTGTTATTATTTTCTAGTTCTATAATATATACTTCTTGGTAGTTTGGTAGGGTATTGAACAAATAAACTGATTTGGTAGAATTGTCATTTTAATTATATTGGCTTGACCTACCCATGAGCAATTAATTTTTGTACAGTTATTTAGATCTGACTTAATGTGTGTGAAAAGCGTTTTGTAATTATGTCCATACAGTTTCTGGGTTTTACTTGGCAGGTAGACTCCTCTATACTTTTCATTGTCTACAGTTTTTTAAATGGAATTTCCCTTTCAATTTCTTGCTGCTAGATTTTGTTGTTAATATATAGAAATGTTGATTGTTTATGTGGATTTATTTTGTGTTCTGCAGCTTTGCTGAAGTTAAGTATTTCACCTAGTTTTTTAGTTGTTTCTCTATGATTCTTTAAGTATACTACTATATCCTTTGCAAAGAGTGATAGTTTTGTTTCCTCATTGCCTATTCTAATTCCTTCTGTTTCTTTTTTTATTGATATAGCTAGCATTTCTGGAAAAATATTGAATAATAGTGGTGATAATGGGCAACCTTGCTTCACCTCTGATCTTATAGGGAAGCCTTCAAGATTATCCCTGTTATAGATATAGTAGATACTACTTATCATTTTAAGGAAAACTATTCCTTTGCTTTCTAATACCACCCCGCCCCCAGCCATAAGAATGAGTGTTACATTTTGTCAAAAGCTTTTTTCTGTGTCAATTGAGATATTCATATTTTTGCTGTTTATGTTATTGATATGGCCAGGTATTCTGATAGTGTTTCTAATACTGAAGCAGTTCTGGCAGTGCTGTATTCCTGGTATAAATTCTGTGAGTTCATAGTGTATGATCTTTATGATATATTGCTGTAACCTCCTTGCTAATATTTTCTTTTAAAATTTTGCATCAATATTAATTAGGGAAATTCGTGTATAGTGTTTGTTTTTGCTCTTCATGGTATATGTATCAGTACCATATTTGTATCATAAAAGGAATTTGGTGGGACTCCTTCTTTGCCTATTTTCCTAAATAGTTTCCATAGAACTGCAATGAGTTTTTTCTTTAAATGTTTGTTAGAATTCATTGGTGAATCATTCTGGTCCTGACAATTTTTTTCTTAACCCCTTTATGATACATTCAGTATTCTATTTCTTTTGTTAACCTGGGCAATTTATGTGTACATATATACAAATATATATATATATATATATATTTATATACACACACATATATTTCACATAGATTATTACATTTAGTGGCATATAATTGGGCAAAATAACACCTAATAATTACTTTAATTTGTTCGTATGAATTCAGTTTTCATTTTTGATATGGGTAATTTGATTTTCTTTTTTTAAATCAAATTAATGGTTTATCTATTTTATTGTTTTTTTCATAAAACCAACTCAATTTTATTTATTAGTTTGACTGTTTCTTTACTTTCAATTTTATTATTCTCACCTTCGATTTTTCAGGATTTCCAATTTGGTGTTTAAGTCAGATATTTATTTTTTCTAGTTTTTTTAGTTGCATACACAATTCATTCATTTGTTCTTTATTTTATTGATGTGTTTAGAGATAAATTTTTTTGTTTGTTCATTTTTTCAGCCCCTTTCTTGACAGAACTTTATGTTAAAATTCAGATCTCCTCCTGGGGTTTAGAGTACCCTGCCCTAATTTTCAGGTTTTTCATACTGTTGTTTTCAGACCTACTTCTGCAGATCTGTAAGTTTTGGTTCTTCCAAGGTGGTGTGATCTAAGGGTAGGCATGCTTTCTGCTTTCCTGACCTATGCTCTTATCTGTGAGTGACCACAATTACCTTTCCCCACCCTGGAACTATGACCAGCACCCCTGCTCTTTTGCATCCACAGGTGCTTTTTCTCTTTATGACCTTGTAATTATGACTCAGTGTCTTGCTTTCATGTGGCCGCAAACAACAGTGCTCCTTTCTGCCTTGGACCTGAGACTAGGACCCCTTCTCCCCCATGAGTGAACACAGGCTCTCTCCTCAGCCTTAGAATTGTGACATGGGCCCTTCCTCCCCTGCAGCTGCAAGGCTAATGTGCTAAGTGTTCTTTTTCACCCTGGGACTGCATCCTACAACTTTGTATAGGTAATGCAACAGGATTTTGCTCCTAGTGCTGGCAAAGGGTCCCCTATTGCCTCCTTATGACCAGTTATTCAATCCCCTTTTCATCTGTGGGCTAAGAGCTACCAAAGCTTCCTTCATCTAAGCAGCCACCCCCAGTTCTGGCTACTGACTTGCTGGGATGAGGCCTGCACTGCACTGCACTGTGCTCCATGCTCATCCATCACCCCAGTGAGACACACCTTTCTTGCCAACACCATAAGTTGTCTTGGACTGGAAAATTGTATTATACCAACCTTTTGTTGTTTCTACCACTCCAGAATTCAATTTGAAGCACTATTTTAAAAGTTGTTTGTAGGGGAATGTGGCAGAATTGAGGTGAATCCTTGACTTTACTCTGTCCATTTATTTCCTTGTAACCTATAATGAAGGAATAGACAACATAGTTACAGGTGAAGATGGTGAAAAAATGTTTCATTAAGACCTTGCTGATTTTTAGAAGAGGAAGTTCCTCCATTAAGATACCTTACTTTTTAGTCCTATTTTATTATTATCTATTTCAACAAAAATATTAAGGCCTTCATCGCCTGTCACCTGGAGTACTGAAATAGTTTTCTATCCCTAGCTGATAAATGGACAAATGATATGAACGGGAAGTTTTCAGATGAAAAAATTGAAACTATCTCTAGTCTTATGAAAAAATGCTCTAAATCACTATTGATTAAAGAAACACAAGCTAAAACAACTCTGAGGTACCACCTCACACCCATCAGATTGGGTAATATGACAAAAAATGATAAATGTTGGAGAAGATGTGGGGAAATTGGAACAGTAATTCACTATTGCTAGAGTTGTGAATTATCCAACCATCCTGGAGAACAATTTGGAACTATGCTCAGAGCGTGAGAAAACCGTACGTACTCTTTGATCCAGAACTATTAAGTGTGAAACCCAAAAAGGTCATCAAAAGGGAAAAGGACCCACATGTATAAAAATATTTATAGCAGTTCTTTTTGTGGTGGCCAAAAATTGAAAATTGAGGGGATGCCCATCAATTGGGGAATGGCTGAATAAGTTGTGGTATATGAATGTAATGGAATACTATTGTATTATAAGAAATGATGAGCAGGCAGATTTCAAAAAAGCCTGGAAAGGCTAACATGAATTGATGCTGAGTGAAGGGAGCAGAACCAGGAGAACATTGCACATAGTAACGGTAATACTGTGCAATGAACAACTCTGATAGACTTGGCTTTTCTCAGCAGTACAATGATCTAAGATAATTCCAAAGGCTCATGATAGAATATGCTATCCACATCCAGAGAAAGAACTATGGAGTCTGAATGCAGATCAAAATACACTATTTTCTCTTTTTTTTTCCTTTTTTCTTTTTCATGGTTTTTCCTTTTTGTTCTAATTCTTCTTTCACAATGTGACTAATGTGGAAATATGTTTAATAGGATTGAACATTTATGGCCTATATCAGATGGCATGCTGTATTGGGGAGGGGGGTGGGAATGGAGGGAAGAAAAAATTTGGAAATCAAAATTTTACAAAAGTGAATGTTGAAAACTGAAAAGGAGGGAAGAGCAAACTGGCCAATCTGGGAATTTGCTTTGTTTGACTATGCATATTTGTTTTGGGACATTTTATTTTCCCCAGTTGTGAGGGAGGTGGGTGGGGAAAAATAATTGTAGGTTAATTAGTAGGAGGGGGAAGTAAAAGAAATGCTACCATAATTTAAAAAAAAATTTAAATTAAAAAATTGGTTTTCTAATTAGTCTCAAGTTTCTCCCCACTCTCATTCATCCTCTATTCACATGTAAAGTAATTTTTCTAAAGCCTTTGTAGGTTTGATCATGTTTCTTTTGCCTCCTTTACACAGTCTTTATGGATTGATTGACTAGTCACTTGATTCTCATTAAATTTTAAAATTGTCTCTTCCATTCTACATTTCATAGCTTCCTAGCTTTTGTTCTAAGCTATTTTTATTCCATTTCCCCCACCAAAAACTCTAATTTTATACATCTCTTCCTTCATTTCTTCGAGGAAGCCTTCAAGTCCATCTTGGAGTCATTGTTTCTAATACATTTTCATTTCTGGAATTCTAATTATCAAAGAATTATTTCCTTATTCTGAAGTCTTTCCTTGAGTTCTTTTAACTCTTAGTATTTCTTCATTTATTAGGTATTTTCTAATTTTTTTAAAATTTTTTTTTCAGACTCTTTGCTTGATATAGCTAATGTAGGGGTCCTCTCCTCAACACTACAAGCACACTAGCAATTTCTTCTGAATGTCTCTTGGCAATTGGTGGAATCACTCCTCAGAACCTAGTTAAGTATTAGGCATAAAGAATTTCAAGGAGGAAAAAAACTTCATAAATAATTTAATATAACTCTCATTTGAAGTATGAATTCTCCTTTAAAATTATCCTTATAAAGGATACTCAATGAGTGCTTGCTTGCTTAGTCAATAATTGTAATACCTGGATATCTGCGAACAGGAGCAGAGCAGAGAATCTTTTTGGTTTATCCTTCCCTTTTGATTCCATTTTCAAGGCCATTCATTTTCATGTATGTGGTTTCAGTTCTTGTTTCAGATACCTACCAGTTTTGTGATCATGAGTAGGTCACTTAACATCTTTTTGTATTAGTTCTCTCATCTCTTAGATAGGGGTAATCCTATCATCTACCTCATAAGGTGATGCTCTGGCCATGATTGTGTGGTATTTTGCTGTTTCCTTTTCTTTTTTTGGAGGAAGGGATTACTTTATGGAAGTTTCTTTTTAGATTTTTTTGGGTTAATCTTTTGCTTCATTTGGAGCAGTTGCTTATTATTCTTGAGGTGGTTTTATTGGAAAATGGGTTTGCTAAGAACCTCTCATGTCATCATTTTTACTGGAAGCCCCTACTTGCCTCCCTCTCACCCTCTTTCTGCTGTATCAAACTGAGATTCTAAATGAGATAATCAGGTACTAAAAATCTCTGATATTACACTGACCTTCCTGCAATTCTACATGATTTACTTCCAAGTGAAAGGTCAGAAGTAGGGGCCATTTTTATGTTTCTAAAATAAAGTCAGAGAAGAATCTCCTAGTTGGAAATCTGGTAGGATTCTAGGTACATAAGCTGTCCCTCTGTGTAAGAGGCTAATCCAGATAGAGGCCCTACCCAAAAGTTTTTTTTTTTCTTAAATTCCCCTCTGAATGAATATAGACTTGGAAAGGAGGGTTATATAGAACATTATGATTGTGAATCGTAAAGTTCTTTTTGAATGTCATGTATTTATACTGTTTGTTACATCCTTAAAAGAACTGTGATATCCTGGTAAAAAAAAATACTTACCAAAAGTAGCCAATTATTTTTTGAAAAGCTCGTAGTCTTTTATATATATAAAATGCATTTCAAAGTTTTCCAGAAGTAGAAGTTTCTCTGAACAGAGTTACAGGGTTTCAAATTAATACTGGAGACAAGGTCTATGCCTGGACCCATAAAATGAAATGGAAAGTTGAAAGAACTATCTGGATGTTTACATTTTTTTTTTAATTTTTGGACAAAAATGTAGGAGTGTGAGCTAAATAAGACATTTCAATTATTTATATCACCCAATTGCTCAATTATTCTGAATAAGAAATTACTTACATATATATATATGTATATATATATGTATGTGTGTGTGTGTATATATATTCCCTTAAACTACCCTAATAATGAGAAAGGTCTTATGATTTACAAACATCATCTTTCCATGTAGAAATGTAAACAGTTCAATTTTAGTAAGTCCCTTATGATTTCTCTTTCCTATTTACCTTTTCATTCTTCTCTTGATTCTTGTATTTGAAAGTCAAATATTCTATTCAGCTCTGGTCTTTTCATCAAGAATGCTTGAAAATCCTCTATTTCATTGAAAATCCATATTTTCCCTGAAGTATTATACTCAGTTTTGCTGAGTAGGTGATTCTTGCTTTTAGTCCTAGCTCCTTTGACCTCCAGAATATCATATTCCAAGACCTTTGATCTCTTAATGTAGAAACAGCTAGATCTTGTGTTATCCTGATTGCGTTTCCACAGTACTCAAATTGTTCCACTCTAGCTGCTTACATTATTTTCTCCTTGACCTGGGAACTCTGGAATTTGGCTACAATATTCTAGGAGTTTTCCTTTGGGATCTTTTTTTCCCCCATTTTTTCCATTTTTTCTTTTACCTCCCTAATTTGGTTTTTAAAGTCCTCCTTGTATTTTACCAGAAATGCTTTTTGGTCTGGAGACCAGTTCACTTTCTCTTTTGAGGTTTCAGATGTGAGTGTAGTGTCCATGCTGTCCCCTTCTGAACTGGTATTTTGATCTTCCCTGTCTCCATAATAGGAATCAATGGTCTTTGACTTTTTAGCATGTTTTTTCGTGGTGTTTTTTTTTTCCTCCTGGCTTCTAAAGTGGATCTCTGTTTCTGAGGCTCAGGGACCTGTCCCAAGTTTCTTGTATTGGAATCTGTAGGCCTGCTCACTGGCTTTATGTTCTATGGCCTCTGGTTTCATGAGGTGTGGAGGAGGGGTAGTCTGGCTACTGGGAGTCTCCTCTTCCCCAGGACTGCTCTACAGCAGTGGTGGTCTCAGCTGTTGTCTATGCTGGTGTCTGCCACTTCCCCTGGCTGTGCAAAGCCACATCTGGGGTCCTGGCATTGATGTTAGTTAGTTCCGACTCCTGGGGCTCAGTTACTCTCGTTGTTCTGTGAGGGCTGCTGGGACACCTCTCTTCCTGCACTAGTCTCCTTCTGCCACCACAGGAAGGGCCCTCTCCCCAACTTCACTCCCTGCTGAAGCCCCACTTCTGGGTCCTCTGTTTTTCCCATGGGGGTATTCTCTGGGTTTATTTAATGGAGGGATGAGAACCATTTTATCTGGGCATCATGGTTCCCAGAAGTTCAAGAAGGTGAGTTTCAAACCTTTAGATTGGGGGTTGAAGGCCTCTGGGCTAGCTGCTCCCATGGCCACAGGCTCTGCACTCCCCTGGGCTGAGAAGCCTGAGGCTCAATCTCGGCCATACTCTGCACTTCCACCCTGGGCTTGTTCCTGCTCTGGCATTTCACGCACCCAGTGACTTCCCAGACAGGGATGCTCACTGGATTCCTCTGCTGTTACTAGTTGGTTTGGTCTGGTGCCCTTTCACATGCCTGGTGCGCCTACCCTTCTCAGTCTACTAGTGGCTTCTAACTCTTTCAAATATGCTCAGATTTACTTTTTTAGACATATCTGACAGAATTTGTGAGAGAGCTCCAGTAGTTTCTTCCTTTCACAGCACCATCTTGGCTCCCCTGGGGTCTTTTTAAAGAGGCAATAGATGGATTCTTTCCATTTCTATTTTATTCTCTGGCTCTAGAATATCTAGGCAGTTTTCGTTGATAATTTCTTGAAAGGTAATGTCTAGGCTCTTTTTTTGATCATGGCTTTCAGGTAGTCCAATAATTTTTTAAATTATCTTTCCTGAATCAATTTTCTAGGTCAGCATTTTTTTCCAATGAGATATTTCACAGCCTTCTAAATAAGACATTTCGATTATTTATATCACCCAATTGCTCAATTATTCTGGATAAGAAACTACTTAAGAGGGTCAAAATAACTGTCTTCAAGTATTCAAGGGCCTTCAGGCTAAAGAAGAAATAATTGGCTTTGTTCTGTTTAGACCCATAGGTCAGCAGTAAGAGTAATGGGGGAGGGTGTAAGGTAGGGGAATTGCAGAGATGTAAACTTAAGATTTGTTGTTGTTCAGTCACTTCAGTTGTGTCAAAGTCTTCCTGACCCCATTTGGGGTATCCTTGGCAAAGATACTGTAGTACTTTGCCATTTCCTTCTCCAACTCATTTTACAGATGAGGAAGTGAGGCAAACAGTTAAGTATTTTTTGGGTTAGCAAGCTGTTGACTCATTTTTCATGATTTTCTTGCATCCCTCTCATTTCTCTTCCCATTTTCCCTCTACTTCTCTTACTTGCTTTTCCAAATCCTTTTTGAGCTCTTCCTTGGCCAGAGACCAATTTGTAATTTTCTTGGAGGCTTTTGATGTAAGATCTTTGACTTTCTTGTCTTCTTCTGGCTATATGTTTTGATCTTCTTTGTCACCAAAATAAGATTCTATCATCCAAGATTTTTTACACTGTCTGCTCATTTTCCCAGGCAATTAGTTGACTTTTGAGTTCTTTGTCAAGGTATGACTCTGCTTCCAGAGTGGATAGTGCTCTGTCCCAGACTTCTGGGGTTTTATACTGCTGTTTTCTGAGCTACTTGTAGGCACCAACAAATTTTCAGTTCTTCTGAGGTGATATCATCCAAGGAGAGGTAACTCCTCTATTGGCCCGTGCTGCGGTCTCTGAGTGACCTCATGCACCCTTTCCTGCCTTGGAACTGCTAGGAGGACTCCCTCTTCACAGCCATCACAAACTCTGCCACACCAGCACTCTTCCTCACCCCAAGACTACCAACCAGGACTGTGACCCAGATCTAAGCATGGCGAAGGAAGAGAATCCTGCCTCAGCGCCAGCAAAGAAATCCTTGCACTACTGCTCTGATCAGCTCCATGATTCCTCCCACTGTCTGTGGGCCTAGAGCTCTGGAAGCAGCCACTACCACTGCTGCTGCTATGGTGCTACTGCTGCTGCAGCCACAGTAGCCACAGGCTGCCACCTCCGCTGCCCCAAGGCCAAGACTGGACTATGCCTTTCACTCACCCAGGTCTAACAGAGTTTTCCCACTGACCTGCTAAGTTGTCTTTGGCATTTTTGGGTTGAGAAGTCTGGAAACCACCATAGCTCAGTGATTCAGTGCCCTGAGGCCTCCTCTGCCCAGTCTGCTCTCACGTGGTCTGTGCTGACATGGCCCATGCTGGGCTAAGTACTGCTCCTATCATAGTGCGATAAACACTTCCCAGTGACCATATCAGTCATCTTGGGCTGGAGACTTGTTTCAGTCTATCATTCCATGGGTTCTGTAGCTCTAGAGTTTGTTTAGAGTCATTTTTTTACAGGTGTTTGGAGGGATTTGGGGAAGAAATTAAGAAAATCTCTGCTTTTACTCTGCCATCTTGGCTCTGCTTCCTCATTCCTTATGCAGAGTTATTTCCAGCTTATATTGCAAATAGTTGAGTGGAAGAAGATGATGGTCTCAATTGTGATGACCTCAAATCATATTTAATTAAAGTAGAATCCCTTGGCAGCTGGAAGGAACCCAGAAACAAACTCTCCAACCTTTATCTTAGCATTAGGAGCCTCAAAGGATGCCTACCTCTAGGTAGTTGTTGGCTAGAGTAATAATAATTAAAAGAATTAACATTTATATAGTGCTTACTTACTACATATCAGGTCTCCCACAGCATCTGGGGCCATCCCTAGTTGTCCTGATCAAAACTTGGCACTTGACCCATATGATCCTGGAAGAGAAAGTGAAGCTGGTGAGTTTCCACAGATCTCCTTCACTTAAACCCAATTCACTTCCAAGTCATGACATCATTTCCTGATGTCACAGTCCTCTTCAAGAACAAAGGACAAATAACAACAACAACAACTATTTGTCAGGCACTATGCTAAGCACTTTGTAAGCATTATCTCACCTGACCCTCACAACCACCCTGGGAGATAGGTGCTATTATTATCCCAATTTTACAGATAGGGAAAATGAGACAAACAGAGGTTAAATGACTTGACCAGGTCACACAGAAATTAAATATCTGAGGCCCAATATGAAGTCAGAGTAGTCCCAGATAAGCTTTAGAAGCTTCAAGCCTCACTAGAAAACCCTGTCTCTTATCTTAAAGATGAGATGAATGTCCTAGAGATGTTAGTGGTATCAGGAGAGTGGAACAGTGATTATTTCTCTTTATCCTGGTCACATGGATAATAATAAGAAGATAATATCAATAGCAAACATTTATACCAAGTTAAAGTTTTCAAAGTGATATTTATACACATATATGTGTTTATTACCTCATCTCATCTGATCACAAGGCCAAAGTCAATTAGTTCTATGAAGTCTCACAATATCTTCTAGAACTAACACCAAAAAAAGCTGTCACATTCATCAGAGGGGATTAGAATACTAACGTAAGAAATAAAAAGTAAGTGAAATAACAGGCAGCTTTGACCTTGGATTACAAGATGAAAAAAAAAGCAGAGACTAATTGAATTTTGACCAGATAACTCACTGATCATAGCAAACACTCTCAACAACCCCAAAGGTGACCCTACATGTGGACATCACCAGATCGTTAATATTGAAATCAGATTGATTACATACTTTGCAGCCAAAGGGGGAGAAACTCCATACAGACAATTAAAACAAGACCAGAAGCTCACTGGGGCTCAGACCATGAGTTTCTTATGCAAAATTCAGACTTAAAGTAGAGAAAACCACCAGAACATAGAGATGTGGTTTAATTTACATCTCTTGTGAATATGGAGTGGAGGAGATGAATAGATCTCAGGGATTAGATCTGATAGATAGAGTTTTGATGAACTATGGACAGAGGTTTGCAATATTGTGCAGGAGAGAGCAACAAAAAAATTCTAAAGAAAAAGAAGAGGAAGAAAGCAAAATGGCTCTCTGATGATGCTTTACATATAGCTGGGGAATGAAGGAAAGTAAAAGGGAAAGAAGAAAGGGAAAGACATACCTAAACAAATGCAGAATTCCAGAGAATTGCAAGGATAGATAAGATGATTTTCTTAAATGAGCAATGTAAAGAAATAGAATAGGAAAGACAAGAGATCTCTTCAAGAAAGTTAGCAATATCAAGGTGATAAAAGACAAAAATCATAAGAACTTAACAGATAAAGAAGAGATTAAGAAGACGTGGCAAGAAGACACAAAAGAACTATCCAAGAAATATCTTAACATCACTGGTAACTAAGGTGGTATGATTACTGACCTGAAGCCAAAAGTCCTGGAGAATTAAGTAAAATGGTCTTTAAGAAGCATTACTAACAACAAGGCTAGTGGAGGTGATAGAATTCCAACTGAGTTATTTTAAATTCTAAAAGATGCCTCTGTTAAAGTGCTATACTTCCCATGCCAGGAAATTTGGAAAATTCAACAGCGGCAAATGGATTAAAGAAGATGAATTTATGTCCCAATCATAAAGAATGGCAACGCCAAGGAATGTTCAAATTTCTGAACAATTGTGCTCTTTGCATGCAAGCATACAGTGACGTTATGCTTCAAATTTTGCAACCTAGGCTTAAGCAATATGTGAACCAAGAACTCCCAGAAAAGCAGGCTGATTTTTAAAGAGGCAGAGAACTAGAGACCAAATTCCAAACATTTGCTGGATCGTAGAGAAAGCAAGGGAAATCCAGAAAAAAAAAATCTACTTTTGTTTCATTGACTACACTAAGGCCTTTGAATATGTGGAAAACGACAAAATGTGGCTCAAAGAGAAAGGAGTACCAGATCATCTTATTTGTCTCTTGAGGAACCAGGAAACAGTTGGCCAAGAAACAACAATTCAAACCAAACATGGAACAGCTGATTGGTTTATCATTGGGAAAGGAATATGACAAGGCTGTATATTGTCATCTTATTTATTTACCTTACATTCATAGCACATCATATGAAATGCCAGGTTGTATGAGTCAAAAGCCAACATTAAGGTTTCTTGGAGAAATAACAATCTCAGTTAAGCAGATGAAATGAAACCGCTCTGATGGCAGACATTGAAGAGGAATTAAAAAGCCTCCTGATTAGAGTGACAGAGGAATACATAAAGCTGGCTTGAAGCTTAACATAAAAAACCCTCCCCCCAAAATCCCTAAGATCTTATTGTACTGTATTATGGAAGTGTTTGTTTTGTTCTATGAATTGAAAACAAAATAAATTTAAAACAAGCAACAATGATCAGTTTCTTATAGAATGTAAGCTTCTTGAAGATAACCTCTGTTTTAATTTTGTCTTTATATATCCAACACCTAGCACAACAGCTTGTACTTAGAAGCCTTAATAAATGTTTAGTGATGAACTGAATGTCTCTTGTCTCCAGCTTACTGAGTCACTTGTTTATCTCAGTACCTTATTTCTGTAAAAATGAGACAAAGAACTTGTGATTGCTATCCCTCTTAATGAGTCAAATTGAAGAGAGTACAGAATACTACACAAATCAGGCAAAAATCATCAAGAGGAATTGGCTAACACAAGCTCATCTTTCTGCTTTGGAGAGAAGGGTAGGCAATTTTTGGATCCAAGAGTCATTAAAAAAAAAGAAAATCAAACATGTAAGTGATTACAGAATATCTTCAATGGAAAAGAATTATATTATGGCATATTAACAGAGGCTAGGTAAACATGAAGCTTGTGCCCCAGAAATGCTTTCATTTGAAAGCAATGTGGGCTTTACCAAAAATTAACTCAGCAGATGATTTACTAGATCTTCTAAGGATGAATTGATAATATCTCAACCAAAGGGCTGATTTCATCCCTACAGAATACGGAAGTATTGGGCAAGGTTGTAATCCAGGTAATATTTAAGTGAAGACAATCTCAGTTCTCTGAGGTCAAAGAAAATCAGTATTAAGAGTAAAGTTTTTTATAAACAATCTCTTGTCTTCTATAACAGCTGAATGTGGAAAGGAAACCCAATGCAGTTCATTTTCCACAAAATACAATAAATAGGAAAAGAGAAATCAAATCTTAGTTATATTGAGACCTTTTTCCTGAAAAAAAATGGTTACTGTGGAACTAACAAAATGTCTTTGAATAATAATAATCTTACTGCTCCAATGAAATGCATGGGTGCATACATACGTATATGTATATAATTTTATTTAGATTATAAATTATTATAGTACACATTTATGAGAATACATAGTACCAAAGAATATGACAATTCAAATAGCAAATTAAACAAAAATATTAAACAATTTCCTATGTATCATGTATATATTTTATTTGCGCATCATTGTTTACATGATTTATTCACCCATCAGATTGTGAGCTGGAGGGCAAGGACTGTCTTTTGCCCTTTTTAATACATTCAGTTTTTACAATAATTCCTGGCACATAGCTGGCATTTAATAAATGTTTATTGATTGAGTAACCTTACTTCCCACTGAACTTGACCTCCAAGACATTTCCCACTGTGCCACTTGAGCTCTGGCCATCACCTTCTTTGACCTCCCACAGGAACCTTGATATCTTGGCTCTGATTGTTTCTTCCACTTTATCTTTCATCAGCCACACTTGCTCCTTAGCCCCCATATACAGCTTTCCAGTTCCTCTTACCATATTGTCTTACCTAATTAAAAAAAAATATCTTCTTAGGGGGAGGAACTGTCTCATTTGTGTGCTTGAGATGTCCCTCCTTGGACAGGCTGACCACTTGGAATCTCCTCATCATGCTTTTTAACAGCCTTAGATATTCAACACCTTCCCAACTCCCACAGTTTTCTCTATCCTCTCACTGGAGGGCTGGAGGGTGGAGCATTAAACTCCTCCCAAAGTTTTCTTTTGTAGTGGACTGGATCTGCATTTTACAGTTAACTTTCCACTTTCCATCTACAACTCTGTTTGCTTTCAACTCCACAGAACAAGATGCTCTGGTGTCAAGTACCCCTTGGTGTTTCTCCTCTCTTATTAGCTTCTTCTTGTGTGATGCTTCCCCCAGTAGATTGTAAGCTCTTTTAAGTAGGGATTTTCTTTGTTTTGCTCACTTATGTCTCCAGCATTTTGCAGGATACCGTCACATTGTAGGCACTTAACATATGTTAATTGAATTAAATTGATTGTTTTGTATTATCAATACAGTATAGTGCCTAGCATATAGTAAGCACTTATTTTTATGTATCTATCTATCTACCTATCTATCTATATCTATCTATGTATCTATCATGTATCTATCTATCTCCACAAGACAATGAATGATAGAGTGCTAATGAAGAATGCCTATGTATCACACATACTTATTAACTCCTATCCCCTTCCCCACCATCACTACCAAAAATTAGGAAGGGACAATGAGGATATTCTCATGCCAACAGACACAATGAGCATGGCTAGGAAACTGCAAACTGGTTATTATGGACCAAGTTTTTTCTAAAGCCACTGAGGCCATCTTGCAAATCAGGAGAAGAATAATAGCAATTGATGAGCAATTTAGAGCTGGTAACTGAGGGAAAGAATGTTTAGTGGAGAGCATGAGTGTCTGATGCTGATAGTAAGGCAAAGGCAACTACTGATTCTATCATTTATCAAAAGAAGTAAGTTTGCAAAAACAATTAAGACATGGAACATTAAAGCTGCTTACAATCCAGTTTGGCTGTATTCAAAGCTTATCACACATTTATGGTAGAGAAACTGTCCATAATTGTAACATGAAAGAGCAGTAACTGAAAGGGGGAAAAAAGACAACAAACCAAATTACCAGCTAAAACTTTTTTTTAAAGCATGAGTCATTATTTCAAAGTCAATTGTAACCATACCATCCAGCAGCTTCTATTGGTTTCTAACATTAGCACTCTAAAAATACTGGCAGTAGCTACAAAGGAATTAAAAGACCGAGTGGGTAGTTGGTCCCTGGGAAATCATGAAAATAGTTTACCATGAGAAGGGCCAGTAGGGACTGAAACTGGCAAAGACCTCTGAACAGTTATCCTCTCTTATCCTTATCATCTGGTAATAATGATAAAGAGGTCTGCTTGATAATATGCTAGCAGTTTCCGACATTAACTTTACTTTTCCTTTCCTTCTCCTTTCTCCTCCATTAGTATATCCTTTTTTTGAGCTGCCGAATTGATCTTGCATGCGTATATCCCTTAACTGTGGAAATGTTAAGTTTTTTCCTCTTGTTTTGAAAATGGGTATCTTACTTGATTCCAGTGGACTCATTCAAGTAATTTTTTTCTTCTAAGTTACCTCATGGTGCTTTACAAAACCATGCTGCTTGAAAAATTCCATCAAAGAGATCAAAGAAAAAAAATGACCCATATGTAATATATATATATGTACATATATATACATATACATATACACACATATTTATGCATACGCATGTGTCAGCTCTTGTGATGACAAAATTGTATATTGAGGGGTTGTCCATCAATTGGGGAATGGCTGAACAAGTTATAATATATAATTGTGATTAAAATACTATTGTGTTATAAGAAATGATGAAGAGACAGTTTTAGCGAAAGCTGGGAAGATATGGAATGATACAGAGTGAAATGAGTAGAAACAAAGAACAATTTATAGAGTGACAACATCTTAAAGATAACTTTGAAAGAATTGGGACCTCTAATCAACAAAATGATCAAAAACAATTCCAGAGGGCTCCTGATGAAATATGCTGCCTGCCTCCTGATCGAGAGGCCTCAGAGTATACATGCAAAACACTGATATGTGCGTGCACGTGTGTTATGTGTATATGGTACGTGTGTATGTGTGTGTGTGTGTTTACTTGCACAATATAACAATGGAATAGGAATTTATTTGGCTTGCATATACAAGTTTGTAACAAGACTTTGTTTTTCTTGCTTTCTGAATGGGAGAAGAGGGTTTTGGGTGGGAGAGAAGGCAGATCTTCTCTTGAAAGTAAAATGAAATTTGATTTATTTTTTTTTCTTTTTTTCCATTTTTTTTTTATTTTTAGATTGCAACATACAGTTCTACATAATTTTGGGTTCCAGATTTTCTTCCCTCCCTCCCCCCCC
>CM053622.1:333076684-333122866 GCA_028646595.1 Phalanger gymnotis
TGAGTTAGTCTATTTTTTAAGGTGTTGTTTTCTTCAGTATATTTTTCAGTCTTTTTTTTTTGGGTCTCCTTTAGCAAGTCATTGACTTGTTTTTCACGGTTTTCTCGCATCCTTCTCATTTCTCTTCCCAATTTTTCCTCTACTTCTCTAACTTGCTTTTCCAAATCCTTTATGTGCTCTTCCATGGCCTGAGACCAGTTCATGTTTTTCTTGGAGGCTTTTGTTGTAGGCTCTTTGACTTTGTTGATTTCTTCTGGCTGTATGTTTTGGTCTTCTTTGTCACCAAAGAAGGATTCCAAAGTCTGAGACTGAATCTGGGTGCATTTTTGCTGACTGGCCATGTTCCCAGCCAACTTACGTGACCCTTGAAATTTTCAGCAGGGAATGACTGCTTGTAGAGTAAAGAGTACTTTGTTCCAAGCTTGAGCAGATGTGCCATTGATTTCAGAGCTATTTCTATGCAGCCAGCTCTGCCACACCAGCACTCCTCCTTCCCTAAGAACTACCAACCCGGACCTGATGCAAATCTTAAGCAGGCTCTGCACTCCTGCTCTGATCCACCACTTAAATCCTCCCACCAGGTGGGCCTGGGGACAGAAGCAACTGCAGCTGTAGTTCTCTAGCTGCATCACCCCTGCTGTCCCCAGGGCCGAACTGCAAACTCTTTTCACTCTGTCCCCCACAACTTTTCCCACTAACCTTCTCTGTTGTCTTTGGTGTTTGTGGGTTGAGAAGTCTGGTAACTGCCACAGCCCACTGATTCTGGGTGCTAGGGCCTGTTCTGCCCAGCTCCTGGTCTGGTTGGTCCTGCTGCCACCCACTCCAGGCTCCACTCCCCTCCACTTCTTGCATATAGACCTCATCCAGCAACCATCCAGGCTGTCCTGGGCTGGATCCCTGCTTCCCTTTGCTATTTGGTGGCTTCTGCATTTCTAGAATTTGTTCAGAGCAATTTTTTTATACATTTTTGGAGGGACCGGGAGGGGAGCTCATGCAAGTCCCTGCTTTCCAGCTGCCATCTTGGCTCTTCCCCTTATTTATCTTTTTCTAAAATGATTTCCTTAGTAGTTGAAATTATCTTCCATTAATCAAATCCAGTCAACAATTAATAAGCTTTCTAAAAAGCATAGTTCTTTCCTGGCATACTTAGACTAAGGTTTTATGAGATTGTTTTTGTCCATGGCTGTGAAAAATGCACAAATGGTAGCTGTGAGTAATAGACGTATTCCCTCATAGAGAAGCTTTGGAGAAAGCACACTTGATATAAACAAATAGTACCATAGGAACGTCACCAGGATTATGTAAGCAGACACAGAGATGGAAACATATCAACACATAGCAGAAGCAAGCATGACTTATTGCTGAGTTCCTGCTGTTGTTTTCTGAACTCAAAACACTCAGTAAGTGAATGGCCCAAAGGATAGGTCCTATATATGTTGCAAAGACTGTGAGGAACATAGATGGTATTTCTATACAGTAGTCTAGGCCAACAAAGCCTGCTGAAATACCCAGTGTGGCAAAGTTATTGGAATAACCCTGAAAATAAAAGAATGCTTGGCCAAACCATTAATACATTAGGGTAATCTAAGCTATTTCATGTTTTAAGGGCTCCCAAGTGTGTTTTGTCATCACAGCCTAAATCAATTGACTAAATACTAAATAGGAATACTGTAAAGTTGGAGCAACAAGGCTACTAGAAGAAATAATCTGCTATATATTTCCCCACAAACCTCAACTCTTAAAAAATGTTCTATTTATTTTTAATTTTCAACATTCACCCTTATAAAATTTTGAGTTCTAAATTTTCCCCCTTCCCTTGGCTCCCCCTTTCCCAATACAGAATGTGATCTGATAAAGGCCATATAAGTATAATCATATTAAACATATTTCCTCATTAGTCATGTTGTGAAAGAAGAATCAAAAGAGAAAAAACACAAGAAAGAAAAAACAAAAACAACAAAAGAGAAAATAGTATGTTTTTATCTACATGCAGACTCTTTCATTAGATGTGAATAGCACTTTCCATCATGAGTCTTTTGGAATTGTGTTAGGTCATTGCATTGCTTAGAAGTCCCAAGTTTTACAAAGTTGATCATCACACATTGTTGCTGCTACTGTGTACAGTATTCCCCTGGTTCTACTCACTTCACTAGGCATTAGTTCATGCAAGTCCTTACAGATTTTTCTGAAGTCAGCCTGCTTACCATTTCTTATAGTACAATAGTATTTCATTACATTCATGTACCACAATTTGTTCAGCAGTACCTCAATTGATGGGCATCTACTCAGTTTCCAATTTTTGACCACCACAAAAAAAGCTGCTATAAATATTTTTGTATATGTAGAACCTTCTCCATTTTTTTATGATCTCTTTGGGATACAGACCTAGTAGAGATTACTGGATCAAATGGTATGCACAATCTTATAGCCCTTTGGGCATAGCTCCAAGTTGTTCTCCTGAATGGTTGGATCAGTTCACATCAGTGCATATGCCTTGACCGTTTATGAATTGGGGAATGGCTTATATTCACATAAATTCAATTCATTTCTCTATATAGTTTAGATATGAGGCCTTTATCAGAGACACTAGCTGTAAAAGTTGTTTCCTAGTTTTCTGTTTCCTTTCTAACCTTGTTTGCATTGGCTTTGTTTGTGCAAAAATACTTTAAATTGAATGTAATCAAAAGTATTATCCATTTTGCATTTCATAATGTTCTCTATCTCTTGTTTGGTCATAAATTCTTCCCTTCTCCATAGGTATGACAGGTAAACTATTTCTTGCTCTCTGAATTTGCTTATATTTTCATTCTTTAAGTCTGAATCTTGTATGCATTTTGACCTTATCTTGCTATGTGGTATAAGATGTTGCTCTGTATCTAGTTTCTGCCAAACTGTTTTCCATTTTTCCCAGCAGTTTTTGTCAAATAGTGAGTTCTTATCCCAGAAACTGGAGTCTTTGGGTTTATCAAATAGTACATTATTATACTCATTGACTACTGTGTCTTGTATACCTAACCTGTTCCACTGATCGACCACTCTATTTCTTAGCCAGTACCAACTAGTTTTGATGATTACTTGCTTTGTAATAGAGTATTAGTTTTGGTATGGCTAGGCCACCTTCTCTTGCATTTCTTTTCATTAATTCTTTTGACATGCTGGATCTTTTCTTCTTCCAGATGAATTATGTTATAATTTTTTTCTAGGTCTATTAAATAAATTTTTGGTGGTGTGATTGGTATGACACTGAATAAATTAATTTCGGTAGAATTGTCACTTTTATTATATTAGTTCATCCTACCCATGAGCAACTAATTTTTCCCAATTACTTAGATATGACTTTATTTGTATGAAAAGTGTTTTGTAATCGTGTTCATATAGTTCCTGGGCTTATCTTGGCAGAGAGAAACCCAAACATTTTATGTTGTCTATAGTTACTTTAAGTGGATTTTTTTCTGTCTCGCTGTTGGGATTTGTTAGTAATATATAGAAATGCTGATGATTTATGTGGGTTTATTTTATATCCAGCAATTTTACTAAAGTTGTTAATTATTTCAGTTTTTTTGTTGATTCTCTAGAACTCTAAGTATAATACCATATCATCTTCAAAGAGTGATAGTTTTGTTTCCTCATTGCCTATTCTAATTCCTTAAATTTCTTTTTCTTCTGTTATAGCTAAAGCTAACATTTCTAGTACTATATTGAATAATAATGGTGATAATGGACATCCTTGTTTCACCCCTGATTTTACTGAAAATGCTTCTAGCTTATCCCATTACATATAATGCTTGCTGATGGTTTTAGGTAGATGCTACTTATCATTTTAAGGAAAGCTCCGCTGATTCCTATGCTCTCCAGTCTTTTTTAATAGGAATGGGTATTGTATTTTGTCAAAAGCTTCTTCTTCATCCATTGTAATCAATCATATGATTTCTGTTAATTTTGTTATTGATATGGTCAATTATACTGATAGCTTTCCTAATATGGAACCAGTCCTATATTCCTGGTATAATCTCACTTGGTCATAGTGTATTATCCTCATGATAAGTTGCTGTAATCTCTTTGCTAATACTGTATCTTAAAAATTTGCATACACATATATATACATATATATGTATATATATATGTATATATGGCAAAGTTCATGACCTCAAAGAGGACCATGAACATGCTTGAATTGTTCAGAATCACAGGATATAAGTTATTCTCTAAGTAGAAGGCAGAGGAATTAAAGCATTTATTTAAATTCCAGATGACCAGACCCAAGAACCAATGCCCCCAATTCAATATTGTGGCAAGAACCTCCCAAAACCAATACTCCTATCTCACAGTAGTGACCAGAAAGTTATAGAAAAATATTATGACAGCAAGCCAAGCCATACTTGTGCTTTCCCCAATGCTAGGGCCCTCCTGTAAGAAGATTACTCACAAGTCCCAAGCCCTTGGTCAGCACCCTCAGCAGTCCTCAGTTTCTGCTCCTCCTAGTCCTCAGTTTCTCCAGCTTCTGCTGCTTCAAATTCTCTACTTCTTCAGAGTTTGCTGCTTCAGCTTTTTCTGCTGCTCAACTTCTGCTCCTCCAACTTCTACTGCTCCAGCTTCTTCTGGTTCTGCTTCCTCTGCTCCTCCTTCTCCTGCTTCTATCATGTGTGCTTCTCCAAGCTCTGTTCTCTCTTTTTACACAGTCCTTAGCCCTCATCTGATCCACAAGAATGTCATCTGATTGACTAGAATCATTTCATTGACCAGAACTTAGGCGCATACCATTGGCTCCGGTCTTAGCAACTCCCTTTAGGGCCCTCAGGACTTTACACCCACATTGGTTTAGCACTTAGTAAGTAGGTTTTTGGGGCCTACATAGGAGCAAAGATCTAATCAGACCTCCCTTTGTTGGCCCCACCAGGAACCCCACCTGAAGCCTATTCAATGAGTGGGAAAGATCTTTTTACTTACTGATTGGCTTTACAATATATTAGAGAAATTGATCTATAATTTTCTTTCTCTGTTTTGGCTTTTCTTGGTTTAGGTATCAGTACCATATTTTCATCATAAAAAGAATTTGGTAGGACTCCTTCTTTGACTATTTTCCCAAATAGTTTATATTAATATTTGAATTAAATATTGTTTAAAAGTTTTGGAAAATTTACTTGTAAATCCCTCTAGCCCTGGAGATTTTTTTCTTAGGGAGTTCATGAGTGGCTTGCTCAATTTCTTCTTCTGAGATGGGGGTATTTAAGTGTTTTATTTCTTCTTCTGTTCATCTGGGCAATTTATATTTTTGTAAATATTCATCCATTTCCCAAAGATTGTCAAATTTATTGGCATACAGTTGGGCACAATAGTTCCTAATTATTGTTTTAATTTCCTCTTCGTTGGTGGTGAATTCGCCCTTTTCATTTTGGATACTGGTAATTTGGTTTTCTTCTTTTTTTAATCAAATTAACCAAAGGTTTAGCTATTTTATTGTTTTTTTTTTCCTGTAAAACCAGCTCTTAGTTTCATTTATTAGTTTGATATTTTTTCTTAATTATAATTTTGTTAATCACTCCTTTGGTTTCAGTATTTCTAATTTTATATTTCATTGGGGATTTTCAATTTGTTCTTTTTCTAGCCTTTTTACTTGCATGCCTTATTCATTAATCTTTTCATTTTATTCATATAAGCATTTAGAGATACAAAGTTTCCCCTAAGAACCACTTTGGCTGCATTTCATAAGTTTTGATATATTATTTCATTATTGTCATTCCTTGGATGAAATTATTGATTATTTCTATGATTTGTAGTTTGACTCACTCACTCATTATTTGGGATTAGATTATTTAGTTTCCAATAACTTTTTATTCTATCTTCCCATGGTCATTTATTACATGTCATTTTGATCTGAAAAGGATGCAATTATTATTTCTGCCTTTCTGCATTAGATTGTGAGGTTTTTATGGCCAGCAATTTTCGTGCCATGTACTGCTATCCATGTACTTTCTATCCCCATTCAATTTTCTCCAGAAGTCTCTCATATCTATTTTAAAATTCTATTCACCTCCTTAACTTCTTTCCTATTTATTTTGAGGTTTGATGTATCTGGTTCTGAGATGGGGATGTTGAGGTCCTCTACTAGCATAGTTTTACTGTCTATTTCTTCCTGTAACTCACTTAACTTCTCCTCTAATTATTTGGATACTATACCACTTGGTGCATGTATGTTTAGTACTAATATGACTTCATTATCTATGGTACCTTTTAGTAAGATGTAGTTTCCATCTTTATCTCTTTTAATTAGCTCTATTTTTGCTTTTACTTTGTCTGAGAGCAGGACTAGTGCTTCTGCTTTTTTTTTTACTTCAGCTGATGCATAATATATTCTGCTCCAGTCTTTTGCTGTTACTCTGTGTGTATCTCTGGTTCAAAAGTGTTTGTTGTAATCAACATATTGTAGGATTATGTTTTTTAATCCACTCTACTATCTGCTTCTGCTTTATGGGACAGTGTGTCCCATTCACATTCACGGTTATAATTACTAACTGTGTCTTTCTCTCCATTCTATTTCGCCCCCAGTTTATACCTTTCTTTCTCATTTCAACCTCTCCCTCCTCACCAGTGTTTTGCTTCTGACACTGCCTCTCTGAATCTCCCTTGCCTTTTATCAGCCCCCTTTCCTTTTCTTTCTTACTTTCCCTCCTACTTCAATGTAGAGTGTGATAGGTTTCTATAACGAACTGAATGTGCATGTTATTCCCTCTTTGAGCCAGATTCAATGAGAGTAAGGTTCAAACAATGCTTGACACTCCCTCTTTTTTCCCTCTACTGCACTAGATCTTTGTGCTTCTTCCTGTCATGTAATTTAACTTATTTTGCCTCATGCTATCCTTTTCTCCTAGCACAATCCTTTTTATAACTCCTTAATTAATTAATTTGATCATCACATAAAATTCAACTTATTCTCCTACTCTACATATACACATATATATGTATACATATATGTGTATATATATATGTATCTGTATATACATGTATATGTATATGTATATACATATATATATATATACACCTTCTAAATGCCATAATAAAGACATAATTCCCAAGAATTATAAGTATCATTTTCCCCTGTAGGGATGTAAAAAGTTTAACCTTATTGAATAACATCTTTTTCTTTTCTTTCCTATTTACCTTTTTGTCCTTCTCTTGAGTCTTTTATTTAGAGATCAAATTTTCTGTTCAGTTCTGGGTTTTTTATCAGGAATGATTGAAAGTCCCTTACATCATTGAATATCCATCTTTTCCCCTGAAGGATTATGCTCAGTTTTGCTGGGTAGCTGATTCTTGGTTGTAATCTGATCTTTGTTTTCTAGAATATCATATTCTAGGTCCTGTAATTTTTTAATGTAGAAGTTGCTAAATCCTGTATAATCCTGACTGTGGTTCCATGATACTAAAATTGTTTCTTTCTGGCTGCTTGCAGTATTTTCTCCTTTACCTGATAGTTCTGGGATTTGGCTACAATATTTCTTTGGGTTTTCTTTTTAGGATCTCTTTCAGGTGGTGATTGGTAAATTCTTTCAATGACTATTTTATCATCTGGTTCTAGGATGTCAGGGGAGTTTTCCTTGATAATTTCTTGAATGATGCTGTCTAGGCTCTTTTATTCATCATGGCTTTCAGGTAGACTAATAATTCTTAAATTATCTCTCCTGGATCTATTTTCCAAGTCAGTTGTTTTTCCAGTGAGGTGTTTTATATTTTCTTCTATTTTTATGCTTTTGATGTGGTTTGATTGATTCTTGATGTCTCATAGAGTCATTAGCTTCCACTTACCCAATGCTAATATGTAACAAATTATTTTCTTCAATGAACTTTTGTACCTCCTCTTTCATTTGGCCAATTCTACATTTTAAGGAGTTGTTTCCTTTGATGGATTTTGTTTGCCATTTAGCTAATTGTATTTTTTTAAGAAATTGTTTTCTACATTCAATTTTTGTCCATCCTTTTCCAAGCTGTTGACTCTTTGTTGCATACTTTTTATTGCTTCTCCCAATTTTTCTTCTACCTCTCTTATCTGACTTTTAAAATCCTAATTGAGCTCTTCCAAGAAGGATTTTTAGGTTTGAGACCAGTTCATATTTCCCTTCAAGGTTTTGGATTTCAGAATGTTGACAATTCTGTCCTCTTCTGAGTTTGTGTTTTGATTTTCTCTGTCACTATAATAATTCTTTATTGTGTTTTTTGCTCATTTTGTTTGCCTTTTTCACGGCTTTTAAAGTTGAGCTCTTCTGCTGAAGCACAGAAGACATTGGGCCTGGTAACTAGCTTTGTGCCCTGAGGCCTCAGGTGCCAGCTACTGGAAACTGTAGGTGTCTGGCAGTTTACCTGGTGCAGAGCTGGGGTCCTAGTGGTGGTATCTGGCATGTGCTGAGGCTAAGTGGGGTTTTCTGCATTTTCCCAGGGCTGCACTAAAGCACAGGGAAGTCTGCTGCTGGAGGATACCTTTCTGCCTGGGGCTGTGCCAGCATATGTTGTGGTTCTCCTAGATGGAGTCTGCTGGTTCCCCTGGCTGTGCTAAGTCATATGTGTGTGTGGGGAAGGGAGGTGTCCTGGTGTTGGCATTTGCCTGTTCCACCACTCTGGGGCTCAGGATTTCCTGCTGCTTTTTTGAGGATAAGCCTGCCTCTGACTTGCTGGGACAATTGCTATCTTGGATTGTACTCCCTTTTTACTCTACTAATATGGACCTTATTTGTCAATCTTCTAAGTCTCCGGCAAAAAAGAAGACTGGTCCACCTCATCTTTCCACTGGCTCCACGGTTCCCAAATCTGTTCTGTGGCACTGTTTAATGGGTATTCAGAGATGAGAATGGGAGAGAGACAATGAGCTACTGCTTGCTCTGCCATCTTGGCTCCCAGAAGTGCCTACACCTCTTGACATTGACATCTGCAGAAATGACTTGAGACTTAAGAAGGTCTTTCATTCCAGCGAAAAGAATACCCAGAGCAAAGACATACACAAAGCAAGCTTCAATAATTTCCTTAGAAATATCTTTGTTGTCTCTTTTCCATAGCAAAAACACATTTCCAAATGCTGCTGCGTAGCAACCTTAGGGATTCCTTTCCTCCCCTAAGTCATAGTTCAGGCCTCCAGCCATGCTGTCCTGAAAATGTTCTTATTATCTGTGGTACTGCACTCACCAGATGTTTGCTCAATCCTCCCTGTCCACAACCATAGCCAGGATCACTTCTGTTCAGCACCACTAGGCCTCCCTTCTGAAAATAGTAGGGGTAAAGATGGGGTCCTTCAATCTTCCTCCACTTAGGAGGAACAGCTGTTAGCTGTTCTTTGTGAGGTGAAAGTTCCTGAGGTTGTGAGGTGAAAGTTCCTGAAGATGTGAGTGAGGTGAAAGCTGAGGTGAAATTTCTTGAGACCTAGTCTGCTTCCCAAAGGAAATGTCCTCAGTGCCTATTGGTTGTTGATTCAGTGGAATTAGCCTGGAGTACCTACTTGTTACCCAGGCCAAACCTTAGCCCCTGGAGGTCCTGAATTTTCTGAGGGCTTCTCAGGAGAAGGACAACTGCTTTACCCCTTAATTTTTGCTGCTCTACATTCATTGCAATGAAATTTTCTGTCTGTTTGAGGAGGAAATCTGGAGACTTTAGAAATTTGTGACCTACTCCACCATCTTCCAAGAATTCCCCAGTAGCTGTTCCATTTTTGATACTGATAAATTGCTTTTCTTCTTTCTTTTTTTTTAAATAAAATTAACTAATTTTCACAAAAGCCAGCTCTTGGTTTTATAAATTTATTCTATTGAGGCAGAGCCAAGATGGAAGAGTAAAGGCAGAGACTCATCTGAGCTCTCCCTCAAACCCTTCCAAATACCTTTAAGTAATGACTCTATACAAATTCTGGAACAGCAGAACTCACAAAAAGAAGGAATGAAATGACTTTCTAGCCCTAGACAACTTGGAAGGCCATCATAAAAGGTCTGTTGCACCGGGATGAGAGAGGAGCACAGTCCAGCACAGGCCATGCCAGCACAGACTGGGCCCTGGCAAACCCACAGCAGGCCTAGGTGTGATTGAATCAGTAGCAGCAGGGGCTGCTTCCAGAGTTCTCAGACCAAAGATGGTAAAGTATTCAAGCAATTGGTCAGAAGGAGATTACAGAGGTCTCTTTGCTGGCACTGGGGGCAGGATTCTGTTTTGTCTATACTTGGATCCAGGTCACAGTCCTGGGTAGCAGTCCCAGCATCAGGAGGAGCACTGGTACACCAGAACTTAAAGGCATAGTGGAGTGGGAACCCTTATAAGTTTTTATTTGGCTGCATCCCACAAATTTTAGTGTGTTTTCTCATTATTATCATTATCCTTAATGAAACTATTGATTTTATTGATATCGTTTTCTAACCCACTTATTTTTTAATATTAGGTTACTTAGTTTACTAATTTTAATGCATATTACATGTGTATATAAATATATGTATGTGTGTATATATATATACCTACCATCTACATACGTATGCACGCATGCATGCATGTATTTACATATACACATACACATACATGTATATATGTGTGTATATATATGCATGTGTGTGTGTATGCAGCATAAGCAGTGACCACACCGTGATAAAATAGTCTTGGCAGATAGGCTAAACTAGGTTAAGAGTAACCAACAGTCCTCAAACCAATTAGTGAATTAGGGGAATGTCTACCCCAAGCACGTGAAGACTTCCCCTGGCAGAATGGGTAGATGAAAAAAATTTATTCCAAAGACCATGAAGGTGGCTAAGAACAATTTCTTCCAACAGTTATGAAGACAGCTGAAGCAAGTGCTATGGAGCACTTAGAGCTTGGGCCGATGACAAGTTTGTCCATTGCTTCCCAGGTCATTGCCAATCATACTGACTTTGCTCTTGCCATCCCTTTTATGTGAGATAATTTTCTCCATTCTTCTTCCTTCCCCTTTTTCCCAGTACATCTCTATTTTTCAGCCTTCCTTTAGTGATCATCCCAACATAAGTTTCACAACCAAGTTGTCCAAGTTGATGTCTTCTAACAGTCCTAATGATGATAAAATTTAAGGGTATTAGATATATCAACTTTCCACTTGAAAGGATAAACAGTTTAAACTTATTAATTTTTTGGTGAGTTCTCTCTTACGTTTGCCTTTTTGTGGCTTTATTGAATCTTGTGCTTAAATGTAATATTTTCTATTTAGCTCTGTCGTTTTCATCTGGAATATCTGGAAGTCCTCTATATTAGTAAATGGTAATTTATGCCTATGGAATTATGCTCAGTTTACTGAGTTAGTGTAGTGCCAATACAATACTCACAAAGGATACAGCTACTATAAATATGCTGGTGTAGTTCTGAATTGCAATATAACAGACTCTCTCCATGGAAGACAGAATCAAAACATTTATTCAAACACCAGAAAGCCAAATCTCAACACCAGAAAGCCAAATCCATCATAGCAATAAAGAAATCCATACACATTATCAATGCAGGGGGCACTACCATCCCCAAGCCTACCCTGTGTTAGGGCCTTCCTACAAACAAGGGCAAATTCACTCCCTCTCTCACTCATGCCAGTTGCTGCTCTGTGTTTCTCTCTCTCCCAGCTCTGATTGCTCTGCCTCACTTCCTCTCAGTTCTGCTCCACCCTTCCTGCTCCACTCCTTCCTGCTCCACCTATTCAGCAAGCTACTTCCACCATAGGCTCATGTGACTCAAACTCATGTGACTCAGACAGGTCACATGTGCCTATCAATGGACAGGAAGATCTTCAAATTGTATTAACATTACAGTTGGTTATTTTTGGTTGTAATCCTACCTCCTTTGCCTTCTGGAATATCATCTCCAAAGCCCTCTGTTTCTTAATGATGGTAGCTGCTAAATCTTGTGTGATCATGACTTCAGGATTCAACACTGTGTAAGTCTATGGTATTTTTATTTCTTTCTGACTGCTTGCAATATTTTCTCATTGACTTGGGAGCTTTGGAATTTGACTATAATATAATTGGGAGATTTCATTTTAGGATCTCATTCAGGAGGTCATTGGTGGATTCTTTCAGTTTCTATTTTGACATTTAGTCAATTTTCTTTTATAATTTTCAGAACTATGATGTCTAAGCTCTTCCATTTGACCAATTCTAATGTTTAAAGACGTTTTCTCTTCATTAAGTTGTTGTATCTCTTTTACCATTAGCAAAGAATTGGGAACAAAATAGCTTCCCATCATTTAGTGAATGGTTAAACACATCCTTAGACATAAATATAATAAAATATTACTGTGCTGTAAGTAATGATACATATGATGAATATAGAGAAGCAAGGAAAGATTTTCATTAACTGATACATAATGAAGTATGCAGCCAAGAAAACAATACACATGATAACTATAACAATGTGAAAGGAAGAAATTACCACATACCAACAAATCAAAAGTGAATATAACAAAATTATAAAAATCAAGTATGACTTGAACAAAGATATAAAAGAAGCCGGCTTCCACCCACCCCTTTGCAGATGTGGGAGTTTTACAAGTGTCACATATTGCACGTATTTTTGGACCTGTTCAATTTATTAATCTGCTGTGATGATTTTTTTTCCTTTTTAAAAATACTATTAGGTAAATGGGATAGCTCTTCAAGAGAGAGGAGGATAAGGATGCTGGGAATAACTATGGTGATGTTAGAAACCTAAGACATTAATAAAAACTTATTTTTAAAATAGATATTAGTTAAAAAGGAGAGACTGATTAGTGTAACATATTAGATACACAACATATGAAAGCAAAAGACACAATAACATAATGTCTGATAAGCCCAAAGACCTAGGGGAATGATTTACATTTGAGGAAAAAACTCTTGAGTAAACTGGACAGCAATCTGGCATGAATTAGGCTTAGACTAATATTTCACACTATACAGCATATAAGCTGCATGACCTTGAGAAAAGGTCATATTGTAAATTAGAGGAGCAAGGAAGAAAATGCCTTTAATATCTATGGATATGGCAAGAATTCATAACTAAGTAAGCAAAAGAGATGATTACAAAAAATGATATAAAATTTAAAAACCTTTTTTTTGCACTAACAAATCTAATGTAATAAAAATAAGTGATATAGATTACCAGGTTTCATAGTTTAACATCTTATTTCCGAGATAAGTAACTGATTAAAATTTAGGAGATAGTCATTTTGAGATACATGAGATATATCTTATAAGATATCCTATTTTGTCATTTATCTCTCTATATCATATATAAGGAATTGATCATATATGTATGTTATATATAAGTAGATATATACATATCTACATATATATTAATAGGCAGTTTCAAAAGGAAGACATCTAAGCTATGAAAAATCATGTGAAAAAATCTCCCAAATAGTTGATAGAAAAAAGCAAATTAAAGCAACTTTGAGGTTCTACCTCAGACTTATCAGATTTGGAAAAATGGCAAAAGAGGAAAATGGCAAATACTGGTGGGCATATTGGAAATAAATACATTAGTGTACTATTGGTGGAATTTTGAACTGATTTCCAGCATAGCTGGAAAGCAATTTGGAACTTTGCTCAAAAAGTTTTGAAATTGTGCGTGCCATTTGATCCAGCTATACCACTATGTGGCTTATACTTCAAAGAAATCAAAAAAAGAGGAAAAGAATCTGCTTGTACAATAATATTTAAAGTAGCTTTTTTGTGGTAGCCAAAAGCCAGAAACTGAGGAGGGCTGTCCTCCTATTGGGAAATGGCAAAATGAATTGTCGTATGTAAAAGTAATGGAATATTATTGTGTCACAAGAAATGATGAAACGGACAATTTCATAGGAAATTGGCAAGACTTTTATGAATTGATGAAAAGTGAACAGAGCTAAAATAATTATGATATTAATAAAAATAGAGAGAAAAACAATTTTGAACTAATTTAGAACTCTGATCAACACAATCATAAATCATGAGTCTAGCACACCTCCTGCCAGAGTGAAAATAAGCCTATTTCCCATAAATAAATAAATAAACAAACAAACAAACAAACAAACAAATAAATAAATAAATGAATAAATAAATGAGTAAATGAATGAATAAGTGAATAAATAAATGAATAAATATTTGAAAATAAATAAATATTTCAAATTCAGAAAGTAACATACATTTTCATACATGGACAGTGGGAACACTTATTTTGCTGGACTCCGTAGCTATGTCTTAAAACGTTTGTTTTTCTTGCTTTTTTAAAAAAATTCAGTGTGAAGGTATGTAATGGGAGAAACAATTCAATTTAACAATATTTTTACTTGAAAAATTTTAAATATAAGCCAACAAAAGTAAAATTTCCCACCCATCTCCTTCCCTTTCCTGTCTTGGTTTCTTCTCTCTGCTCTTGATGTTCTCTAATATTCAAAGATTATAAGTGCTGAAGAGAAGAATGTAATGGTCTGCCTCTGGAGATATGAAAGTCTCATTCAATAGAGATCTTCAAAAAAAACCTGGTTGGCCACTTACTAAGGATAGTGTAGAGTGGATTGCTATCCTAGTGAAAGTTGAACTACATGGCTTCTAAGATTTCTTCTGGCTTTGACATTCAGTAGTTCTATGAAAGTACTAGCTATCACAGAGACACGAACTGATTCCTACTTAAAAATACTGTGCTCTGGAGATTTGGTTTATGTACATGCAAGTTGGTGAAGAAGCCTTTGCTATTTGCATGTAAGTCTTATAGTTAAGCACTACTTCTATAGCCATGCCTTTATGGTAAAGATCACGATCCCCTTGTAGGTGTCTTATCTCAGAATACACTTTTTTACACTTTTACATAACATAATGTTATGTTATGTTAACATAAATGTGGTACTATCATTTTTGCTCTCTTCTCATGACTATATACATAAAAGTATAAAAGAATGTTATCAAATGCTGATGCCCCAAGTCATCTGTTCTGGCAGGATATTTCTACTTTCCTATCCCAAATAAGTTGTGACTAGGGAGCCAAACTGGTGACATGGTACAACTTGGATCTTTCCCTGACTCAAGGAAGTATAGGAAGACGTGTTAAAAGCTAGATTTTGGGATTAGTCTGCAGAAGCACATTTAGGATCTAAGATGGAGCAGAAGATAGGTATCGGTAATACATAGAGGAAAAGATCAGTTCCCAGAGCACAAAATACTAAGTCTGGAAGAAGGTCTAGAGAAGTAGTTCATAACCTGGCATCCTTGAACTTGTTTATAAAATATGTATTTTGATAACTATATTTCAATAAGATTGATTTCCTTTGTAAGTCAATATATTTAATATATTTAAAAACTTTATCCTGAGAAAGATTTACCAGACTTCCGAATGGGTCCATGACACTAAAAAAAAGATTAAGTACCCTTGGTTTAGTTTAAAAAATAAATCAAGCTAGAGAAAGTTAAGGATGCAGGCAAAATCTAAAACCTCAGGTCATAGAAAAGATTAACAAAGGCTTGATAGCAAACATATCTAAGAACAGAGTTCAAACTTAAATAGAAATTTTCTCAAAATTTGTTGAATTTGGATTGCTGGAAGATACTAAGGGCTTTGAAGCAGGTGTGTGAAGGTTTAGCTCTATCTCTATTGTCCTTCTTTATGAGCCACAGACATAAAGAGAACTTCCATTTTTTTCTGATGCCTCCTAAATGAGAGACAGCTGCATTAGGATGGTGATAGATGAATTGAAAATGTTGATGTTGCAAGACCAATTCAGACTAATTGAATTGCATTATTAACTCTTCAGTATCTTATACTACCCTGTGTCAAATTGGGCATTGAGGGGCAAGTTAATAGAGAAACTTTTTGACAAAGTCAAGCTATTCATAATCCTTGAAAAGAATTGTCTATCCATAAAGTATGCCTTTTATAGGGAAGCCATATTGTTCCAGAAGGCAGTGGTCATGTTCTTTTGGCCACATTACATGTTGCACATCTGGGAATTAATTACATGAAAGCATTGGATAGAAAACATGTCTGGTGGCCTGGAATTAATTCTGATATTGAAAGTATTGTAAAGGAGTGTACTCTGTGCCAGGCTCCTTGGCATGATTTGCCAAGGGAACTTACTTTTCCATAGTAATGAAGGGTCCAAGAAGCATTTATTTTGATTCTGAAATACCATTCCTAGGAAAGACCTTCATTGAAGTAAATTCCTTCTCCAAATGCCTACAAATGCTCTTAATTCCATTCCAAGCCTCTGCTTTAGCCATCTCTGCAATGTGTTCCTTATTTGGCACACAGTTTGCCAGATATTCTTTTTTTCCCTTTTAGTAGATCTGTATTTACCTAAGCTGACTTTTAAGGTATTTGTGCTTTGGTGTAACTTCAAACAAAAGGAAAGATTGAAAGGATGGTGTAAACTACTATGGATATTATGGACCTAATAGTGGGAGGAGAAAGACAAATATGCCTTGGCAAATCTGTGCTCTTTCAATAGTTACTTTATATTTAACAGCAGGAATTACACCTAAGAAATTAATACTGAAGAGATGTCTAAAAATTTGCTTTGATGACTATCTCTATCCAGACAAGGAAAAAGGCATGCAAGATGAATATAGAGAATGTTCTAATTGCTGACATTTTACCTACTTGTTAATCATTTTATAAGGGTAAAAATTACCTCCTGAAACATTTGAGAAAGACAGAGACAGACAGATAGGAAGACAGAGACAAAGACAGAGAGAGACATTCTTTAAGAATTGCATTGTTGACTGTTCTCTCCTTCTGGATACTCTCGCCTCTCTGGATTTTTATAAAACATTTCTCTTTATTTTCTGATTTCCCTGACTCTGCCTTTTTAGTCTCCTTTGTCAGTGTATCATCCATATAATATACTGTCATTCTTGGTATACCCCAAGACTCTGTCCTGGGATCTCTTCTCTAAATTCCTTGATTTTGGTGTCCTCATCAGCTCCCACAGTTTCAATTATGTTCATAAGCAGATAATTCCTAGATCTATATCTTCAGACTAATTTTTCCTCTTGACCTTTAGTACCATATCACTAACTTTCTACTGGACATTTCAAATAGCATATTCATAGTCATCTTAACCCCAACTCATCTAAAGCATAACTCATTATTTTTTCCCATTCCTCAAGTACCTCTTCCAAATTTCCCTATTTTGCAATATTTTACAAATGACAAAAAATTGAGGGTTGAGGTTAACACAAGTTTATGCCTTTGGTTTTATCCTCACCTTTTCACTCTCACCTCATTTATCCTCACTTTACCAGTCCTGATTCTAGCTCCACATCTCCTCTTTTCATCTTCCTCTCACTACTCCCAAATCTCTTCCCACCACCACTTCAGGTCCTCATCATATTTCACTTGCACTCTTTCAATAGCCTTCCAATTGGTCTTCCTGTCTCAACTCTCCTCCAGTACGGCCAGTGATTTTACTTATGTGTTGGTCTCACCATGTCACTTCCCTATTAAATAAATTTCCTATGAACTCTACTGTCTGGCATTTAATGCCCCTTATGGCCAGACTCCAATTCACTTTTCCAACCTTACTATTCACTATTTCTCCTATCCAAACTAGTCATCTTGCTGTGCTTTACACATGCCTGTCACTCTAACTCCCATTTCTGTGCCTTTGCAGAATCTATCTCCAGTGCCTGGAATGCACCCTCTCTCTTCGTTTCTACCTCTTAGAACGCCTGGGCATTGTAAAGACTCAGCTCATGCACATTCACTAAGCCCTTCCCCATGCCTTCCTCCTAGCTGCTAGTGTCTTCTGTCTAGAAAATTTATCTCATTTCCATTTTAAATATATTTTGCATATCCTAATATAGGCACACTTCTCTCATAATAGGATATGTTCCTTAAAGGTGAGCACTGTTTGATTTCAGTCTTTATATCCTCGGTGCCTTTATAATCACCACATTTTTTAAAATGCTTGTTCAATTGATTTGTTCTCTTATCTAAGTTAGTATCTCCAGTTCCTTTAATTAATTCTATCATACTATTATCTCTAGGCCCTTCACTATAGATAATGTTGTCTTTTGCATGCTTTCCAGCTTCTCAATATATTTGCTAAAGTATGGTTCTGAGAATTGAACATAATAGTCCAGATGTGGTGATGAAAGCAGAATAAATTGGGCCTATCATTGCCTGTGCTCTGGACATTAAATTTCTTTAGAAAAGCCTAAGATCATATTTGCTTTTTTGGCCGTAATATTGTGCTAATGAGCTTTCAGTCAACTAAAGAATCTTTAAACGGTTTTCAAACTGCTTTCTAATCATTCCTCCCCTGTATTGTATTTGTAGTATTTGATATATTGATCCAAAGTGTAAGATTTTTACATTTATCACAATTAAATACCATCACATTAGTTTTGCAGTCTTGGATTTCTATGAAGCAAGCTCTGGACCCAGTCAATCATCAATCTGTTTATTAAATATTTATGCTTAATTTTTAAATGTACCAAGACAAGATCAAAGAGTGATCAAGTGTAATTCCAAGCTGTGTCTGATTCTCAGATAGATAAGTGCCTCTCTTGCCTTACTTTTGCCCCATTTATGGATGACGATACATCTTGTATCATTTGAGGAGTTTATATAGCTTTATCCAATCATATTTTTTGTGGTCCAGCCCATTCTACTAGAAAAAAACTCCATCCACTTGTTGTATTCCCCTATTATGTATGATATAAAATATTAACAATCTAACTGTATTAAATCAAAGGTATAATGAAGTTGAGGCATTAACTAGTATATAATATATTTAGACTATATTGTTGTCGTTTGTTCTTCATTTTCAAAGAGGACAAATGATATCACAGGATGATGTCTTGGCTTGTTTAAATTGGGTTTAAATAAGGCAGAGTTGCACAAAGTTATCAACTCCACTCTCTTTAAGAGTCATTGAAGTTCAGTGGGAAGACAAAGTCAGAATGACTGGAGATAGCCTGGGATGCAGTAAATGATCTTGGTATCTTTGCTGTTTGATCAAGCTCTAAGTACTACATATCACCTGCTTCAGCAACCTTCATGGATGTTGGAAAAATTGTGCCCATCTCATCATTCTACTGGTTTTATTGTTTCAAAGATCTTACCAACAAATTTAGCAGGAGTAATCCTATACAACTCAGACTTTGCTAATACTCTCTGCTTTCGTCTGTCTCCATCTTTCTTTTTCTCTCCCTACTCTGTCCTACCAGCTCCCTTCCAGTTTCTTTCTTCCCTTTCTCTGCTATCTCCCTTTCCAATGTCCCCTTCATATCTTTGGGTTTCAGTTGTTTCTTCTATAAAATGAGTAGGACCTATTGGTAATTCTGGTCAATTTTCCCATGGGTCTTAGTTGAAAGACTAGAGATCAGATCCTTTGTTTTTTCCCTCTTCGCAAGAGGCTCCCTATCTCAATGGCTCTCTGAGTTTGCTCCCACCCCCTTACCAGCTCTTTCTGACCCACTGAACATAAGCCATGGTACTCTAGTTTGGAAAAAAATGGCAGTGGAATTGGCCAAAGGGGTCCCTTAATTACTAATACATTGATCTGAATTTAGTTTGGATTCTGCTTGCAAATGGTAAAAATATTAAGAATCAGAACTGGAGTATGTCAACCTCCTGGAGAAGTAGAATACTCTGTAAGGTACCAAGAAATAAATCACTAGATAGTTGCATTCAGTTTTCTCCTTGAGCCTTTTCAAAAATCATTTTCAACTCTACCATAGAGCTGTGATAACCCAAGTCAAGTAGTAACTTGAGATTGGAGACAATGGAATTGATGACCTGTAAAGTCTCTTCTAGCTCTTAAATTCTGAGTGCTTGAAGTGCAGATTATATACAACCTACCTTTTAAACGTGTCCTGATTAATTCAAAGCAGTCACCAGTCTGGAATTAGAATTTAGTCAAATTCCTTCTTTTTATTGATGAATACACTGAAGCTCTAGAGGAGTCAATTGTCATGGACAAAGACAAGTACAATTATTTAGAGACACAAGTGAGACTGGAATCTGGCATTGTGACTTCTAGCCTGGTACTCATTCCACTATATTGTTTCATGTCTTGTTTAGGGAATAATGAGAATTCAGATTGACTTCTCTCTATAATTAGAGATGTGAGGTTGCTTGATATAGTTTACACCTGACCTCTAAAACAACCCGTAAACAAGTGGGAACATATAGCAAGACAAAGAGGAGAGTGGGGTAACTTCCCATTGCCCCTGCTCTATGTCTTACCTTACTCTACATTTACTTGCTTTTTGTCTCTGTTACTGCTTCCTTTGAATTTTCACTTTTCTGATTCTCCATATTTTCTCCAATTTCCATTTCCTGTTGCCTTTCTGCCTCATTTCAATGGTGCAACCTCAGCACTCCTTCCTCACTTTCTCCATCCCCCTCCCCACTATTCATTCATCCTTAGACAAAGAAAGGAGGGCTTACATCACCTCCATGTGCGAATGCCCTAAAGCAATTTATGGAAGCATGTTTTCAATTGTGCCTGACATAGTCAATCAAGCCAGCTCACCAATGCATGTGGTTTTTTTGGCAAATAAATGTCACCCTTGGCTCAGTTGAACTCTGAGTGAGAAATATTTAGAAGTTATGAAAACTAAAATTTTATATATATTTGCATTTATTTTTATTTATATAGAAAAACAATTTTTAGCCAAAAAACCCAATCTAAATTACGTTTTGTCTCTAATTTTTTGTTAGGTAGAGAAACCAAGACAAGAAGTTCAGCCACATATGTCAGTCCACAAGCTTACTGCAAATTAAACTCCAATTTCATGTACTCCCAGTGCAATTTCCAAATCACTGGATCCTTACCCCAACCCCCACCTCCACCCTACCCCCAAACCCACTTCCACGGGGACTGAGCTATTATAAAACAGCTGTAGAAAGATGTCTTTGAAGCTGTGTCATCACTCAGTAGAAGGATTCCTTTGCAACAAATACTGGCCCAAGAGCAAGCCCAAGTGCAGAGATCCAAAAGGGTTTTAGTGGCTGAGGGGAGAGGACCTTGCCAGAACACTTCATCCTCTCTAATGCCTGATGCCCTGTCCAAGCTCCTCAGGTTCCATCAGTGGATCTTGTGTGGGGGGTGGGGGTGTGTGTGTGCTAGTGCAAATTTTTCAATAGACAAGTAGCTTGTATGCTGCTTGTCACAGAGATCTCCCTGGAACTCTAATTTCCCCAATACAACTACCCCATCATCACACCCAAGCTTACTTTTCAGATATCCATTAAATTTTGATAACAAAACCATAGGAACCCTGGGAGCTCTCTGTAAATCTTCTATCAATTTAGTTCTTCAAGAGGACAATACCTTAGCAATCCGGGTCCTGTTACATTGGTCCCTATCTTTGGCCATCCAGTCCCACAAGATGTAGGGGTAATTCTTATGCCACTTTTCTAAACCTGTACTTCTAAACCTGTACAATTGCCCTTGCTTCATTATAGTCCCATTCTACCATGCCTTTTGAAACTCCCACTTTATTATCCATGAAGTCCTTTTTAGTCTTGAACATTCCAACCAAAATGCCTACTATTCCCTTGTTTTAACAAAAATTTAGATCTTCCTTGGAAAAGTATATTCATTGAGATGGTCTTCATTGCTGACCACTCCTCCCATTCTTTGCTTCCTGCTCCCACAAATTCACGGGTTCAGAAAGAGGAGCAGGACTATTTCTTTCTCCCCACTGTAACTTCCTACTATCACCAGCCTATAGTGATCTTTCCTTTTGATATCCAGTTTAATTTGAACCACTTTTTTTCCCCATTCTTGTTGTCTTCTAGCAAGACCATTGCCTACTTTTTCAGTAATTTTGGAAGGTAGATGTGAACCAAGACCTTCCTCTCTGTTCTGCTCTCAACCTGTACCATCATTCTTGGGACCTTCAGTCCTCATATGGTTGGTTCTTCTAGCAGTTTAACCTCTTAAACCCTCAACTCCTATTACCTCTTTCTCCAATCCACTTTATCAACACACCAATATGGTCACATTTTAGATTTCATTTTTCTTTGAACTGCACTATCTGTAAGATTAAGAACTTGGAAATTTCACTCTTTGACAGCATTTTTCTGTCTTGATAAATTTCCCACTGTTTCACTCAATAAAACTTTTCCTTGCCCTTATTGTAACCTTTGGGTCCTTGACTTATCTTTGTTTTTTTCCCATCTTGTTTTTGCTTGCTTTAGTATACAGCCTTGAGCCTTATGGTTTGCCACTTTACTGTTTAATTAGCTACTATCTTAGAACATTTTGCTGTCCTGACCTTCTGTTCTCTACTTGTGAATCTGTATCCTCAGGGATGTAATCTGCATGCAATACTAGATTTTTCCATTATTTCTCTAGGGTTTCTGACTATTACTAGAGAAAGTAAAATTAAACATTTCACCTACTGTGAATTCATGATACATAAAATCAATTTTTATCTCATTTCTCATAAAGACTCCTTCAAAGTTAATGGTCTCCTCTCCTCCATCTCCAGAATCTATCCTCTCACAATAGGTGACTCTTTACCAAAATGATTGAAGCAATCCAATATCATCTCTCTTAGCCCCTATCTTCTATTTCTCAAATCTTTTTGTTATCACTGCCCACTCTCACCTTCTTTCCTCTCATCACATTAAAAAAATCTATTCTTTAATTTTTTTAGATGGCATACCTGTGACATTGATCCCATTCCTTCTCCATAACATTTTTTGCTAGATGCCTTCTCTCTCCTACATCTTCTTTCTTACATTGTCTCCTCTTATCCTACAAATATGCTTAGGTCTCCCCAAATTAAAAAAAATACCTTCCTGTTTTCTTCCTGGACCATTCAGTTACTGACTCATCTCCCTCTCTTCCTCTTTAATATTAATCTTTTGAAAAAAATAGTTTTCTATATCTGGTATCTTCATTTCATCCCATACTCACAAAAAAGGACACTGTGGTACAGTGGAAAGGCTGATGGATTGGGAATCAAAGGACCTGAGTTTGGATCCTGGTGCTGTTACTTTACTGGTTAGACCTTGGGCAAGTCAGTTATCCTCTCATTACAGTTTACTCATCTGTAAAATGAAGGTTTTGGATTAGATGCCCTCTAATGACCTCCTTCCATCACTAAATCTATAGTCTTTTAATCACTATCTTTTCAACCACTTACGTGGTGGGCTTCTGCCTTTACTACTCACAACTATTACAATGAATCCTCCATTGCTAAATCCAATATTCCCTTTGCATTACTCATACTTCTTTATTTCTGTTTACCATCCATTCCTACTGGATATGCTTTCCTCCTTTGGCTTCAGATATAGCACAATCTTTTAGTTCTATGCTTGCCTCTGAAATTGAAGCAATGTGATTCAGAGGAAAGAATAATGAACTTGGAGCCTGAGGCTCTGGATCCTGACTCTGTACTTACTATATTTTTTTGGCCTCAGGTAAGTAATTTCACCTCTTTGTTAATCAGTTTTCTCATTTGCGAAATGATGGGATTGAACTAGGTCACCTCTGAGGTATCTTGCAGTTTTGAACCTGTGCACTGCTTATTTACTTTTTCCTTTATTGACTATTCATCATTTTTTCTTGACCTTTTAATGTGAATACTCACCAAGAGTCTGTTTTTTTTCCTTTTCTCTTTCCCATATAATCTCTCCCTTGTTAATTAAGTCCCATCCCACCTCAACAATCACTTTTACTTATAAAACTTCAAAATCTGTATATCTAGCCTTGACCTCTCTTTGTAATTCCAGACCTACATCTCTTTCTTTAGCACATCTTCAGCTTACTAGCCCACTACCAGGTCAAATTCCACATGCTCCAAAATGAGCTCATTTTTTCCCAAGAGCCCACTCCACCCTCTGGTATCAGAAATGTCTTTAATTATTCACTTAAAATGCCACTATTTTATTTATATAATTCCAACTCAGTTATTAGAACAGTGTTATCAATTCACAGTCCCACCAATAATGCATTTATATGCCTATCTTTCCATAATTCCTCCAACTTTAACTGTTTCCATCTGTTGTCATATTTGGCTTTTTTCTGAAGGTAGTTTTGATTTGCATTTCTCTTATTGTTAGTAATTTGGAACCTTCTTCTGTATGACTATTAATAATTAAAAATTTTTCTCTTGAAAATTGTTGGTTTGTATCCTTTGACCATATTTCTACTGGAGATAAGCATTTGGCCTAATATATTTCTCTTAAGCATCAATATATCTTGGATATAAAACTCTTACCAGAGACATTTGATACAAAGACTTTTTTCCAGTTAACTTTTCCCACTCTCTCTTACCTTCTGTCCCACTTCTGTCTCCTTTTCTGCATTTCTAATTGCACCATTCTGGTCAAGAACTTTATTTTAGCATACTTAAACCACTTTAATGACCTCTTTACAGGTCTTTCTATCTCCCTTTTTCCCTTCTGCAACTTATTTTTCACATTCCTATTTTATTTCATATCCCATTTCACATAGATCACACCACATATTCTTCTTTTCCAAAATACTTTGTGGCTCTATTTCCTTCTGATTAAATTTCAAACTTCTTTGTCTAATATTCAGGTTTCTCTACTACCTTGGCCTACTCTTGTTTTCCCTGCCTTATATTAATACTATTCATGCATACTGTGAATCAGTCAAAGTTGACACCCCTTTGATCCACTGAAAGTCATCTCATAGTTGTATCTTATTGTTCCCTATAACCTGAGTGCCTCTAGTCCTTGTAGTTTCCCTTTGACCTTCAGTGATCATTTTAAAACCCAACTGAAGCATTGCCCTCTTCAGGATGCTTTCTTTATTGATATATGTCTCTTGCTTCAGATCCCACATAGGTCTTTATCTTGAAATTTTCTAATGAATTGATCATGTAACATTGAGAATTATAGCTACCTGTTTTGATGTTTTTTGTCCCTATTATACTACAACCTCCAAGAGTCATGGGTTATTTAAACACTGTCTCTCCCCAAGCACCATAGTGTCTTGTGCAAATTTTTTAGGTCAGTATTTGATTTGTAGTACTTAGGTCAATTTTGATATACATTTGTAGATACATGCTTGTACTTTATTTTACAATTGATCTCTGCTTTATGTATATTTTTGAATTTCCAATTCTGAGCACAAATTTACCTAGCCCAGTACATCTTTCAAACCACAGACCTAACCATGATTCACATACCATTTAGTCATCTGTCTAGGCCATCTTGCCATCTACCCAGCATAGTGCACAACCAACTACAGCCTCCACTTTCCACTTCTTGTTTTAGGCATAGATATCTAGTCAATAGTGTAATTGCCTCTGGAGAGGACATGCTAATTGACTGCCCTATAGATCAATCACCATTTCTATGAATTCTCAGACAAAAACTCCCTTCCCTGGCCACCACTCTCCATATGTATTTTCTCTGACATTAAACTATAAGTTCCCTCAGGATAGAGACTACTTCATTTTTTATGTGTCACAACTTAGCACTAAGTAGACATAAATTCTTTTTATTAGTAATGTTAATAAATACTATTTCATTCTTTGCTTCCATGCTTCTTCCCTTACTCCCTTCATGCATTCATTCAATAAAGTTCCAAACTTCAATCCAAGAACCATCTTCAATTTCTTTTGTTTTAGTTTAATGAAACATATTTTATTGAGTCGTAATGAATGAATGTATGAATAAGTAAATGAATGAGTTAAAGAATGAAGGACTAAATGAATGGATGGTTTTGGTCAATTCACAGCAACATCTCATTCTTCTGGCACTTTTTAGGAATAAATTATTCCAAGTAAGTGATTTCAAAATGTAACACAGCTCAATTCCTTTCAGCTTCAATAATAAATTTTATTTTAGTCCTGTTTGATCAAAAGCATATTAAAATGGTAAGAAAGCCTCAGAATCTTATTGTATTGGTATATTATTTTGGTGTATTATTGTATTATTATTGAGCCAGACATAAATTCCCTCCTCTGGTCAGAATTCTGCATATATGTTGTCTCTACCATTAGAATATAAGCTCCTTGAGGAGAGAGAATATTTTGCTTTATGTATTCATATTCCCCATAATTTAGCACCAAATACATAGTAGCCCATTTATTAGTAATGTTAATAAATACTGTTTCTTCATTGCTTTCCTTCATTGCTTCCTTCTTTCTTTCCTCCCTTTTTTCCTTCTTTCCTTCCATTCCCCTTTCTTCCTTCCTTTTTTCCAACACAGCTAAGCTTTTGAACTTCAGTCAAAAACTGTATTTCTTTTGTTTGTTTAGTTTAGCAAAACACATTTTCATTTAACCAGTAAATGAATGAATGAGTGAATGATAAGTAAATTAATAAATGAGAGAACACCTAAATGAATGGATGGTTTTGGCCATCTACATAGTAACAACTCATTCTTCCAGTACTTCTGAGGGAAAAACGTGTTCTAAGTTAGTAATTTTTTTTTCTTAATGACACACAAGTTAATGCCTTCAATCATCAACAACAATTTTTATTTTAGCCATTTTTGATGGAAAATATCTTAAAATGGTATGATAGTCTCAATATTTTAGCTTCTTTTTAGGGGCTGCAATTATTCTTACCTAAGTGTTTCTAGCCTTTGTTTAAAAAACCTTATCACACACTTAGTTTCATACCAAACTGTGCCCCCAGGCATCAGTTGCTTAGAGATGGGTAACTAGGTCATCTGGCCATTTCAAAATCTGTTTAACACGAAAATTATAGCCTCATACTTCAATTTCGTAAACAAACATCAAACACTTTGTTTATAAACCAGTAACGTTAATTAGAGAGGTAGGATAGCATCAGGGGTACAGGGGGGCAAACCTAGGAGACAAAATGACCTGAGTCCTAGTACTGCCTCTGACATATAATGGCTGTGTGACATTGAACCTATAAGGGCCTCAGGCAACTTGTCAAGGCTCTAACATAGAGAGAAGTTGCAAATCTGAGACAAAATTTAGAGACATTTCTTGATCTGCAAAAGAGATATTTTCAGACCTGATGAAAAATTCTTTAAAATATTAATAAATATGGGGTGGGAGGCAGAGCCAAAATGGTGGAGAAAAACCAGGAATTCTCCTGAGTTCTCCCAAATTCTTATCCAAACAACTTTAAAATAAAGCCTTAAAATAAATTTAGGAGCAGCAGAATCCACAAAGGGATGGGGTAAAACAATTTTCCAGCCTGATACAACTTATAAGGTTAAAAGTAAAGATCTGTCATACTGTGGTGAGAGTGGAGTGCAATCTAGCACAGGTAACACCTCACAATCTAGCAGAAGACCTTGAAGGTGACTGAATTTGTAGCAAATTCTGGAGCTCTCAACTCATAGGTGGTAAGGAGTTGTACAACTACTTAGAAGGGGATTGCAGGAATCCCTTAGTTGGCTCTGGTTACAGGACTCTGTTGCATTGCCCATATGAGGATCTAGAACACTGTCCTGGTTTACAGGCCAGGGCAAGGAGGAGCGCTAGCAATCAGAGCTTGTAGTCAAAGGGGAATAGGAACTGTGGTTGAAGTTCCAGGGCAGAAAACAGTTTGGGTGGTTATTCACAAAACATAGCACAGGCCAGGAAAGTAATAAACACACCTCTCCTTAAATTATACCACCTTGGAGGACCCAGAGAACTATCTCTAAAAGTAGGTGTGCAAAAGTGCTGAAGCTTAGGAAAGTGCCCCCTCCCTTCTTGGAGCAAAGCACAAATTTAACATAAAGTTAGAAGTGAAGAAATAGGGTAGAAAAATGAGCAAACCACAATACCAAAAGAACCTGAACATAAAAAGTTGCTATAGTGACAGAGAAGATTAAAAACACAGGTGCAGAAGAAGACAACAATGTCAAAACAACTTCATCTTCAAGGAAAAATATAAATCAGCATCAGATCCAAAAAGAATTCCTGGAAAAGCTCAAAAGAAGATTTCAAAAATCAAATATAAGAAGTAGAGGAAAATTGGGAAAAGAAATGAGAAAGTTACAAGAAAATCATGAAAAAAAGAGTCAATAGCTTGGTAAAGGAGGCACAAAAAATACTGGAAAATAAATAAAACCTTTTTATAAAAAAAGAGTAGGCCTGAAAGTAAAAAGGAGACAGAAAAAGCCACTGAAGAGAACTTCTCAAAAAAAGCAGAATTGATAAAATGCAAAAAGATATACAATAATTCAGTGAAGAAAATAACTCCTTAAAAAGCAGAATTATCCAAATGGAAAAGGAAGTACAAAAACTCACTGAAGAAAATAATTCCTTGAAAAGCAGAATTGGGAAAGTGGAAGCTAATGATTCCATGAGAAATCAAGAAACAATCAAAAAGATTAAAAGTAGAAAATATGAAAATTTTCACTGGAAAAAAAAAAGTGACCTGGAAAAATAAATGCAGAAGAGATAACAAGAATTACTGGATTTACCTGAAATCCATGATCCAAAAAGATCCTAGATGTCATCTTTCAAGAAATTATAAAAGAAAACTGCCCTGGTATTCCAGAACCAGAAGGTAAAATAGAAGTTGAAAGAATCCCCCAATCACCTTTTGAAAGAGATCCCAAAATGAAAACTCCTAGAAATATTCTAGCCAAATGCTAGAACTCTTAGGTCAATGAGAAAATATTGCAAACAGCCAAAAAAAATTCAAATATCATGGAGCAACAGGTAGGATAGATAAGATTTAGCATCTTCTACATTAAAAGATCAGAGGGCTTGGAATATGATATTTTGGAGGGCAAAGGAGCTAGACTCACAACCATGAATAACTTATCCTGCAAAATTGAATATAATGCTCAAAGATAAAAAATGGATATTTAATGAAATAGATGACTTTCAAGCATTCCTGATGAAAAGACCAAAGCTTAATAGAAAGCTTGACTTTCAAATACAAGAGAAGCATAAAAAAATAAACAAGAAAGAGAAATCGTAAGGAATTCAACAAGGTTATACTGATTACATTCCTACATGAGAAGGGAGTATTCGTAACTCAAGAACTTTATCACTATCAGGGTAGTTAAAAGGAGTATACATAGTCAGGGGGCATGGATATGAGTTAGCACTGTAATGGGAAAATATCTAAAAATACAAGAAGTAAGAAATAATTATGCACTGAAAGAAGGGGGAAGGGACAGGTGGAATGAAATAAAATATCTTACATAAAAAGGGTTGAAAAAAGCTTTTAAAGTGGAGGGGTAAATTAGGGAACTGGGATGGGAGCATGCTTGAACCTTACTCTCATCAGAATTGGCTCAAATTTGTGTATAGAAATGTATCTTATGCTACAGGAAAGTAGAAGGAGGAGATAAGAGAAGGGGGGAAGCTGATAGAAAGGAGGGCAGATTGGGGGAAGTGATAGTCAGAAGCAAAACACTTTTGAGGAGTGGCAGTATGAAAGTAGAGAGAGGGTAGGATAAAAGGGGGAATAGGATGGAGTGAAATACATAGTAAATAATTGTGTCTGAAAAAATATACAGCAATTTTCTCTGATAAAGGCCTCATTTCTCAAATATATAGAGAACTGAATTAAATTTGTAAGAATACAAGTCATTCCCCAATTGATAAATTATCAAATGATAAGAACTGGCAGTTTTCAGATACAGTAATCCAAGCTATCTATAGTCATATAAAAATTGTTCTGAATCATTACTCATTAGAGAAATGCAAATTAAAATAACTCTGAGGTTCTACCCCATACCTATCAGTTTGGCTAATATGAAAGAAAAAGAAAATGACAAATGCTGTAGGGAGTGTAAGAAAATTGAGGCATAATGCACTGTTGGTGATTCAAGAATTCTAGAGAACAATTTGGAACTGTGCCAGAAAGCTACAAAATTGTACATACCCTTAGATTCAGGAATACAGCTACTAGGTCTATATCCCAAAGAGATTAATAAAAGGAAAAGGATCTATAGTACAAAAATATTTATACCAGCTCTTTTGTGATGGCAAAGGACTGGAGATTGAGGACATGCCCATTGGGGAATGGCTAAACAAGTTGTGGTATATGATTGTGAGGGAATACTATTGTGCTATAAGAAACAAGAAGCAGGATGCTCTCAGAAAACCCTAGAAAACTTAAATGTACTGATGCAAGGTGAAGTGAGCAGAACCAAGAGAACATTGTACATAGTAACAGCAATAGCATATAATGATCAAATGTGAATCATTTATCTATTCTCAGCCATACAATGATCCAAGACCATTTCAAAAGACTTACGATGAAAAGTGTCATCTACTATGAGAGAAGGAACTAATGGAGTCTGAATGCAGATTGAAACATACTTCTTTTTACTTTCTTTATCTTTATATTTTTGGTTGGTGTTTTCTTTTAAACTTAATTAATATGAAAATAGGTTTTGCATGACTGCAAATAGGTAACATCAAATTAGTTGCTTTCTCAAGGAGCATGGAAGAAAGGGATGTAGAGAAAGAATTTGGAACTTAAAAAAAAGTAATGTTAAAATGGTTTTTACATGTAATTGGGGAAAAAATAAAATATGAAATTATGAAAAACATTAATAAGTAAAAGGCTGTGACACAGTTATTAAGGCAAATTAAACAAAATAGTATGACTTTGATCTATTAACTTTATGTTGTTTTATTTTTGTCAGTTACTTTTATTTCTGTCTTTTATGGAACTAAGTCTTCATAGTTTGTAATTTTTTTTTTCATCACCAGGTCTGCATCAGAGATAAATGACAAAAAGATTTTCCCCCAATGGACAGTCTCCCTTCTTATTCTAGTTACAGTTTTTATTCATGCAAAAATGTTTTCAATTTCATGTAATCAAAAATATCATTTTTTTCCTTTTTCATCACTTTTGTCCCTTGTTTGCTTAAGAACTCAACCACTAACCCTAGCTGTCAAAGATACATGATCTGGTTTTCTTCTAGTTTGTTTTTTTATAATGGGAATCAATAGTATTCGGGCTGCTTATTTTCAGTTTACTATAATATATGATGTAAAATATTGGTCTAAATCTAATTTCTAACAAACTTATTTTTATTTTTCCAGGAGATCTTCTCAAATAGAAAGTCCTTTCCCACATATTTTAATATCTTGGGTTTACTGAATGCAGGCTTAATGAGTTTGATTGTTTTTGCTTCTTCCTTATCCAATCTGTCTTACTAAGTTTTACAGTAGAAAGAACATGGGATTTTAAGTCAGAGGACCTAGGTTTAAATCCTGGCTTTGCCATTTACAACCTATGTGATTTTGATTAAGTTACTTAAGTTCTCTGGGCCTCAGTTACCTAATCTCTTGGATGAGGGGGTTAGATGAAATGATTTCTAAAGTCTCTTCTAGTTTAAAATTTATGATTTTATAATCTCAGTTGTTTTTAATTTGTTCAAAAGAGTTTTTGTATTTATTGCCTTATAGTAGAGTTTGAGGTCTGATAATATTATTCCACTTTCATTCCTAATCTAAATAAGTATTTCCTTTAAAATCTAGAAAATTTTTCCTTTTAAAAAATTCTGGCTTTTTTATCTAGTTATTTAAAGTATCCATCCCTTTGTATTTTAATAAACTATCAGATCAGTGCAAATTAATATTTTAACATATGGCCAAATCCCCCAAATTAGTAGTGATTAGTCATCTAGTTATGCCATTTAAAATTATTCAGTAATTATGTTTGTATAATCCAGGCCTTTATAGCCTGACTTCCAGATATTATATGTACTTTGTAGTTATTTAAAATGAAACTTCCTTTTCTATTATCTCCTCCTCTATTTTTTATTGCTTTGTAAAAATCCCATCAATTTTATTGATGTATTTTGTATCCTGCTACTTTATGAAACTATTGTCTCAATTAGCTTCTTTACTGATTCCATGCCATTTTTTAAATAATCCATAAGGTTATCAGCAAATAGAGATAATTTTGTTCCTTTGCCTATATTTGTCTTTGATTAATTTCTCTTTTTATCCTATATATTATTTCTTATTCTAATGGTAGAATTAGTGTTTTCTAATAATAGTATTAGTACTTCTGGAACTATACCTGGATTAAAGAGACTGCCTTGTTTGCTTCTATTTCCTTGCTGCAAATAAAGTTAGCCTTTGATTTTAGTTACATAATTTTATCCTACTAAAATTACCTTGTATGCCTATTCTTTTAAAGCATTTTTAAAAATAAGTAAGTTTTTTATTTCATCAAAGGCCATTCTGTACCTGCAAATATAATCATGGGCTTTGCTTTGGGAGGTTTTTTTAGTTTGTTTTAAATATGATTAATAATGTTAATTATTTTTTCTTATTTTGAGTCTTATTGGTATAAATTCAATTTGGCTAGAGTAAGTAATTTCAATTTCTATGTTGCTATTGTATTTTTGCCAAGGTTTTATTTAAAATATTGCACACCAATATTTATTTAGTTCTCTTTCTTTGCTTTATCTTTCCTTTATTTAGATATGAGAACTATATTTGTTAACCAATAAGAGCATTTATTAAGTTCTTACTAGGATCTAGTCTCTGAGCTTGGGGCTGGCATGAAACAAGACAAAAGTGAAATAGTCTATGGCCTCAAGAAGCATGTATTCTAATGGGAAAGATAATATTCCCATAAGAAAGTGTAGGCAAAATAGATACAAACCAAGTACAAAGTCACTTTGGGATGGGGAAAGGTGCCATTAGCTAGAAGGTGAGAAGTATAGGCCTCATACATGAGTACTTGAACTGTCTCTAAGCAAACAGGATGGGAAGGCAATGAAGTGAGGAGTAGGAGAGCATTCTAGGTATGGGGGACAGATGGGATATGGAGTTTCACGTATGAGAAATAGCAAGAAGGGAAAATTGGTATATACTATCAAGTATGTGGAAGCTAGTTATTGTGATAAAGAGAGAGATGTACAATGTTGCCATAAAGAGATATAAATTTCAAAGAGTTTGTATTTGACTCAATAGGTAATAAGTAATCCTTGGAGTTTAGTGAGTAAATGTTGACATACTCAGACCTATGTCTTAGAAAAAATCACTTTGGTAGCTGTGGAGAGGATTGGTTAAAATAGGAGAAAGACTTGAGGCTGGGATTAAATCAATTAAGAGATTATTGCAATTATGCAGTTGAGAGAATGATGTGGGCTTGAACAATTTACTCTAAGGTGTTGACTGTGGGAGAGAAACAACATCTACAAGAAACATTGTGGCATTGAAAATGGAAATATTTGACAATTTATTGGATACATGGGGTGATTAAGCTCAGTTTGCGAGCCTGTCACGTACTTCTGGGATTGTGATCCTCACATTATTTCTTTGCATACAGTTTTCAAGGTCAGTCAATTTAGCTTGTATAGAACTCATGTTTTCTTCTATTTTTTTCTTTTGTTTCTTTTCAGCTAAATTTCCTTTCTCTTCAATATCTTTATGTTCCAAATCTGTCATTCTCTCACACATTTTCTTCTTATTTAGACCAATTCTTCATCATGTATTCAATTTTCTTTACTCTGTTGTTCGTCCTTTATAACTATCTGTTGATAGCCCTATTTTCCTTCTTAATTCCTAAATTTTAAAAAGGAGTTTTATTTGTCTTTTGAGCCATTTTGGGATTTTTCTGTTATCCCACAATCTCTAGAGAGTATGTAGGATTGCTCTTTGATTCATTTCATCTCCCTTCATAGTATAATTATTTGGAATGATTTTTTGAGGTTTTATACATAATTCTTTTTGTCTTTATGATCTACTTGGTTATTTATCTCCTTATGGGCTGGATATTAATTTAGGTAATCACTGTTGATCTCCTTTTGGTCTTTATACTTTTGTATTCTCTTCTTTGGGAATCCTTCTCATTTTGTTGCTTTATTTTTTTCTTTTTTCAATGCTACACAGACTTATTCCACCTCCTACCTCCCCATTCCCAGTCTCAGGCTCCTGGCATTAGAAGGTACAGATATTGTATGGGTCAGGGTCCTACCCTGAAATTGGCCCGATCAGTTTTTCTATTTATCTTGCCATCAGGGCCAACATTCAGTCATCTCCTAGTTGTATTAAATTAATTTTTTGAAATAAAACTGATGCGAAATTTGGCACACATGTTTTTGTATATCCTTATTTCCTCGAAGAGAATACAATTTGATCTTTTCTTGGTGACTCAATACAGTCATTATGAAGTCATTATTGTACTGCATAATAATATAGATCTATATTAAATTTCTAGTTTTCCTTCTTTTCCTACCAACAATCACTTCTATAAATAGCAGGCTATTAATAGTCCCTTCTCATCGTATGTCTAAAGGCCCTTTCCTTCAATTGTTGCTTCTGATCTTGTGTTGACTAGGCAATTGAAAATAATACATGATAGCAATTGTATATTCATTCAAAGTCAGTAAGTCTAAGGACTTATAAGTAAATATGGGGCCTATTTTAGATCTTGAGTCTTTTTTTGTTATTTTTAGTTTGGAATGATGTTCCAGAAAGTAGAAGTTTGCCAGAAGACTGATTTTCATCTAGTCAAGTGGGGTGTTACTGTCCTACTTTTTGCCGTTACCAATAGACTCTATGGTTTTACCTAGTCAAATAGACCAGAATTCATGCATTATATGCCAGTATTTCATGTTTCTTCTCTTCCAGTAAGCAACTAGGCCTTTGGCTATTTACAAGATGGTAGCAAGCCAAAAATGTCTAGCCTTTTCTTTAAAATCTCCAGAAAAGGAAGGTTCCACAGATTTCCTCACCCATTTTCTTTTGCTTTGCAGAAATGGAGAACAGCTGGTCATTATCCTCTGTATTATAACCCTTCAAATACTTGAGGATAACAATTGAATTATTTCTAAGTCTCTTTTTTTCTTTCCCTAGGCTAAACACATTGAAACACTAGTGAGCTATTTGTTCATTCAAGATATAATGAAGTCTAAGAGACCACCTGTATTCAAAGACCACCTGTCACACCCACCACTTTTTCCATGACATTTCAAATAGAATCCTTTAACATACAGCCTACATAGAAGTCACTAGTGTTCCTGGATGGTGAGATTGACTTTCATCTGATTTGTAATATGGACATCCCACTCCGTAATTTAAAATCCCTTGAGCCATCAACTCACAGGAATTTGTTTATTTCAGTGTGAGGCAATGATCTGTGTCGGACTCTGGTTACTTGTCAACAGGAGAGAGGAAAGAAGGAAGTTTGTAAACAAAGCGATGTTCATCTTTTCACTCTCCTTTCCTTCTTCACAAATAATCAGTTATCTATGGAGTAGGTGTCTATGTGCAGTCTTGTATGTATGTATGCATGTACGTATATATGTACATATACACACACAAATACACATATGCATGTGTATAAATGCATATACACATACACATATATAACCTTTTATTTCTTTTTAGAGTATTTAAATTTTTTAAATTAATATATTTGGGGTTCTATGTAACCTTTTTTCCAAGTATATCCCTCTTTTCTTCCCTACCCAGAAAGCCATCACATAACAAAGAATGAAAAAAAGGAAAAAGAGTAGTACAATGAAACCAATCAAAACATTAACCAAGTATGAATATTTATGCAATGTCCCTTACCCATAGTCCCCTCTCTTTGAAAAGGGAGGAGAATATTTTTTTTTCATTTTGATAAAATAATATTCCATTTCAATATTAGGGTGTTTTTCTTTCCATTTATATTGTAACTATTGTTCTCCTGGTTCTGCTTATTTCTCTTTCCATTAATTAATATAATAATTAAAAGCATTGATTAAGAACTTGAATTGAACCTAGAAATCATTGAGTTCAATGTCCTATTACCAATGAGGAAACTGAGGCCCAGAGAGAGTAAATTGTCTAGAGTCATAAAACTAGTATCTGAGGTAGAGTTTGAATCCAACTCTTCTTGACTCTTACTATTGCACTTCATCTACTACATCACACTTCCTCTTGTGATTCTTGATTCATATTTCATTTTTTATGTTCACTGTTTCTTACAATGCAGTATATTGGAGCTATACTCACATGCAAAATGGTAGACAACATTATTAGTTTGAGTAGTTCAAAAGTTTTTTGTTGAATAACTTACTCTTACATAATACTTAACTATGATGTAAGAAGAAGGAAAGTCATTTTGGAAGAAGATGATAAGAATGCACAAAATTCAGTTTTGGATAACTGGTTTCTTCTGAAATCCTGAGTTCTCTCTATTAAGTTTTTTTGTGAATTGTGGAAAAGAAAATTACTAGGGGAAAAGTAGATAACTTCTCTATTGAAATGAACAAAATATGTGAGAATCAAGTGGTATATAGAACACTGAACTTGGAGTCAGAAATCCTTGGATTAAAAATCTTTTCTAGAGTTTCAATAGCTGTTTGGTTATGATCAAATCATGGAACTTGTCTGAGTCTCAGGTTCCTCCTCGGGAAAAAAAATGCGAATAATAAAATTCATACCTTCCAGGTTGTGGCAATTGAGCGGAATAGTGTTTGAAGAGTACTTCATAGACTCTCAAGTGTTTTTAACATATAAATTGCTATTGTTGTTACTATTGTTAATCTTTTACTATATTCCAGTAGGCAAGAGTTCCTCTTTGGGATTATATGGATTCAGATCTAGTAATAGCACCATAGACTTTATAGGAAAGCACAGAATTCACTTTGTGGATAATAGAAGCATAGAATAAAAGCCTAAAGCACAAGTGTTTTGGAAGCTAGTCAAGGAACTATTACCTACACTAAAGAACCCCTTTCATATCCAAGTAGAGTATGGGGGCTGGGGAAGACTCTTAGGTTCCTCAAGGTTGTTTCAGGGAACTATCAACTCAGGCAGGTAACAAGCTAGTGCAGTAACAGATTATTTATATGTCTTCTGAGTACGAGGTTAGAGAAATTCAGTATAGCTCATCACCAGAGAGTTCAACATTAGGTGTTGATTTTTTTTTCAGCCACAGAAACTCATGAAGATCTCTACTGAGTTAGGGAAAGGGTCAGTATCTGTATCTGTAGAAGGAGCCCTAATAATGATGAAATCATGGGTCCTCAAAGCATTGAAGTCAGAAACTCTCAATAATCTATTCCCTTAGGATGAAAATGATAAAAACTTGAAGTTGACTTATGCACCTCAAATGCAATATGTCTCTGCCTGTCCATTGCTATTACTGCAAAGGATTAGGGATGGATGAACCCAGCGGTGTTTTGGGTTTGTCAAACATCTTGAACTACTTTTCTAATGTTCTGGGTTAGGCAAAACCCCAAATGTGTTTTGCCAAGCACATTTTCTCTTAATTCTTAAACCCAGGAGTATTTTAAGGTAAATTTAATCCATATGCTTCTGATTCATTTACACTAAACTCATCAAAATGTTCTGTCTTAAGTGCTATTTGATGTGCAAGAAGCTCTTTGAATCTTTTTTATAAGCCTTTAAATTCCTGTTCTTTGGAGTTTTACATTCAGCTGGGCCAAAAGCAAATGAACTCGAACCCTAAAATGTTCAAATTTGGTTCCAAAGTTTGAAATATCAAGGTCTGAGAGGGTTCTAAACTTGACTACATATGTTCTTCCATACCTAGTAAGAGTATATATTAACATTATTTTTTTTACAGAATGTAGATTGTGTAACACAATGAATAGTGAGCAAAATGCAAAATAAGGCATGGAAATATAAAGGAGCCAAGTGACAAATAATTCAAAGCAGATTGAATGTCTGTTCTTTAGCAAGAACCATGCACGAGCTAACATAATGGAGGATGACACTGCATCTGTTTTCATTTTTCTTTCTTCTGGGAGAACTTTCTTCTTTTTGGACTCTAGTCTTTTTTATGCTTACAGTTTCTCTCTCTGTCTCTCTCTCTCTCTCTGTCTCTCTGTCTCTCTCTCTCTCTCTCTTTCTCTCTCTCTCCCCTTCCTCCCTTTTTCTTTCTCTCTCTCTCTGCCACTTTCCCTCTCCCTGTTTTGGGAACCTATGGGATTTAAAGAATAAAAAGTTGAGTTAAGTAAAAAAATTATGTTGAACTATTATCTTAGCACTATAAGACAATCTTCAGAATGGAAACGATAGAGTGAAATTGCTTACTCTTATGCCTCACCTCAATGGCTTAAGACTTCAGTCTATGATAGAGTTGTTGTTTTGCTTTTTTTGTATCATACTGGTATATTGAGTAGACAATCAACTAATCAGTCAACAAGCATTTATTAATTACTTGCTATGTTCCAGGCAAAGTGATATAGACTTCTGAAGAAAGGGAAAACAAAACAAAACATTTGATCAAGTGCTTAAGAATACTCACGGAGAATAATCTTTTGTTAACTTATATATAGGACATGTGAGATATTTCACATTCTAGTTGTTTTTCATTCTATCTCGTTCTATACACTAAACCACATTTGGAATCCTGAAATTTGGTCTTTGTGTATAAGTATGTAACAAGTAGGATTGTTGTTGCATAAACTAGAACACAGAGATGTTTTAAGACATAAAGTGCATATGGAAGACCAATAAAAGAAGAAATTGTTTACCTTGGGTAAAATTGTTGAAATGTTCATCTTACTTGTCAATTACAGAATTTTCTGGAAAGCCAGAAAATGAACCAAAGAGAAATAACAATCAATAATAATTTAAGCATAAACTTTGGCAGTTATATATCATGAGAAAATTGTGTTTTTCCTACTGTTATTGGCTTAAAGTAGCATCTTAATGGTCTAAAGAATGTCTCCTTGTAACAAGATACAAATGAAAATAAACCTCCTTATTAACTGTTTCCTCGAAATTCATCTGAAATTCTTTTTAGGCATTTTTCTAGGTATCAAGGAAAGATGGTGATTCACATATAAATGGAAAAAATGGAATGACTTGTGATTCTATGATTTTCTTGTCATCACCATGACACTACCATATCATCACCAACTTCCATGGCTTTTTCTTTTCTCCCCCAATCTGGGCTACAGGATCAAGCCATATTCAGAGGAGACACGATGACTCCAGCAAGTCTGCGAACGAATTTTGCAAAGGTATTCAATTAATGAAATATATCTCTCTAAATGTTTCATCAAATGTCAATTGAAAATAACCTTGAATTATGTTGACTAAAGAGACCATTCTTTCTGCCACAATTCCTTTACAAGGAAGGTCTGTCACAGTTGCTCACTTTTCTCATACCACTAATGACTATTCAAAAAGATCTGCAGAATGGCCATGACAACTACATGTTAAATGAAATATCATTGTACCCCAGGAGAATATAATACCTCCCTCAGCCCAAAACTCAAGGGAGTATAATATCAGCAAGAGAGATATTTTCTGTAATTGGGAGAAGTATGACCTGCAACTTTAAAATAGAATTTCTCCCTGAATGATTTATTTATATGACCATTTCACTTCATACAACTTCTGTTTGCTCAAAATTAAAATTCATATTTTAAAAATATTAGTTTTGACCTTCATCATACTTTTCCCTAGAGCTCTTAGATTAAAAAAGGTAGAAAACAAAGCAAATTTCTCACTAGCCTTCTTTCAGTCAAACTTCCTTAGGTGCTCCTTAATGCAGGCATATTTTTCCCTTTAGAATCCCATGTTGTTATGGTATTGCTCAATGATTTTCCTAACCACAACTTAGGATTTTGTTTTTGTTATGGTCAAAGTAATATAATTAGGGAAGCTAATAATGAGGACTTTCTGGTTTTGAGATTTGAGGGAGCATGTAGACAGATGTTTGTGTCTCAACAATGTGACTAGATGTTTTCAGTACATATAAATTCAGGAAAAAGGATCTCTGTATTTGTAATAATAAAACTTTAATGATCTATAATTTCATTGGTGAAGGTACTTTCCTCATTGATGCAGACCACAGCCCCTCACTCTATGACTTTTCTTAAGGTGCTCTTTGGGACTATAAACTTCAACTCTAAGTGGTTCAACTTCTGGTGATAAGCCCACTAAGACTTAGATAATTTGCTTTTCTGGCTCAAGACTTATTTGACCTATTTCTAGGTCTTTTCAGATTGGTTGGCCTTGCTAGAGATGGTGCTCTGTTGACCTTCAAGAAGCTAGGGTTATCTCCATGCCACAGGGAGGAACTATGGTAGGATTTTGCTGAAGGAAAATAATAAGGGTGAAGGTAGTTTTAAGGAGTTGAGGATTTGTGGGTGATTTTTTCATCTGTACAAAGTACAGCAGCTGAACAACTTGAGTACACTCATGAAAAATGTAGTTTGCTTGTGGTGAAACAAATGTCTTGTATTAGGACAGGAGACTGTGTCCAACTTGGTGATAAACTTATCAGGACTTAGCTGGATTGATTGTCATACAACACACATATGACATCACTTCACCTATATGTTTCCCCTAGATAGAACCTATCAGAGTTCTGTATTCCTCTGGCAAAAACTTCATAAGCTCAGGGTCATTATTCCAATAAAATGAGAGTCCAGAACAAAACTTTAGGGTAATAACTCAAATTCATATAATACTTTAGAGTTTATAAAGCAGTTTCCTTGCAACCACACTTTGGGATGGGTAATAAATACAGGCTGATTCAAGACTAAAAGACAGGAATATTTGAGTTCTAAGATAAGATCTGACCCCATGTCCAGGATTCTATGAGTCCCATTTTAGGTATAGGGACTGGACTTGTGATTTTATTGATTTGGGGACTTCCACAAAAGATTATTTCACTTACCCAATACAGGTGAGCACTGTCTCTCTGACCTCATGGTCACAAAATTAGGGAAAAGCCAGAATTCAAAGTCAGTTCTTCTCAATCCAAGCTCATGATTCTTGCCACTACACCATACTATCATTCTTTCCTATTTCTAATGCTTTGATATTAAACAAGTAGCATTATTTCAATAGGCAAGCTTTTTCGAAGGGACTGAATTCAATTCAATAAACATTCATCAAGAGCAAGGCACTGTGCCGAGTACTAGTGAAGCAAAGATGAAAATGGGTAGTGTCCGTCCTCAAGGAGTTTACAATCTTATAGGCATGCTAAGTCATACATAGAAATAAGTTTGATATAAGGAGAAATGTGAGGTAAAAGAGAGGCCTAGGCAACAGATTAAGAGAAATTTCAGAATGGAGAGATCACCTTCAATGGGAGGGATTGAGGATGGCTTCATGTAGATAGCAAGTTATAGATCTAGATTTGTTGCACTTTATTTACCAAAATAGATCTTCTGACAAGAAAAAAAATGTATATCGGGATGTCCTTAAACATAATTATTTGAGATATTAAGTGGCCCTTCTCAAGATCTGGACATTTAATCCACCTAGCATCACTGATCTAAACTTAAGTATTCTTACGGTGAACATTCTCCTAATTTTTCCCTAGAAAATACTATATAATTTTTAATTTTAATTTAATTTTAATTTTAAAATGTATTTGGCATACACTGAATGTGGAATCTTAATCCATCTAGCATGAAGACTAATACTTCAGTTTTCACTAATGTGCAAGCAAAAAGACTTTAGACAAACAGAAAGGAAAAAGATGCCAGAAAATAATCATACTCATGACAGTAGTTTTAATCATTAAAAGCTAAAGAATATGCATTGTAAAGACTGGTTGAGGTTTGGGGCATTTGTGTTTGTATGTTTTTCACTAGAACCCAAAAATAAATAAATAATCATACTATCAGTGAGCAAAGGCCTACAGGAATTACAACCTTTTCAATTAAAAAGTGTTAGAATTTTTTTTGCTTAAAATACCACTTTCATTTTTTTCTCTGTGGTTTCACTATTATACCCCAGCTGGCCTTAGTCAGAAGTATTTGAGTTTGCTAGAGTTTCTTACTCTTTCTCATTTACAATTTCACAGAATTTTCCAGAAATTAGCTATTGATTGAAAAAAATCAAACAACTTGTTCCCTCTTTCTTGGAGAGCTTCTTCCAACACCCCACCCCCCACCAAGGAATCAGGTTAGGGAAGTCCATGTGAGTATCCTTGGAATTTAAAGTGATGGGTCCCTCACAACTAAACCTTAGCATGGAATTTAAAATATGGTAAAGAACTGGCATGTTCAAAAATAAAGCATTCCAAATCGAAAATGTATAATGCTTACAAAGTGAATCTTCTAGATGAAGAAGTACTTAAATAAACTTTCCTTTTAAAAATGGTGAAGGATAGAATGTGAGTTAATTATTATTTGATGATTTGAAAGATCAGAGATATTAAAATGCATGTGTCACATGTAGATTTTGAAAATACAAACAAAATAATATTTAAGCTTGTAAAGAAATAGACATTTTTTATTCAATACTATAATGTATCCATGATCTCATTGATTTTGAAGTACTTTTCAATGAAGGTGATCTCAATCCATGCCTAACCACCTTGTGTGACTCTATACATGGCATCCCAAAATTTTGCCACATGAAAACACATTCAACATATTGGAGGCCTTTCTCACTTTCTTCTCACATTGTGAGGCTACCCACAGTCATCCCCTGCTCTTGTGTCATTACCAACCCAACTTCCCTTCAATTTTTTGATGTTTCCACGTACAATACAATCACAGGACATTCACCCCTCCAGCCTAGTACTGAGCCAGGCTAACCCACTCAAGCCCTAGCTCTGGCTATCCCCACCTCCCCCAAGCCTCTGCTTGTTTTCCTCCCACAGCCATTGCTCTGGCCTGTCTCCTCCCGAGTGCTAGTGGGGGAGGGAAGGGGAGTGAAAGGTTATCTCCCAGGGATCCTACTCTAGGCACCAAGAAAACACTCTCCTCATTGTTACTTTCCTGTTTTCCCTCAGGCCACTGCTGATACTGGGGCTCCATATAACCATAGCTGCCAAAACTGAGAAACAATGCACAAATATCCTAGGCCCCACACATTCCTTTTATTTTGCAGATTCTACCTGACTATGCCATTTTGTAGCAACAATGCTACTTACTGCTACTGTGACTGTGTAAGACCAACAACACCAGCGCACAGGAGGGCTATTAGCACAAGTTCCTTGATCTGCAATTTCTAGGGAAAGCAACTTTAAGGAGTTTGCAGTATTACTTTAATTAAACATACATATATCATTCCCTTAGTTCAGGGGGGAAAGTCAGCAAACTGACTTCAGAGAAAACTGAACTTCAGAGAAAATACAAACAAAAATTACAAACAAAAATTATATAAACAGAGCAAATAACATGAATCAGCAGACGGGCTTCTAACCATCTGTCCATAGCAATACATAGATAGGTAACAGAGAGAGAAGCACCAGTATCTGGGTTTTCAAAGCTGGGGAGCTCCTTAATGGCTACCCAGAGTCTCATCTGGCCAAATCAGAAGAACGCTCTTCTAATGAGTGAACCCCAAGCAAAATGCTGACCTCAGAGCATATATACACTTCTTTAGGGTCAAAGGGCATCACAACCATGCAACTCAAACTCAAGTGACTTAGGCTTTCTTATGACTCAAGCAGGTCATCAAAGATCCTTGATTCAATCAAAGGCAAGAATCAAAGGCACTTGATTACCTCAGTGCTGAGAAGCACTCCAAAACAAAAGACACCAAAAAGTCCCACTTTACTTGCCATTATAATCATTTATTCTTATGCTCCTTTGGAGTTCCTTATTGGTTATATATTGCAGCAGCATCACATCCACATGCATGTTTCCACTGAATTTTACGTGATGCTCCTCTTTAGCTCTTAACCAGTCTTGGTGTTTCAGATCTTGTAGCTATACAGCAACACTGGTAAAAAGTTTGAAAGGCAGGCCTTTGCTTGGAGTCAGCAAAAATGCTTTATACTTTCTCTAAAGTAACTCTGCCTACTCTTCTCCTTTTCATATTTGGTCTCAGCTCAGTGCCCATTTCTGTTGTGTCTCACAGAAATACATACTTTTGGATAAGTTCTATAAAATTCTTTATACTTTCAGATGTATAAAGAAAGTTTGGCAATGGCATTCATCATTGAGTTTCTTGTGTAGATGGATAGACCAAATTATTTTGAATGATTATATCTCTCTTCTAGGAGGTGCTGCAATGTCCTGAGGTTCAGTGCAACCAATGTCATCTCCAAATAGGAGCATTTGGAGAACCTCACCATTTTTTAGGGAATCCTTTCTTTACTTGGAATTTACACAGGTCTCCTTCACAGTGGTAAATATTTGGGGGGAACATACATTTTCCTGCTTGTAATCAGATGGTTATTGAACAAGATTATTTCAGTTATAGTCTTCATGGAATCCTGAATAATCTTGATGTATGAATGGATTGCTGTGAAATGAGCCTGTTTTATTGAATTGCATTCTTGCTTGTAATCCATATCATAGGTATCTTCCTCTCCTTTAGATACCTTGTAAATCAGTCCCTTAATGCTGTCACATTTGTATCACCTCCAGCGTGGATCTCTTTTCTACATTTGTGATACAAATGGCACACAATTAAAGAAGATTTAACCCCCAAAATAGAAGTATGTTATTAAAATATTTTTATGCACAAAATGACAGAATTTGAGGCCAGTAGGATAGCTTCAAAAGTTATTTGCCCATTTGAAAGTCTATTGAATATTTAAAGGAAAAGCAAGCCATATATAATAGAAATCCACAATTTCATGTCCAATGCTCTTCAGTAATACTACATATGTGTGCATTTCCATTTTATTTGTTATATCTGTTAAGTTCAAATGAAAATAATTAACCCAGAATTAAATAAGTTACTGAGAATTTTAAATAATAGGAAATCAACACCAGAAATGACATTGACCTGTAATTATTTTATCAAGAAGTTAAATTAATATTAATTAGTTGCTACAAGGAGATCCAAAGAATTTATAAAGTCACTTAGTTTGCAGCCTTTGACTAATTTTCCAGACATAAAGAGATGGTTGCCAAACTCATCATTGAGTTAGGATATTAACTCATCTGTAAAATTTTATGCAGAAAGATACTCTAGGATAAAAATGGAAAAAAAAGAACTATACACAAAAAAATGGAAAAGATTTGCAAAAATTATGACAACAGAATAGATTTCTGACTTTACTAGTATTATTCTACCTTTAAAAGTATAGATTGCAACTCCCCATCCTTTCTCATCCTGTACAATTTTGGTCTGCATTATTAAAAAATGCTATATGTTCAACTTGGCAAGAAACACCTTCTCCTAGTTGGTTTAGTATCTCATCTTACAGACTGTTCATATGATAGCTCCCAATCTTGTTTTAAATCTGGTCCACTTGCTTTTCTAGTTATAAATATTATAAATATTATCTTTTGCACTAATTATCATGTCATAACTGGTAATATGCAGCTTGCTTATGTCCTCCTTATTCCCATTGACCTTTGGATTGTTATTGGTCTGAGACTGCTTTTCCATAATTTATAGCCTTAGAAGAATATTCAAAATGCATATTCAGAAAAGAAGATGGACTGTCATATAGGGAAAGTCAGGAAGAGTAGATGAATAGTGTGCTGACCTGATATCTGTGTAATGTTAAAGACCTAGAAGAAAGCTTCTGGCATTTTTAATGCATTCTTTATGGAGGTTTTATGGGACAACATGAATAAGAATTTAACAAGGTAAAAATGCATAAAAGGATTGGAATATGTACTGGTACAAGACACTCCAATATCAACTAGATCTTCCTATAACCAAAGAGAAACATGATTTCATGGAAGACTTGGTCATCCAACTTTGCTATTCTCATGTCGACCCATGAAATCATGTTTCTTCTTGGGTATAGGATGATCTAATTTTGAAATATTCTTTATTTGCTTCTCTGAGAAATATCTAAGAATAAGCAATCTTTCCATTTAGCTTCGACTTTGTTATATTTACTGTTTTGTCTTCTTTTATCACAAGAATGTCGGCATGGATGGCATTCAGGTATTTGAAGAGTGAATTAACTTGCTGGTCATTATTAAAAATGTGGCTAATCCTCTTGAGCTACTCTCCCAATCCATGCCTCACAGATCAGGTCCCCAGAAGGTAGCTACTACGTCTTCTGTTTGTAGTCCTATGAGGTAATCCTGAGGGATTTAGGGATATCTTTCTAATGTATTCCTAGGGAAAGTAGCTCATGACACCCCATCAGTGTGTTCCCCCTAATAATTATCAATTAATATAAATTAACTTGGCAGGTTAAGCTTTTAGGACAGGGGACAATGAGCTACAACCAGTTGGCCAAGCTAGAGGCCAAACCCAGCCTGCCACTTGCTTTTACATAACACATAAGCTAAAAAGATTTTTTAAAACATTTTAAAAGTTTGTTTATTATATCTAAAAATGTAAAAAAAAACCAAACCTTCTTAGCTTTAAAGCCACGTTAAAAAACGGGGGGCTGTTTGGCCAAATATGGTCCTTTGATCATAGTTAGCTAATTCTTAGTTTTGAAAAAGGTATTTTCTAAGGTGATATAATTTATACAAAATGTACAAAATTTATA
>CM053622.1:333122966-333144555 GCA_028646595.1 Phalanger gymnotis
AATTGAGACAAATAAAACCCTAGTGACTTGCTCAGGAGCACATAGCTAATAAGTGTCTGAGACTGGATTTGAACTCGGGTCTTCCTGACTCCAGGCCCAGTGCTCTATCAACTGTATTACCCAGCTGCCCAATCTATGCTTGGCTCCAAATGCAGTTGCTGATAGCAACCATTGCTATACCATGGGCATTGCTAGGATTGAAAGGAAAAGTTCATTTGAAGTTTGTGATGTTCTCTTCAAACCAAAGGAAGATGTGGAAGAGACTGAAGCTAAGGCTTAGTTTAGAGTGCTTCTTCCTCCTGATTCGAAAAGTCAGTCAGTCAATAAACATTTATTAAGTGTTTACTGTTCTGTGTACTGTGCTAAGTACTGGGGATTAAAAAAAAAAAGAAGCAAAAGAGTGGTCCCTACCCTCAAGGAGCTCACAAGCTAATGGGGGAGACAATATGCAAACAGATATGTAAAAACAAACTATATAAGGGATAAATATGAAATAATTGAGAAAAAAGGAACTAGAATTAAGAGTTGGGAAAGGCTTCCTATAGAAGATGGGATCTTAGTTGGAACTTAAAGGTAGTAAGGAAGGTCAGTAGGTAGAGATGAGGAAGAACATTCCAGGCATAGGAGACAGACAGAGAAAATGCCCAAAGCTGAGAGATGGAAGGTCTTATTTCAGAAACAGCTAGGAGGCTAGTGTCACTGAATCAAAGAATATGTGGCAGGAAGTAAGTTTAACAATACTGGAAACACATATATGTGTGGATGGAGGTGGGTGTACAGGGGGTTGTTATGAAGGGTTTTCAATGGCAAACAGAACATTTTCTATTTAATCCTGGAGGTGTAAAGTGGTGAGACAGGGGTAAAGGAGATAGTGGCAGAAAGCATATGAATCATGTGAGATGAAGAGGAGGGGAGAAGAAGGATTCATTTTTTTTTCTATAAAGTATGAAGAAAGGTTCTCAACTAAGAGGCTGGGGACAAGAGGTATCATAGAAGGATTAAGGATGGATGAAAAGGTTTGAAAGCTCTGCTGTGAAGAGCAGGATAGTGAATTGATAAGGTAAGTATAGTAGGATTGCCTAGCAGAAGTAAGGCCCCAATTGAGGTTGTATAACATAAATTTGTCGTGGACCCAGTCAGAATGGTTGCCTGATTTTCTCCACCCTTATTCAGAACTTGTGTGTTGGAGTGAAAGCAGTAAATGGTTGGAGTGATCCTAGGCTGAGGCTTACTGGGGCACTATCAGCAAAGTGATAAGGGGGCTAGAGACTCAAGAGAGGAGGATGGTGTAGAGTTGTATTGGTTCACCAAGGGGTCAAGATGGGGAAAAGAGGACAGAGTTACTAGCGTAAGGGTCTGGGGGAGAATTAAGGAATTAAGGGATTAAAGATCCTTGTGCAGATGAAGAGTAGAGTATGGTAAAGGTAGGTGGATAGAGAAGTGAAGAGTCAATATATTATGGTCGGATAAAGGGATTTTTGAAATTCTTGAATATGGAGGTAGTATATTGTGGGAGATGTTAAGATAAAGAGTATTAGCATCTTTGTATGTGACTGAGGTAAGGTAGAGAAATAGCTCAAGGGAAGTGAGCAGATTGAGGAACTGAGTAGTTAGGGAGTTTGAGAGAGTATGTTGGATACCCCTAGTATGAAGGCAAGAGTTGGAAAGGAGGAAATAATTATGAGCCATGTACTACATCCTTAAGGCAATCAGACTTTCCCTGTTCTTCCCTTTTGGGATGCTAAGAATATCAAGTCTCCCTTTTGTTTGAATGGGTAGGAAACCTTTTTGCTGTGTTTGTCTTAGAATATTTCTTAGCTATTTCTCAGCATTAAGACAATGGACAGTCATTGAATTGTATATGATGTGATACTAGGGATGGGGAACTTTCACATACTTAGCCTGGCTAAGGTCAGAGCCCTGAGGGCTCTGAACGGGATATAATTGAGGGGAGCTTCATGTTTGACTTTTGGGTCACACTCATGGAAGGAGTGTTGAGATTCTGTGTAAGCCGTAACTTCTCCCGGGCTTTGTAATTCAGACAGATAAGGTATTGGTGTTTCTCTGGTAACTATGAATTGTGATTTGAATCAGACAGGTCTATCTGTTGATGTTTGTAATTTCTGTTTGCATTTGCCTTGAAGTTCAGGAAGCTGATCTTTTCCCCCTGACCTAAGTTAATGATATGTTTGATTAAACTGAGATTGTTAACCCCTTAAAGTTACTTTCCTTAGTAAAGAATATCAAAGAACCTGTGTTGGAAGCTTTCTGTGTGCTAGATGTTGGTGAGTCTTACACCCCTACAGTAGCTGCTAGCAGATTGTTGCTACACACATACATTGAGGAAGGAAGTAAAGCAATTTGTAGGTCCGTAGACAACAGCTACTAGGATTTTGGTTGGGTGGTAAATATAAGTAGCATAACTTTCAAAGAAGAAGAGCTTAGTGAGTGATGGGGAAAGAGAGAAGCTAGAAGTAGCAATAGGGAGGAAGGAATAATTGAATTCCCTTGACTCATCCAGTGACTGAGGGAAATTAGTGAAGATGCAACTGGTACTGGAAAGGATGGTCCAGTAGGCTGTGTAATTGAAAGGAGCCAGTTTTTAGCAATAGCTAGTAGAAAGGAGTGTGAGAGGAAAAGATTTAGGAAAAGGGGGAATTTATTGCCCATGGAATAGGCATTGCAGAGGGCACAATGGAAGGGGTGAGTGACATTTGTTTGGAACTTTGGCATAGGAGCATTGAGAGGGATGAATATAAGGAATTAAGTACAGGAGCTGGGAAATGGGTTTTGGATTGTGATATACAGGTTTTCAGAATTACTGGGCTATGCAGGATGTGAAATTTTTTATAATTGATTGGAAAGTGACCCTCCTTTTCCCAAGAAAATTGGAAATTGGGCTGAAGGCAAGTTCAAGATAAGATGAGAGGCACATAGTCACATGGGAGATCTTGCTTTAAAACTCCTCTTGCCTTTGAAGGCTAGAGATCAGGTAGAAAAAGGAACAGCAGGAAATAGAAGTTGAACCTGACCAACAGGAGAATCATTTCCTGTTCTCTGCCAACTTTACTCTTCTTTCCTCAAAGGATATGAACGACAACAGGACATAGAAGGCTTGAGGTCAAAGGGAAGGTTGCTCTTCTTTCCATCAAAGGTTTTCCACATCTCAATTGAGATATCAGGCTGGCAGTAGGAGGCATTTATGCTATCAAAAATGGAAGTCATTGCTTTGTAGCAGATGAAAGGCACCTGGTCTGGACCTGTCTACCTTCCCTCAGTGGACACAGTGAACATCAAGGTGATAGAACTGGCCAGGAACCTGGCAAATGGAAGGTGTGACATCTCTTCTCTCCTGAGACTAAAGATACAGATACCAGCATGTGGTAGATTCCCAGTTTGGGGAGAATTCCCTCTGGAACGCATGGAAGATGCCTGTCTTGGCTCCTTGCCACCTTCCCTTGGGGAATATGCTTTCTGTAAAGAGATAGAAGGTGCAATGCACCTGGTCAGAGGAAAGTTTTGTACCTCTTCTTACCTGAAGCTGGAGATCAGATGGTTGCAAGTAGTGTAGACTTCTGGCACAGGGGAAATTTTTCTAGGGTAGGTGGAAGATCACCTGCCAGGACCCTCAAGGCCTTCCCTCAGGAGACATGCTGCTCAGAAGGAGATGGAGGATTCAAGGCACCCAGTCAGAGAAAGGTGATTTCTTTTCAGGGGCTTGTCTGGAAGCTTCCTATATGCTGGCAGGTGCTTGAATTCCTGAGATCCAAACTGGTTCGCTATTTTACAGACAACCACCAAGGAGTCACCCAATTTCCTCAAACAATCCAAACATACTTTCAGTGCAAAAATAGTATAGTTCATCCAGTGGCTTTCAAAGGCATCTAAACTGGTCACAGGATTTTCCCCCCACACTTAAAACCTGTAACTGAATGATTCAATAAAGAAGCATTCTCACCTGCTTGAGGTACAAGGGTTTAGAATCCTGTTAATCTTGTCAGTTACTTTAAGTGGAGTGAGAAGATTGAAAAACATTAAAAGTATCAACAATTAACTTAATGTTTGCTGATGATCTAAGAACCTGTGATCCTTAGTACCTTCCTTCCCAGTTTCCACTTCCCCCAACCCCCCTATTCTTCAATCACTACTGAAGAATTAGGAAGGCAATAAACAGATGTGAATGCCATTTAATATTTATGTCTGTCCCAGGATATCCAAAGGAAAAAAGATCATTAAGTGATGTCTCAAAATAGGCTTCAAGCAGCAATCATAAGTCCATGCTTAAAGCCGTTGTAGCTCAGAAGATGTTGCCAGACTTTGAACTATACTAGAATATCCAGGTTAACCTCTGTGGCAAGATAAGGCTTCAAGAGAAAACTTTTGTGGATGACATTTTTACTATTCGAAAAACTTGAAAAATGCCAAACAAATGGGTTAAGAAAAATTAAATGCAAGAGGAAATATTTGCTTGCTGAAAAGAACACAGTTTTCAGCACTTTAGATTTATCTGTACATGGGGACTTTAAACATGAACCTGGAATATTAGTCTGAAAGGTTCATTCATTTAAATGAGGTCTCAATGAAGAAATACTTTAAAGTAATAAAATTTTATTTCTTTAAAAATATTCTATAACTGAACTAGTCTTTTCCTCATTTATAGGCATCATAGAGTAGTGGATAGAGCACTGAACTTTGAGTAAGAAAGACCTATATTCAAATCCTTACTCTATAATACACTACGTATTTAACCCTAGGTAATTCACTTCATTCCTGTGCCTCAATTTTCTCATTAGTTAAATGAGGGTGTTGGATTCAATGACTTATAAGGTCCTTTCCATCTAAATCTAGGAGACCATAAATTAATCTGATAATAATGAACATCCACACATAATATACAAGGGGAATTCATTGACAAGCCTACCAATTGTTGCAGTTATTTTAATCAAAAATCTTAAAAGACTGATAGAAAAATAAAATATCCTCCAAATAGCATTATCTACATAAATACAACATGCATATTTCACAAAGGAAGAGAAAGAAGAGAAGCAATTTCAGAAATCACTTCCCTTCAAGTTTGCTTCATTTCCTTCTTTAGTAAACATGAACAATATCAAACAAATATTGTATTTACACACAAATGTATCAATGCAGAATTCAATAACAGGACCAATATTGAGAAACAATCTGCAAACATTTAGAAAATAATGGAATCTTGAGCCATAAGCAACATGGGTTCTTAATGAGCAAATCAGGTCAAACTAACATCACAATTTTTTTTTGATAGAATTACAAAATTAGTGGATGAAGGGGATATAACAGACGTCATTTATTTGGACGCCAGTGAAGCATTTGAAACAGTGTGTCATGAACTTTTACTTGCAAAATTAGTTCTAATTGTCTTGGATACGAACAGAATCACAAGGATTAGGAACAGGCTGAGAGAGAGTAAACAAACAAAAAAAAAAGATGGCAAGCAATCTTCTTGGAAGAGTTTTACAGCAGGTAGCCACAAAGGTCAAGAGTTGGTCCAATCTCATTTAATGATGTTCAGGATATGAAAAATGAGTTTTTGATAATACTAAAATGGAAGTGGTTCAGAAACTAAATAGGACAGAAAATGAATATAAATCAACCTATGACAATAGTCCACTAAAACCTCATCAATGTGCATGCATTAATTTGAAATAGCAATTTATGTGGTACGTTTTAGTTGGCAAATCACTTGCCCAATTTGAGTCATGCCTTGAGATAACTTACATATGCTATACTGTAAAAACTTTAGGAGGCAAATATGACAGATACCATTATCCTGATTTTACAGATTAAAAAACAGACTGAGAGCCTCAGAGTCACACTGCTGATAAACAGCTAATCTGGAATTTGAAACCAGATCTTCCTGAGATCAAATGTAGCACACTGTCCATAACAGCACATTGCCTCCAATCAGCCTCGAGTAGAACGATGCTTATTTTCATAATAGCCATAAAAAATCAATAATAATGAGGAAAGAACCAACAACTGCTAAGCAACTTCACACTGTGAATATTACAGAAGAATTTTTTACTTCCTGAAGAGTATGATCTGTTGAAGAATTTTTGGTTACTATTAGTATGGAAACAATTGCTTATATATTAACTTACATATTATAACAATATATAATATCTCTATTGTGTAACTCATATATTAATATAGGTACAGTTTAACCACTCCATGGAAACCCTTCAAACAGTTCTAACCTGGGACTTGGAAAAAACATACATACTAGATAGAGCCTTGTTGGCAGGGCAATGAATTGATCCAAACATTCTGGAAAGCATTGTGGAAATATGCTAGAAAAAAGTGACTAAAATATCCCAGAAATCTCACTACTTAGCATAAACTCCAAAGGAGTCAGAGAGGGACACAAAGTAATGTCAAATGCGTAACAGAATATACATAGCAGTACTTTTTTTTGGTCGCAGCCAAGAACTGGATGTGAAGCTGATTTTTATGACTAGGGAAAAGCAAACACATTGTGATACACGAATGAGAATATTGTTGTACCATAAGAAAAAACAAATAGAAAGAATCTGAAGAGATATATCTAATGTAAAAACCAAAAGTGTCAATAAAATAAGGGCTTTTTTAAAAAGAAAAAAACAATTACCATTCTGGGAACAAAACAGACACACTAATTTCAGAGTGAGACTGGTCTTACCATCAAATTAATTTTTAAGAATTGCTGTCTTCATATTGTACGAGAACACTATAAAAGGAAAGAATTTCGAAAAGTTAAATATGAAATTTTACAATGCCCCAAGATGGAAATTGTCTTGAGCTGTCAGAAGAAAAGAAGCCAATTATGGCTATGGAATTGAAGGCTAAAGCTTCACTAAGGTCCTTCTTTGAGACCTGATCAACTCAGAGATGGCTAAGCTCCACCTGATACTCAATTTTTTAAGCAATATTTGGTTCAATTTGGTTCAATAAAATTCAAACACCAAAAGAATTTAAAATGACCCTTGGAATTTGCTATATCATGAATTGACCTGTCATTAATTTCCCCTGAATTGACATTTTCCCTTGAGCTTTGGTTTTTGTGTATAGGGAACTTGGTACTAGGCAACATCAACATATGGAAAATAAAGCAACAGAAATAATTAGTGGGACTGAGAGATTTATGGCTTAAGAAGCCATGGAAGAGCCGAAGAAGATTTGCAGAGTAGCAACTACCATATCAAGATTAGAACCAATAAAGGTCAAAGTACTGTTAGCACAGTTCCTGGAATAAAGTGAACCTAGGAGAGTTGATACAAGGGAAAGGGAAGGGAGCTTTCAGATGTTTTTTTGTATAAGGGAAAACACTGAGAAGAGACCCCTTGCACAACAGCCTCCCAAGGGCTGGGATAGAATTTACATCACTTCAAGGACTGAAAACTCATCCTGATGAAACACTGAGATCTCCATAGAAGGGAGTGATCCCAAACGCACAAGACATAAGGTGACCTGTCATGTCCTTTATTTTTCTTATTTACTTGATTTTGCTATCCTAATAATTGTTCTTTTGGAAAACAATTTTCCTGGCAACCTGAGTGTTTTAGTTATGCACTCAAGAGCTTTCTGGCTGTGTTCAGCTGTCATTTCCAAACATGGTAAAATTGAGATTTCTCCTACTTAGTCCAAAGAAAGGCTGTGCCTGTGGCAAACCTCACTTTCCCAAGCTGTTTAGGTCTTTTGGGGCCTGATGAGATGAAAATAAAGTGGGTTAATTCAGCTAAGTAATAACAACCTTTCCTCTATCAAAGTCTATTCAAATAAAAATTTCTACCAAATCCAAATTATGGCACCTATATTATAATGAATTCTCTCCTTTCTCTAGTAGTTCAGTCCCTGCCTCATCATCTTCCTTTCTTCCTCGCTTCTTGTCCTGGGGAACATAGATACTCTCTCAAACTTTCTAATATCGCAGTCCTTCAACTTCCTTAAATTGACCTATTCCTGCACTCTACTTTAGCCAGACATAGTGGCAATCACACATTAGACCTCACCATTATTTACAATTGCTCCACTTCTCTAATGATAATCTCTGACAATCCTTATCTGACTAACCCTCTATCATTCCATCTATTCCATCATTGCCTATACCGCATTCCTCCTCCTAAATTTGCTCTTCATCCTCAATGAGACATCCAGTTCCCTCAATATTTTCTTCTTTGACTTCACTTTCCAATATCTGCCCGAAAGTTAAATATTTCAAATCTAAACTGTCTTCTTCTCATATCCTTTACTTCTTTGAGTTATGAACTCTTCTTTTGCCAGAACTTAGCCCTGTATTACTTCCTCCATCTGCCTTCTTCACTCCTACTCATGAGCTATTGAACACTGCTGGAGGAAGTCCCATAACTGTGCTGACTTGGTCCCTTACAAATTTATATTTTCCAATGCACAGCAAGGCAGAACTTTTGTTCCTCCCCAATTTATTACTCATATCACTCTCCACAGAAGCTATTCTAGACCTTCTCTTCCCTGCTCAAACTTCCTATATCTCTCCTCCAACCTCTCTCTTAGTCAAGAACATTGCCTCTGACTTTATTAAGAAAATGAAAGTTGTTCAATGTAAACTCCCTCTTCTTCATCTCTAAACTCCTTGAAATCACCCTACTCCTCTCTCTGTTCACCCAGGTCTGATAATGAGGTAGCTAGTGTCCTTGCTGAGGCCAACCTCTTGACATACGTACTTTCTTTCATCCTCTCCAGTCTTCTGTAGTAGATTTTCCCTTCCATCATCATATCTCTCAAATCTTTAACCTTTTCCTCAAAACAACATCATTAACTCTACTATCCCCTGAAACTATCATCCTATATTTCTCTACCATATCATATTGTTGTGCCGAGAAAAAGGGAGGAAGACCTTGATATAAATTTGGATGTGGATTTATTCAAGCGCTGGACTGTTCAGAGTAATTACTCAAATCTAACAGCCCCAAGCAAGGGAAGAGAAAGGATACTTAAAGGGGATAGAACACAATTAGATTTCCGTGGAGATGGGGACACAAACAGTGTGACAAGCTGAGGCAGGATGATCTCTGTGGAGAAGGGAACACAAACACTGGGGTCTGTGGAGATGAGAGTAAAAACAGTGGTGTGAGCTGGGGCAAGATGGAGAAACTGGAGGGGGGGCAAGGCATAACAATATACCATAGTATATGCAGACAAAATTGAAATGCAATGAAGTTAAATGATTTGCCCAAGTTTATACTAGATAAAAATGTAAGCACCAGGATTTGAACTCAGGGATTCTAACTCCAAATATGGCATTCTCTCTACCATGTAATATTGTCTCCTAACTTTTGGAAAGCATTTACAAAGATGTGATTAATGATATGATGGGAATGGATGAGGTTTCTAAGAGGTTGAGAGAGGAAAAGAATGCATATAGTAGAACCTTCTGGCACACCTACACTTTAAGGGCAGAAAGAGGAATGTGAGTCAATGAATTAAGATGTCTAAAAAGGAGCAATCAAAAAGGTCAGGGGAGAACTAGAAGGAGCAGTGTCCCAGATGTCAATGAAAGAGAAAGCATCCACAGAAAGGAAGGGCTTTCAATAGTGTCAAATGCTTCAGGAAGGTCAAGCCTAACGCCAAAGAAAAAGCCATCAGATTTCACAAGTAAGAAGTCACTGCTGACCTTTAAGAGAGCAGTTTGAGGAGAGATATAGTATGATAGCTTGAAGGCAGGACAAGCTCAAGTGGTGTCTTTTGTTTTGTTTGTTAGAATTCAGGAGACTGGAACAAGTTCGTAAGCAGTGGAAAAAGACACAGCAGAGAATTATAAAACGTAACAGAGAACTTGGAAGGAAGCTTAATCTATTTCGTTGTGTCCTCAGGGAAAACTATACTTAAATAAACCATCTCAGATAGATGAGAATTTCTCCTATTTTAAAAGATCTATAGGGGAGGAATTGAATTGTTATGTTTTGCTTTGGAAACTTAGACCATGGTTTTACAATCATCTTTAGAAAATAATATTTAACCTGGTTACCTCATGATTTCTAAGATATTCATTGTGTGGAGGGGCATAATTTCCTAAAATAAGCCTCTTTGGCAGTATGTCATTTTGTAGAATAAAATGTCTAGCTCACTACTGGTAGTCAAATCTTGCCATCTTGTTCTCAAGAAAGAAAGGGAAATTATATCCATAGACAACTACTAAACCTCATGTTCTCTTAGTGTACCAATTCTTTCTCATCCCTAACTTTTTAGAAAAGCTGCTGAACAATAGTAAATCAAACTCATTTCATGTTTAGTTCCTTTCTTTTCCTCTGATAACCCTCGTAATAAAGTAGAAATTGCTATGGAACTGCTTCCATAAACCCAGATGCAATCAGTCTATTACTCATAAAATCCAAGGGAAATTCCTTATTCACATAGTTATTCCTTATACACATCCAGTTAGAAAGTATTAGAGGCAATATTTGAATTCAAGTCTTCCTAATGCCAAGTCCATCATCTTATTCACTATGCCAGGTTTACACTACACAAGCAAATTGGCAGCAGAAAGAGAAACAAAGGATACAAATCATGCAAGATCTGAATAAAGAAGAGATCATCCCAAGTTATTGTTGTATACACTTATAGTTCAGTACTTGTGTGTATGTATTTATACATGTATGTATGTGTAAATATATATATTTATGTATGTATGTATATATGTATCTATACGTGTGTGTGTGTGTGTGTGTGTGTACGTGTGTGTGTATGTAGTATTTGAGGGGAGAAAAGGGGAAAAATCTGGTGGGCCTGGAGCTCTTGCTACTGGGATATTCTATTTTGTTTGTTTTTTTAATCCAGAACTCTAGTTTCATTGGCATAGGCAGGAACTTTTTCTGTGAGGAAACTCCCCATACCAATGTCAATAAGCATCTGCTTTGCCATTTAGAGTCTTAGAGCAAGGAGGTGGCACTTAAAGCCAAGGGTACAGAGAGATCAAATAGCTTTGCCTCTGGGTCACACAGTAAGTATATAATAGAGGTAAGACTTGAACCCAGGTGGTCCTGACTGGGAGGCCAGTTCTATATTTCCAATAATAAATTTGTCCATCATCAAACATTTATTAAGTGCCAGCTGTGTTCCAGGTACTGTGTTTAGTGTTGGGAATACAAAGATAAAGATGAAACAATCCCTGCCTTCAAATAGTTTACATTCTAAGACAGGGGAGATCATGTTCACATATAAGCTTATACAACATAAATACAAATGAGATACGAGGCAATCCATAGAATGGAAGGTACAAGTGACTACAGAGACCAGGAAAGTCCTCCTGCAGAAGGTGAAATCTGATAATAATCTTGCAAGAAACTGGGGATTCTAAGAGAAGAAAATGGAGAGAGGCACATTCCAGGGATGGAGAACTGCCAGCAGTAGATGTAAGTGGGGACCGCCATGTTTTGAGGGACAATAAGTGGGCTAAGATGTGTGGCTCACAGAGTACATGACAGGAAAGTAAAGTAGAAGAAGGTAAAAGATAGAAAGGGACTAAAAGATCTTTGTTAAACAGAAGCATTTATATTTATCCTAGACATAATAAGGATCCACTGGTATTGACTGAGTAGAGGATGACATAGCCTGACCTGTACTTTAGGAGTCTATCACAATAGATGAGAATGGAGATGACCACATTCCCTATTGTGTTGGGAAACAGTAGCTGCGAAATACTCCAGTCTCGTATTCTGTTTTGTTTTGGAATCGGCAGCTGTGTCAGTTCTATAGACACAAGTGGCTTTGCCCACAGGTCTCCAAAGAGATTTACTCAAGAGAAAAAATAATTAATTATTTTAACTTTCAGTGCAAGCATTTTCTCCTTAGAAATAGTCAAAAGTTACAAATTAGGGCTTGAGTTGTTATTTTGTTGGTTGTTTACACATAAGAAAGTGATGGAGAAAATGTAAAAAATAAAAAAGTATAGATTAAACTTAAAAGTGCATACATCCCTCCCTCCTCCTAGCTGGTTTTTAAATATTTGCACGCATACCTCTGTCCTTATAAACCTTTTTATTTTAGAAATTGAAGAAATTAAGGCTCAGAGAAAGAATTAACTTGCTCAGGATCCCACAGCTAGTAAGCAATAGAACTAGGATTAAATCTAGGTCTTTTTAAAAAAATAAACTTTTGTTGACATCTTTTTTTCTTTTTTAAATCACCAGAATTTATTCCAATTTCACTCCCCCTTTCCCTTCTAGAGAACTATCTGTAGCCACAATTCAGCTAGCAGCAAGCTGTTGAGGTATAAGACCCAACAAAACTAACAAGAGCTGCTAGCCCAGGTTCTTTTAATCTGCTTTATTAAGGAAAGTAACATTAAGGCATTAACAATCTTCTTTTAATCCAACGTACAAATATCATTCACTTAGTTCAGGGGGAGAAGCCAGCACCCTGAACTTCAGAGCAAATACAAATTATAAACATACATTATAAACAGATCAAATACAAACCAAAATCTGGGTTAGCAAAGCTGGGAGGCTCTTAACAATGGTTTGCCCAGAGTCTCCACATCAACACCCCTCCAGTGAGAGAGACCCAAATAAACAACTCTGTTCTCTCTTTTTATACCGTCCTTAGATGTCATCTGATCGACCAGAACTTAGGCGCATACTATTGACTCTGGTCTTAGCAACTCCACTTAGGGCCCTGGGGGCTTCCCACCTCTTTCAAACTAACCAACTAATTTGCTAACCAGTCTGGGGCTTTGCACCTAGTAAGACTCAATCAAAGACACTTAATTAATTTAGCATTCTAAAACAGTAAAAAAAAACAGTCCGATCTTAATTACCAATACACTATCCTATATTACAAATATTTTGAAGAAATTAGGAAGAGAGAAAATATCAGCAAAACTAATCAATATACTGAACAAGTCCAAAAATATATACCATGTACTACACCAATGAATTTCCCATTTTTTGAGAATCCTGCTTATTCCTTGTAACTTTACAGCATTCACTTTTAATTATTTTTTGTTCTTTCCGTTTACATTGTTATCGTTATTGTATAGCTTGTTTTCCTGGCTCTGCTTATTTCACCCTGTGTCTGATCATGTATATCTTTTCATGCCTCTCTATATTCACCATATTTGTCCTTCACTTCACCATAGTAATATTCCATTACAGGCATATGACATGATTGAATTAGTCATTCCACAATTGATGAGCATCTACTTCATTTCTAATATTTTGATACCAGAAAAAAGTGCTGCTATAAATATTTTGGTATATGTGGTTTTTTTTTTTCTTATCAGTGACTTTCTTGGGACTATAAACCTACTAGTGGAACATTTGGATAAAAGGGTATGGTCATGTAATTCACTTTATTTGCATAATTGCAATTGCAGATTGCTTTTCAAAATAGTTATACTGATTCACAATTCAATCAACAATTTGTTAGTGTGCCTGTCTTTCCACAGCCCCTCCTACATTGACCGTTTTCTTAGTTTATCATCTTTGCTAATTTCTTGGGTGTGAGGTGAAACCTCAGGATTATTTTGATTGGAATTTCTATTATTGTAAGTGATTTGGTGCATTCTTTCAAATATTCATTTACAATACTTCTTTGGGAACTCTTTGTTCATATTTTTTGACCACTTTAACTCAGAACTTCTAATTCCAGACAACACCATGTTACTCTCAGCTGCTCTATGTGTGTTTTTTTTTTAATTTTCATCTTTTTTTTTACTCCTTGTTGATGAGCTCCAGTGGGAATGACCTCTAGTAGGTCAAGAAAATAAAATACTTGGAAGGCAAATTGAAATACAATTTTGCATAATTTGCCAGACTGTGGGCTTCTGGGGAACTCTCCAAAGTTGTAAAATATTCAAGTGGGTTCTTGGTCATCCACAGAATTCTTTCTTTGTTAATGCTTTATTGGATCATTAGCCTATTCAGGGGAAAAGTTCATCTAGGGTTTTCTGCATAGCAGGACCTGTGGGGGTGTCAGACATCTGCCACTGAGTTCAGCTCCTTTTTAGTGACCACAGTGTCTACATTTCAAAAGAGCTTTGATGAGTTTTTGCATATCACACTGACAGTCAAACTGCTACTGATTCCAGTTCCCTGTACTTTGTTTCACATGTGTTTTTACCAGCCACTTGAACTAAAACTCAAGGTAGAATTTTTGATGAGGCAGGGAACCTCATATGTTTTGCATACAATGGTGAAGAAACGTGCTTAAGGCTATCCAGAAGGCCCACACTAGCTAAAGTCAGTAACAGAAATACTGTCCAATGGCTTCTCTTTCCAGCATTACCACTAGCTAGGCTGTATGAATTTGAGTTTATCATTCAACATATTGAAGCCTCAGTTTCTTCATCAACAAAAGGCAAGGTTTGGATTAGATTGTTTTTAAGTTTCCTTTCAGCTCTTCCATTCATTGATTGCCAATCAAAAGTAGTTACAATGAACGTTAATGAAATTTGGCCTACAAATGAATGTAACTAATCAGGACATCTTTCCTTCTGAGGACTGGTGCCAATGCCAGTGAATTGCATTATTTCCTCTATCCATCAAACAATATGACAAATTATTTTCATGAAGCTAGAAAATGTTCTTTTAAGGCAGCTTGCCTTGTTATTGAAGTGGCCAGATTTTCTGAGTAGGACTGTGGGCTATGTTCCAACATGGTGAATGATAGTAAAATGTTAATTACTTTCAGGATTCCTCATGCCTCTAGAGGTAGAATTTGCCTCAAATCTCTTCTTGGTTGATGTAGGACCTGGTTATTTGCCCAGATCTTGTGTAACTTTCTTAGTTCAGTGAAAAGAATTGGGAAAGTTCAAAAGTGGGGTGAGAAACTTAAGCATTTTAAAATTTAATCCTTAAGGATCTGCAATTTTTTCATTGTGGATCCACTCTCCACTGATAAAAATCCCCATCCCTCTTCATTTTAGTACATGCTATGGCCAAAGTAATCTACCACCTGATAGCCAACTTTGATACTTCATAAAAGTGCATACACCATTGACTTTTTAAGATGACATCTCTCAATATGGAAGGGGATGGTGAGCTTCTCCTGGAAGAACTGTGATGATGTATGAGGGAAATCCTCTGGAGAGTATGGAACTTGTGTGGACATTCTGTGTCTGATTCTGAATGGTGAATCTGTATGGTGAAGGGCAGACTCCTGGATTGGCTTTGGAAACATTAAAAAACTCTTTTTCAGTTTGGTAATTTCCTTTTTGCCTTTTCTTATTTTTTTTTTTACTTTAGCTATGCTCTAATGGTGTGATGTCTGATTAGAGGCTATGCTGTAAAGAGAAGAGTTGTAAGGCCTGCACCTCTAAGATTATATATAGAAATGGGTCTTCCTTGGATTTTTTTGTTTATTATTTACTGTTATGGTGCTGTGAGTAGAATATGACCCTGAGAGATTCAAAGACCAGGAGAGTGAGTCATGAAAATCTGAGAGTTGAAATTTTGCCTGGGTTTTGCAGGCACTGATATGCCTCAAGGATCAAGGAATGATCTTTGGGACTAAACTTAGAGTTCCGTGTAAGTACTCATGTGGCAATAATTCTACCTTTGGACGTGTGTGACATGGTCCCACCTATGCTTTAGAGCAATCACTTTGGTGGCTGAAAGGCAGATTCACCAGGAGGCTATAAAAACAGTATAGGCTGAGATGAAGAGGGCCTGCACTTAGATGATGACTGTGTCAGAGAAGAGAAAAAAAGGCATATTCAAGAGATGATGCAAGGGTGAAATTGATAGACGTTGGCAACAGATTGGATATATGAGATGAGATATAGTGAAGAGTCCAGGATGACTCCTAGGTTGTAAGCCTGAGGGCCTGGGTGTATGGTATTGCCCTCAGTGGTAATAGGTAAAGCAAGAGGGTAGGAGTTGGTTTTGGGGGAGGTTTTGGATTAAGGAGGAAAGATAACAAGTTCAGTTTTGGACACGGAAGATGACTATTGGATACCAACTTGAAATATTTGAAAGGCAGTTGGAGATAGGAGATTGGAGGTCAATAGAGAGGTTAGGCAGAATAGGCAGATTTGAGAATGACCAGGATAAAGAGGATAATTAAATCCATGGAAACTCACGAGATTATTAAATGACACAGTATAGAGGAAGAAGGGAAGAAGACCCAGGAAAGAACCCTGTGGAACACCTATGCTTAGAGGATCTGCTCTGGATGAGGATCCAGAAAAAGAGATTGAGGAAGAGCAGAAGGAGAACCAGGATAGAACAATATCCCAATAACAGAGAAAAGCAAGTATCAAGGAAGAGAGAGTGATCTATAGTATCAAAGACTGTAGATTAGTCTGAAAGAATGAGGATTGAGGAAAAGTCATTGGATTTGACAACTAGGAGATAATTTAGGAGAAAGGATTTGGTGGAATGATAAAGTATGGAGCAGGATTATAAAGGGATTAAGAAGACAGTAAGAAGAGGGGAAATAAGTGAAGGCACTTATTATAGATGGCCTTTTCAAAGAGTTTAGCCACAGAGGGCAGAATAGATACAAGATGATAGCGGGGAGGGAAGGATTAAATGTGAGACTTCTTCAGGATCAGGGAGACGGGGGCATTTATGTAGGCTGTAGGGAATGAACCGGTAGAGGTGGAGAGATGGAAAATAAGTGATACTATGGGGACATCCGAGGGGGCAGTCTTTTGCAGGAGATGATATTGAATAAGATCACTTGAGCAGGTAGAAGTGTCAGCCTTGGAAAGGATTAAAGCCACCTAATCATGTAAGACAAGGGTAAAGGAGAAGATAGTGGCAGAATGCCTATGAGTGATATAAGATAAAGAAGAGAAGAGGGAACTCTTCTCACTTCTGCCTATGTCCCCAGAATATGAGATAACTATTTTCTCTATAAGTTATTTGAGGTTAAAGCCAATGACAGAGAACAAAAATAAAACACCCTAAAACTTCATGGGGCTCTGCAAATTACTGAGAAACAATGTAGCAGGCCTGATTCTGAAAGAGTAGGGTAAGGGTGCACATATTACCTAAGAATTGTAGAGTATATACTTCTTGAGGGTAAGGGCTATTTCACTGTACCTGTATCTCCAGCACTTAACATAATGCCTGCTACACAATAGGCACTAAATAGTGGCTCAATTGATTGACAGATGAAGAACTTCTCTCAATTCAGCTAAGCTGTTTTTTGGGTGTCGGACGTATCATTGTTGTCAAACAGTACGTCACCTGGCCTGATCTTCAAAGCCTTGAAATTTAGTGGAACTCGATAGCACCTATATTCCATGGGATAGAACCCAGGGTCAGTTTTAGTAAGGCATAGAACTTTAATAGAGATTTATGCATGTACAGATAAACTGAAAAAACCTTACACAAAAACAAAATGCTAATCTCTTTTTGGTCTGTCTCACTCAGGAAAGGGAGAATGCAGTCTGTGACATAAAGTGTCCCAGAAAGCCAGCAGCAAGCTTCACCTCAGCAAACCAGCAGGAGAGATTGAGCCCCAGTATTGCAGAGCAGGTGAATGCTGACACCAGGACCCCCCATGTGCCTCAGCATAGCCAGGGGAATGGACAGACTCCAACTCCAATAAGTTCCATGTATTTCAGCTCGGCCTCAAGTAAACAGGCAACCTCTAGCAGCCAAACCTCCTTGTACTTCAGTGTAGCCCTGGGGAAACATCCCACTGGATTCAGCACATGCCAGATACCAGCACTAGAATCTTGGTTTAGCACCAGGTAAACTCCTAGACTCCTATAGCCTCCAGCAGTGCCAGCCACACCCCATTATACCACCTCAGCACAGCACAGGACACAAAGATCACCCATGGGTATCAGGGCAACATCAATGCAGCACCAGGTAAACAACCAGTGCCTGCAGCCCTTGGCACAAGAAGCCTGAGACAGTGTCTCAAATCTAAAAGAAATGAGAAAAGCCAAAAAAGATGAGTAAAAAACAACAAAAAGAATCTGAAGGTACCTTAGGTAGCTCAGTGAATAGAACACTGGCCCTGCAGTATAAAGGACCTGAGTTCAAATCCAGCCTCAGACATTTGACACACTAGCTGTGTGACCTTGGGCAAGTTACTTAACCCCAATTGCCCTGCCTTCTCTACTCCAAAAAAAAGAATCTGAACATAGAAAGTTATTATGGTGGCAAGGAAAATCTCAAACTCAGAAGAGGACAACAATGTCAAAATATCTATGGGCAAAACCCTAAAAAAAAAATGGAAAGTGATCTCGAGTGGGAGTTTAAAAATCATGTAAGAGAGACAGAAGAAAAATTGGGAAAAGAAATGAGAGTGGTGCAAGAGAATTATGAAAAGAGAGCCAAAACTTTCAGGAGTCAAGATGATGGAATAAACAGTAAGTTGCTCTCACCCTCCGTTGATGACCTGGAAAAACCCAGAGAATATTGCCCCAGGAAAAATCCTGGAATACTGGAGCCAGCAGAAAGACAGAGTAGGGTGGTTTTTTAGCTTGGGAGGCCAAGGGGATTAACAGAAAAGGTCCCTCTTGCTGTGGCTAAAGGAGACCAATATAGGAAGGGAGGCAACCCAGCAAGCCAGCAGCAAGACCCACCTCAGCTGACCAGCAGGAGATTCTGAGCCCTAGGGTAGAGGAGCAGGAAAGCACCAACACCAGGCACACACCTCTTCCAGCTCACCACCAGGTAAACTTCCAGACTGCTACAAAATCTATCTGCCAGCACCTGTGGCCCCAGCACAGAAAAACAGTAATTGGGCCCCTAACCCCAGCACAAGAAGTTGGGGACAGTGCCCCTGGGCCACAGAAGCAGAAATCAAATTAATTTCTTTTTCATTTTTAGTTTACAGCTCTCAGTTCCACAAGTTTTTTGAGTTCAAAATTTTCCCTTCCTCCCTCTCCTCCCCTCTTTCCCCACCAAAGGCAGCATGCAATCTGATATAGGTTCTAGATATACTTTAACATTGAATTTATTTTCACAATAGTCAAGTTGTAAAGAAGAATTATAACCAATGGCATAAAACAGAAGAAAGAAGAAACCAAACCAAAAAAGAGGAAAGAGAGAGAGAGAGAGAGAGAGAGAGAGAGAGACAGAGAGAGAGAGAGACAGAGAGAGAGAGAGAGAGAGCAAATGCTTTGCCTCAATTCAGACTTCATAGTTCATTCTCTGGATGTGGACTTTGGAGCTGTCTTAGAACCTTGCATTGCCGAGAGGAGCCGAATCTATCAATGTTAGGAATCACAGATACAATGTGTCTGTAATCTGTAATTGTGTATAATGTTCTCCTGGTTCTGTTCCCTTCACTCAGCATCACCTTCCCAGGTCATTATGAAGTCAGTCTGCTCCTCATTTCTTAGAGCACCATAGTATTTCATTGTATTCATATACCACAACTTATTTAGCCATTCCCTAATTTATAGGCATTGCCTCAATTATGAGTTCTTTGCCACCACAAAAGGAGCTGTTATAAGTATTTTTGTACATACTGGTCCTTTTCCCACTTGTATGATCTCTTTGGGATACAGCCTTAGAAGTGATATTGCTGGGCCAAAGGTTGTGGACATTTTTATAGTCCTTTGACCATAGTTCCAAATTGTTGTCTAGAACGGATGGATCAATTGACAACTCCACCAACAATGTAACAGTGTTCCTATTTTCCCACATCTTCTCCAGCATTTATAATTTTCCTGTTTTGTCATTTTAGCCCATCTGACTGGAGAGATGTGGTATCTAAGAGCTGTTTTGATTTGCAATTCTCTAATCAATAGTGATTTAGAGCATTTTTTCATATGACTATAGATATCTTTAATTTCTTCCTTTGAAAACTACCCGTTCTTATCATTTGACCATTTATCAATTGGAGAATAAATATTGGGAATAAATTACAAATTTGACTCAGTTCTCTGTATATTTTAGAGATGAACCATCTGGGGAGCCAGCTATATCCTGTTTAGGCTTCTTAGATCTCTGCAAGGCAGGGTCAATTGAAAATGGGCCTGTGCATGGCAAGGCCAGTTTTAGGATAAGAAGACTTGGCAAAGAAAATTTGCCTTTGTAGCCGATTACCCACATGGGTGGTGACAGAAAAGTTTCAGTTGGGTTATCTATATGAGAGAGAACATAAATGTTTCAATTTGGTTAGCCTTGAGTAAAAACAGTGTCTCACTCCTAGGAACAAGGAGATAAAAATTTAATCAGTGCTTTATTGTACTTTTCTTTGATGTCAGGATGACTCAGTAATTACTATAAAATACTGTCAGTAACTCCATTAAAATCAGCCTGTAGCTGGACTATATGACTTGCCTAGGCCCATGTCTTTGTCTTTTTGTGTCAATTACTTCATTATATATTCACACCACTACGGGCACAGAAGCCTTTATCAGAGACACTGGTTGTAAAGATTTTCTCCCAGTTTTCTGCTTTCCTCCTAATCTTGGTTGCATTGGCTTTATTTGTACAAAAACATTTCAATTTAATGTAATTAAAACTATCCATTTTGCATTTCATAATGCTCTCTATCTCTTGTTTGTTCATAAATGCTTCCATTCTCCATAAATCTGACAGGTAAACTATTCCTTGCTCTCCCAAATTGCTTATAGTATCAGCTTTTATATATAAATGGTGAAGCCATTTCAACTTTATTTTGGTATATGATGTGAGATATTGGTCTATGCCCATTTTCCAGTTTTTGAAGCAGTTTTTGTGAAATAGTGAGTTCTTATCCCAGAAGCTGGACTCTTTGGCTTTATCAAAGAGGAGATTACTATAGTTATTGACTACTGCATCTCGCATAGCTAACCTATTCCACTGATCCACCACTTTATTTCTTAGCCAGTGCCAAGTAGTTTTGGTGATTGCAGCTTTACAATACTTAAGATCTGGTATGGCTGGGCCACCTTTCCTGGAAATTTCATTAATTCCCTTTATAAACTGGAACTTTTGTTCTTCCACATGAATTTTGCTATTATTTTATCTAACCTTATAAAATAATTTTTGGTAGCTTGACTGGTATTACATTAAATAAATAAATTAATTTTGGTAAAATTGTTATTTTTATTATATTAGCTTGGCCTAGCCATCAGCAACTGATATTTTTTTGATTTATTTAGATGTGACTTTATTTGTCTGAAAAGTATTTTGCAATTCTGTTCATATAGGCCCTGGGTTTGTCTTGGCAGGTAGACTCTCAAATATTTTATGGTGTTTACAGGATGCTAAATCGAATTACTCTTGCTGTTGGGCTTTGTTAGTAATATATAGGAATGCTGCAGATATATGTGGGTTTATTTTATATCCTACAACTTTGCTAAAGTTATTTATTATTTCAAGTACTTTTTTACTTGATTATCTAGGATTCTCTAACTTAATCTTCCTGTCATTGGCAGTGAGTGATAACTTAGGTTATTCTTTGCCTGTTCTAATTCCTTCAATTTCTTTTTCTTCTCTTATTGCTAAAGCTAACATTTCCAGTTGCAAACTGAATAATAGGGGTGATAATGGACATCCTTGTTTCACCTCTGATCTTATTGGAAATGCATCTAGCTTATCCCCATTACATATAGTGCTTGCTGATGGTTTTAGGTAGATGCTACTTATCATTTAAAGGAAAACTCCATTTATTCCTATGCTTTCTAGTGTTTTTTTTT
>CM053622.1:333145055-333163356 GCA_028646595.1 Phalanger gymnotis
AAAAAAAAATAATGCCATTAATAATATCCCCTCACAGGAGTATTTTGAGAACCAAATGAGATAATGTATGTGAAGCACTTTGAAAAACTTAAAATTATATGTGTATGTTTATACAATGCACATACATGTGTGTACATATAGATGCATGGAGTATGTGCATATGCATGTCCATATGCATGTATATATATAAATACATATATACATCATATATGTACACATATAGTCTATGAAGTCATCCATGGTTTGGAATTTATGTCAATGGTGGGTACATATATACTAGTGAGACTACAAATCCTTTTAGTACTCAATTATAAGACACTTGGTTGCTGAAATAACAACTATTTTGTAAAAAACAGTCAGAAGCTACATATGATTGGAAGAAAATATTTCTTTACCAAATTGTCTTCTTTTCTTTCATTTAGAGAAACAGATGCTGCTTTGTTCATAGAAATCTTGCATCCTGCTCCAAACCATTTTCTACGGAAAAGATAGTACTCAACTAGACAGGGGAAAAAAGAAGACCGGAACCACTGAATCAAGCTGTAGTAAAGTTAACTTGACACTTTGAAAAACAAGAGTGCAAGAATCTGTCAGGCCTTGAGCTCATGCAAGCTTCCTATTCACAAGGTTTTCTCTTCTTTAAATTGCTGTTGGAAACGCCTGTCTTAATGCTGAAAACTTTCACTATAATAGCAATAAGAGCATCATGTCTTCTATATTATAAATAGCTCTGGATGGCTAGGAATAATTTTAACCCTGAAAATCAGCTTGGGCTTATGATGTTATTGTAAACCACAAAAACAATCCTTCTGTGGTTTATAATGTCATCGGAACTTCTTGACTGATTTATAACATGGTAATGCTGCCATCTCAATTCATTAGCCTAAGTATTTTCTTCTGCTGAAGCCTGTGTCTTGGTAAATCACTGAGTCCTTCAATCCCCTGGTTTTCAGTGAGTGTTCCCATCTCATGGAATTCCATATTGGCAGTCATCTGCTGAAAAGGCCTCTCAACTTCTCTAATGCTTTCCTTCACCACCTTTCCTTGCATAAACATGGTTCTCCCAACAGGGTTATCATGAGGAAGTGAAGAGATTATGCTTTAGATTTTAACGTGAGGACATCAAGGATGTTAAAGACCTATGGAAAAGGATTTATCTCCTTCCCAGTTCACCACGAACCCAATTAACACTACTTTGAGAACATTATGCAACTCTTAGGACCAAATGCTTTCAAGCATAGTATACCCATCATAAGGGAGTTTATTTTCATAATAAGAACTTAACTCTGCATATCGTCATCATCATCATAGCTCATATTTTATAGCACTTAAAAGTTTGTGATTCAATTCAGTAAGCATTCATCAATACTCTACCCTGTGCATAAGTGCTGTGCTCAGCTAAGGACACCAAGATAAAGATAAAAATGGTCCCTGCGCATAAGAAGGTTACATTTTCCTAGGGACATATAACAAGTACACAGATAAATAAAGTAATTAAAGGAAGGAATAAACATTAACAAAACCTCAGTTCAAAATCATTTTTTTCTTTCTCTTTTCAAAGAGAAATAAACTTCCTTTTCCTGAACTCTGGTTACAATTTTTTTCTCCTTAAATTGTTATTGATATATTTGTTTTGACATCATCCTCATTCCCTAGTATATGTTAATCCCTTCACCTAGAAAGTCATCCTTCATAATAAAGAATTTTCTTTTAAAAAATAGTAAAACGAGAGTTCAACAAAAAGGATTATTACATCATAACTTAATTTGGGAAATAAGAGGTTAAATGACTTACAAAGGTCACAGTTAAGTGAGAACTGAACCTACATTTTCCTATTATTCCTCTCAATCCATTACTCCACACTGTCTAATCTAAATCTGCCAGTATCTGTAGTAATTCCGTATCTATAACCTCCTTGTCCCATGTGTGAAAGGAAGAAGGGTAGATAGGTATCTCTTTTTTTAAGGCCAAACACAATTTATTCCTCTTGTCTTTTCCTTTTAAATACTCTATTAGATAGCTGGTGCCACTACAAGTATTGCTATTCACATTTTACAAATGAGGAAATTGAGTTTTGGAAGTGAAGTAATTTATCCCTGATCACACCACTAAGAAGTATGAAATGGGAAGCAAAGTTCAGTCTCCAAAAATCTGAGTCTTCTACCACATTGTCTCACTGACAGTTTTTGAATTCTCTGCTGCTCCAATGATAACAGCAGGTCTTTCCTTGATTGCTGATAAGGACAAAAGTCAAAGAAGTTTGCCTTTTTCATTGCAGGCAAGTGTTTCTTTTGACTCAGTGTTTAGTGATAAATGATTTTTAAAAAAGGAGCCTGTACAGTGTGAGTTTCAAGCGATGTATGTAAATATATCCACACACTGAAAAAAAGCACACTAGCTCAATGAAGTCATTTGTCTAGAATCAACACAACACCAGAATTAAATGTATTAAAGTAATGATATTTTCTCTAAGCATTTGGATCATGATTCTGAAGAAAAGAACTATATGGAAACAGGAATTTACTTCAAGAAATATCCTTAAAGCCTGTATGTTTTCCCTAGATTACAGAACCAGTGAGTTTGAAGAGAACTCATAGGACATCTAGTCCAATCCGTACTTGAACAGGACTCCCTATAAGAAAATCTCTGGCAAGGGCTCTCTCATCCACTGCTTAAAAATCTCTAGTGAAATTTTTTAAAATGTTAAAAAAAACCCTAAAGATTTTAAAGCAATAAAAAACAGAAATATGTTTTGCATGACCACGTGTATAACAGGTATCATATTGCTTTCCTTCTCAATTGGTAGGAGAATGATTAGAGACAGGGAGAGAATTTGGAGCGCGGAATTTTAAGAAAAAGGAACGCTGAAAATCTCTAGTGATGGGCAGCTCACTGCTCTTGAGACAGCATATTCTGGCAGTTAGAAAGTATTTCCTTGGGGCAGCTAGATGGCACAGTGAGTAGAGCACCAGCCCTAGAGTTAGGAGGACCTGAGTTCAAATCCAACCTCAGACACTTGACATACTCACTAGCTGTTGGGCAAGTCACTTAATCCCAATTGCCCTGCTATCCCCCCTTCAATAAGATAAAGAAAAAAAGAAAAAGGAAGTGTTTCCTCATATCAAGCTAAAATCTGTTTCTCTACACCTTCTAGTCATTGCTACTAGTTCTGCCTTCTGAAGTCAAGCAGAAGACGTCTGATCTCTCCTGCAAGAAAGTCCTTCAAATTCTTAAAGAGAGATATTATGTCCCTTGAAATCTTTTAAATCTATCTATCTATCTATCTATCTATCTATCTATCTATCTATCTATCTATCTATCTGTCCGTCTGTCTGGCTATCTATCTACTATCTATATATATGTATACATGTATACATATATATAATTATATATATATATAATTACATATGTACATAGAGAGAGACAAAGAGACAGAGAGATAAAAACAGAAACAGAGACAGAGAGTATATATGAAAGGGGGTGCTAGTTATCTTCTGCTTGGATTAATAAGTATATTTTACCTCTTATTAGTTCATATTCTTACACAGTAGTTTACTTTTATGTCAAAGATTTACACATGGGTCCAATTGTGACCCATGAGAGATTTCTGGATTATACATATGTTAGTGATCTCACAAATCCCTTACTCATTTATGGAATTCTAGTCTCTGGCTCCAGCAATGCACTCCATGTATCTCCAGGCAAGATTACCAATAGCACGGGTATAGAATTCTGTCTTAGTAACTTAACACAAGCAAAAATCTGCCCAAAATGTATAATTTCACAACTAAAATTGGAGATCATCTTTTACTAGTTTCAGTTACAGCAATTCCATTTAGCCAAAAATCCCCTTTTCTGGTGAACTTTACTAAAAATGAACACTCCAACGTCATTTATCTTTGATAATAGCTGATCATGGCTATGGTTTTGATGGCTTCTCTTTATCTCCTTTATCTTAAGTAGTAGACACTTTTCTCTATAGAATAAGCTCCCCCACAACACACATAGAGAATTTTAAAAGGCACACATCTTTGAAAGATGATTTGTATCTTCAAATGCAGCTTTAATTTCTTATCTAAAGGTTTCCTATGTCACTAGATATTCAGACACAAAAAAGTGTGCCCTAAAGAAAGTTTTCACATTCAAAAGAAAACTATGTCAATCAAATCTGAAGGAAGATAAATGCAGATATTCCCATCTTGAATGAAATTTTAGATTATCCCTTAATATTATTGATGAAAATGACATTTACAAACCCTAGAAGGATATTATCCAGAGCTTATTTCTAGTTTCACAGAGGATCTAAGCAAACAACATTAACAGAATTTACTAGCCAGACACATTTGTTTACATCATTTTGCTTTGGCATTGTTTTGTATAATCACAAGAATGTCTCATTGAAAAGAAGGTGGAATGAAACTTCAGACAGAAAGATAAGCAAGGCCATCATGCTTTGAGAGTATGTTTCTGTTTACATTTTTATTTTTATTTGTAGCCTCTGCCACCAAGGACATTTCAATATAAGGGAGACATGTAGGATCCACTGATAGGATATTGTTGTGGCTCATAAAATAACTGTTTTCCACATTGTCATAGTAGATAGTAGATAATAGATAGACCCTAGTTAAATTCCTGCTATTAATAGTCAACATCCTCTATCAGAAGGCAGAGGTGATACCATTTACAATTATATTTTCTTGTCTTGGAGAGGGATTTATTAAATTATGTAGACTGAAAATCTACCAGAACTGATAGAACTGGGAATTTATCTAGAAGAGACTTAAAATTGTGCAACTTGCTGAGAAAACTGCATTAGCTGCAGATGAATTTTCTGTCTGTACTAGTACTATAGATCTGTACACTAGGCTCCAAAGAAGAAAACTTTTCATCCCGATTAAGCAAGTCATACATTTAGAACTTATGCATAAGTAGAAAAATAATTATTTCCAGAAACAAGAGAACAATTCATTTTTCCCATGGTACAGCTTGCTTCTTTATTAACAAGCCAACCACCTGGTAGCATATTTGCTATAAATTGCATATGACATTTAAAAAAATTAATCAGCTCCACATCTACTACTTTATTCTTTTTACTTGAGTACATACCTGTACATAATAGTATACAAAAAATAATAATGGGTCTTCACTCTGGCAAACTATCTACAGAAAAATCTAGATAGTAAAAAACATGCAAAGTCACCACAGCAGGCCCCCTTTTCAAGCCAGCTTAATGACCACTGATAATATTATTAAAGGTTAATTAATCTGAACTCTCTGCTGGGATTTCAGAATTATCTTTGACAGGTCTGAAGGAGGATCCTGGAACATTTCAAAGGTTAAAGAAAATGGAACTTGACAGGAGAAGGAACCCAAGGCTTAGCTTACCTTCTTTAAACTACCCTTTATCAGAGGGATTAATGCGTTCTTACCACTGGAAAAGACAGACTGCTCTATGGGACAGTAACCAAATAACTGGCTGAGCCTGGTCTGACATTTGGAGGGGAAGAAGGGCAAATGTTTATTTCCCTTGTCAAGTGTCCTGAAAGAAATAGACAGCTGTTGGCTTCTGGCTTATCTTAAATGAGCTTCATTAACACAAAGAGCAAGTGGAAAAGTAACCCACAGAAACTATAAGCTTGAATGTGCCTCTAGAGAGTGACCTTTGGTCAAAGAGCAGTAGCTCAACAGCTTGGTGAAGGCTGCTAATGATGCATATAGCCAGGCTGTCTTTTCTATTCCTTTCAATGTACAACAAACCAGGGCAGATCAAGCACATTAGAAACTTTATAGATGTTTCTGAGAGTTATTTTCCCCTCTCTCATTTTTGCTTGTTGTTGTGGTGGTGGCAGTGGTTGTCTCTAGAGCTGTAATCTTGCCAGTCCCAAACACTAGGTAAATGTTTGTATTGGAAAGCAAATGATGAAACTACTAAGCAAGGGAACCCATATCTGTTGGAACTCTGTTCTCAGACTCCAATCACTACTGAATAGAAATTATAATGGCCCTTTGTAGAGTCCTGGACAATCAAAGCATGGATTTGCTCTGGCAACTTCTGATGCTGAGAAGAGGCAAAAACTCATAGAAGTGTTGGGTTATATGATCACAGATTTAGAGCTGGTAGTGACATCTAGTTCAATGTCCTTATTTTACAAATGAGAAAACCAAGGATCAGAGAACTTAAGTGACTTGCCAAAGATGACACAGCTTTTGTTGTGGCAGCTAGGTGGCACAGTGGAGGGAGTGTTGGGTTTTTTTCAAGTACAAAAGAATACAATATTTATTTAAAATCTTTATATGGGAAGAAATTATTGAAGTTTCAAAGAGAATCCATTTAAAGGCTTTCTTGGAAGATCATCACATGACTTCAACAACTAATTCATGGTGTGTGGCTTCTTCAATGTTTTGGAGTTGACGAAGTTCCCATTGAGTCAAGTCATTTGCCACACATGTCTTCTTCAAATGGCCTTTTCTTTTAACAGGGTCCTTTATTCCAGACAATCCATAACAGCACCATTTTCTGAAGGACATATTACTCTGTTTCTTGGTTAATGGATCAGGAATTTTATGTCCCTGATTGGCTAGAGATAGGTTCAAATTATTTTGTACTTGTGCATTGGATTCCTCAGAAGCATGTACTGTAGAAAGTCTCTTCCTTCGGCCAATAGACTTAAGACTTCTTGTTTCTAGACGAGCTGAAAATTCAAGAAATGGTGTTTTGGTCAGGGGAGACTACATAGGAGTTCCGTTTTCACTTCTAACTTCTTTTAGGTAAGATATACTTTCTATGGAAATCATGCTTTTAGACAATGTGGTATCCACAGGTTGCTATGTTTTATTAATTTTGTGGTTGAAGAAGTTAACTTTAAAGATGAATTTTCTTCCTTGCATACCTCTTAATCAAACATCACTACTTTCAAATCCATTCTTTTCTCTCAGATTCCCTGGTTTGGCTTGTACTAATGGGGTAAATTCTCAGCCCCTCCCTGAAGAGACAGTAAACCTGTGCTGCTGCTGAGTTGGGCCTGGAGTCAGGAACCCTCATCTTCCTGCATTCAAATCTGGCTTCAGATACTTCCTAGTTGTGTGACTCTGAGCAAGTCACCTAACCCTGCTTGCTTCGGTTGCCTCATCTTTAAAAATGAGCCAGAGAAGGAAATGGCAAACCATTCCAGCATCTCTGCCAAGAAGCACCAAATGGGGTCACAGAGTTAGACATAACTAAAAACAACTGAACAACAACCCCTTGCTATTAATCTAATAAGGCAGTAGAGTCTAAACTTGCCCTGAGTGAAACCTATTTTGTTCAAAATTATTGTCCCAGAGTTATCTTTGGAAACTCTCCCTCTGAAAGAGGCATTTCCTGTAGCAACAGCAACAACAGCTGGATAACTTTTGAGGACTATTGTGCCATGCTGAGATTCTCTGGTAAGTTCAGTACCCCTTCTGAAGACCCAGGGGTGGCCTTATGTTGGGCACCTGTGGTATAAATAGATGTTGACTTGCTTGGTCCTCTTTGGCTTTAGTTGAACCCATCTCCATTTTAATGTGGCATATAACCAGGAAAACATGGACTAGCAGGGAACTGTTGTTTGTCTGACAGCTAAAGCTAACGCAAATTCCAAGGGAAGAACAAATGTTGAAATATTAAAAACAACCCTCAAAGTGTTTCTCACTTTTGTTAAAAAAAGAACAACAATAGGACTTTATTGGCTACCCAAGGCTTTTCATGGTTAATTAGTATCTGAGTAGAAGAATGCCCCTGTGGTATTCTGGGGGAAGTCTAGCTTCTTTTTTTTCTCTTTAAAGTATTTTCATCTTTATGTGACTAGGTAGAGACATTTGAATTCCCATATGTGGAAAAAAAAACCCACCATCATTTCCTTCTATGATTGTGATGTCGAGTTTCTGGCAGTGCTTTGGCCAAGCTGTTCCTTCTGCTCCATGAACAATTGCTCTGCATTAGGCTGTGAGGTAGTTGAAACTAAATACTTTAACTGACCCAGAGAGTACCTAAAGAGCACCATTGCAAAAAGGGTCAGCACAGCTATGAAGGGGTGAGCAAAAGATTTCAGTTCGTTTTAAAGTCTCACATCAAGCTTTCCCAGCCAATGAAGCCTCTCCAATGTAAGCCCAAAGCCAAAGGAAGAAATGCCCAGGTAAATAGAGAGCTAGATTTTTTTCTATAATTCTTACTTGAGAGATTTTTTATCTATTTCAGCATTACATTGGCATGGGAAAGAGCTGGCAAGGTCCTGACTAATGGGAAAATGTTGCGTGGCTTTCTTGTACTGAATTGTGTAATACGTATGTAAGAGGAAGTTATTTCCATCCATCTGACTATACAAATTTCACTCAAGATGATCATGATGCTGACACATTTAGGAGGTATCTTGAACTTCTAAAGCACAATGTGACTCATTGGTAGGACTGCTCAACCTCATGGTTTTGTCACTTTCTCAAGTGAGTGAGTCACCTTGCTACCTTGGTAGGAAGGACTTTTTTTTGGCCTAACCTTCAAGAATCCTGAGTCATCTATGCCATGGTGAGACATTAAATTTGGACATTAGTAGAATCCACCATTCTGAAAAATGAAACAGATTTTGTTTCCCTCATCCTTGGTTCTTAAAGTAATTTAAAAATATTTCAAATAATTGATTCTGTACACCTCCTCATTTTTGAAAACAATAAAATTTATTTTTCCACATTGGAGTATTAGAAAACTATTAGGTTTTTGTTGTTGTTTACTTAAGGAAAATAACCTTCCCTTTACCTATCACAACTCTTGATCCTACCTTCTCTGACCAAGGCTTTCCCATTCCTTACCTAGTCTCTAGTAGTCCTGAATGGCCTCATAAACAGATTTCATGGGATCTATAAACCTGGACTGGAAATAGATAGATAGATAGATAGATAGATAGATAGATAGATAGATAGATAGACAGATAGATAGACAGATAGATCTTTATTTCAATATAATTGGTTTCCTTTATAACTCCATATATTTTATTATATACAGTGTGCGTATAAACATATATGTGTATATATGTGCATATATATGTATGTACATGCATATATATATATATATATATATATATATATATATATATATATATACACACACACCCACATATACAAACTATTATTCTGAGAAGGGCTCCGTAGTCTTCATCAGATTGACAAAGGAACCCGTGACACAAAAATGGTTAAGGACCCCTGCCTTTGTTCAGTAGCTCTCTTCCTAATGCTTTATTCCCTATTGTTTCTTTTCTCTTCCCTTTTCATGTCTTTTCTATTCAACTTTTTACATTTCTCTCTTTTAATCTCATAGCAACAAGGGTGTGGCACCAGCCCCATGTCATTTTTTTATCTATTGGTTCCTCAATTAACATTCTTCTCGTCCTTTGCTGGGAAGAGGAGATGACTAGGTGTCCTTTAAAATTCTACCAGCCAAAAAGAAACTCTTGCTGGTGCTATCAACCTGGGAAGGTCTTAGGGCCCATGGCCAGGGCCAGGGGCAGGAGAAAAGTCTGCAGAGGCTAATCATCAATGAAGTTTGGTCACAAGGCACAAATGATACTGTATTTGTCCAAAACAGCTCAACCAAAACCATCTACTAAGATATGGTTGATTTAACACTCTTCATAGATGGGGAAACAGCCCCTAAATGGATGAATTCATGTATCCTTTGAATTCGATTCAAAACTGTTGCCCTGATATGAGAAAATCATTTGATTGGGGGGAGGGGATGTGCAACAAGGCAAAACTCAAAAGGAGCAGAAAGGTATAAAACCACAAGATTGGTCATTTTTAAATTACATATTATTTTCTTGACTTACACATACAAATCCCTGAAGTCAATGTAAGCTGAGATCAGAAAGCGAAGACAGAATTGAGCTCTTTCCTCTGTAAATAAAGATATAAATGGATGTTTTAAAAAGTGGGTTGTAGAATGATTCTGTTTGAAGCACAAGGATACAGTAGGTCAAAAGGGATAATTGGTAACAGATTTCTCTATTGCCTGAAATGTTCCATGTTGTATTAGTTCAGAAACTCTGAGGGATTTTTCTCTAACCAGAAAACATGTCAGTTCCATATCTTCTGGAAAAGTAGTGTGCTCATATTTATCCTAGGCTGCATACTGAGAAGCTTTACAGATGAGGTGTTGCTTCTGATTTCTAAGTTTCCATTAAATCCTAACATCTGGATAAGCTCAGAGGAACTGCCTTTTAATTCTTCCTTTCTCAGCTAACCTCACCACACATTCCATATTGACTCTATTTAAGAGAGGTTTTGTTTTGTTTTTTGTTTATTTGTTTTAATACAGGCTACCATTTGGGAGAAAATGAAAGAGAAAAAAAGCTTTGGGAAAGTTTAAATACTTGATTCCCCAGTTTTCTAATTCCACTCTCAAACTCAACCGAAATTTTACTCCTTCTAGATTTATGGGTATTCCATGAGTTCCATATCTTGAGCATGTTTAATTTACAATTCTGTCTAGTTTGATGTTAAATTGATGTTTTTGTTTGCTTAATGCAGTGGTCTTTATAATCCCACTAAGTGGAAATAAGGTTTACAGGCATAAAGCATTCAACTTTGATTTAGTGCAAGACCAGAGCCTCACAAATCAATGCCTGAACTATGGGCAGGCAGGGGGCTCAAGGAGGTTTTCTTTTCACCTTAAAGAGAAAGGCACTAAGACCTCCTCTAAGAGGATTCCTTTTTTTTTCTCTTCTAAATATAAATACTGGACAAGTGAAGAGGTTGACTGGATCAGGAGATTGACAATGCCATTTTGTCCTGGAGTAACTCTTGAGTCTAAAAGCCTGAGGGTTCTGCAGGTGTGATGCCAACAATGGGTTATAGCTCAGGGTTTTCTGTTGTTAAGAAGTCACCTCATCCTTTGAAGGGGAAAAAAGTTAAGAAACATTCTCTTAGAACAAAGAGAAAAGTTTAATCCAAATTTTAAAGAAACTGGCTTAAGAGGTTATATTTTTTGAGATTGCATGGTCATTTTTCACACACTAGCTGTAGATAAGATGCTAATCAGTATGCAAACAATAAAGCTCAAGAAAATCCTTCTTTTCTTTTTGGAATAAATGAGTAGAACTCTTTTTAAAGGTGGAAAGCATTGGAATTAAAATGTTTAAATGTTGTTATTATTGGACTCATGAGAAACTGGAAACTTCAGGCTGGTATCCAGGGCCAAGAGAACTAAAAGCACCACATAGACTCTATTTTAGTATTAAATGACTGAGAATTACCACATTCTCTTACCTGTTGGATTAAGACTAAGATTTGACAAGCTAGCCACCATAAATAAATTTGGTATGAAAAGCAGTCCTACTGAGTTACTTCAATACAATAACATTTTGATTCCCCTTTTTGAAATCTCTTTCATCTTTTACACTACAGTTGTGAAAATGCATCGAGAAAAGAATCAGGATAAAAGTGGCTAGATTTCAGGTTAGACAAAATTGAACTATTGAGGTTTAATCTAAAATTCATAAGCATAGATTTTGTTATGATCTTCCTTCTGTAATACAGTAGCTTTTGATGTTCTTTCACTTTTTTACACATTTTATGGTATATGCTGAGTCTCAACCATACAAGCCAGCAACAAAAGAGTGAAATCAGAATAAATGTGGTGATGGCCCTTAGGGAGGCTCTATGGTATAAGGATGAAAGCACTCTGTTTGGATACAGAGTACCTAGGACCTGCTTCAGCAAAGGAAAAATCATCCCTGGTGACCAAACTCCACTTCAGGTGACCCTGGTCAGGTACTTGAAATTTCAAATATCTGCTTTTCCACTTACTACCTATTAATGAGGCCCTGAGCAAATCATTTCAATTCTCTGACTCTCAGTTCTTCATAAAATCATCAATATTAAAATCTTACCGTGATTTATCTATGAGTCTCCTGTACCCTGTCCTGGTCAGACCACAGTTAGACTATGGTGTTAAATTCTAGGGAACACAATGTAGGAAGGACATTGGTGAACTGGTCAAAATCTAGAGGACAGCCAGAATCTTGAGGAGCCTTGAAGTCATAACATATGAAGATTTATTTTTTTTTAAAAAAAGGAGGATGTTTAGAAAAGAGAAGACTTAATAGGAAAACTTACTAATATTAAAAATTTTGAAGGAATCATGTCTATGAGCTTATAATTGTTTTTAGTCACAGAGAGAAAGAATTAGTTAACAAGGGTGGAAACCACAAAGAGGCAAATTTTTTCCTTAATAAATAAAAGGAAATACTCCTTTCCAATTACAGTTGTCCCCAAATGAAATAGAATGACTTAGGAAGCAGTCCATAAGCTCTTATTAGAGATCTTCCCACAAATGCTGGATAAGAATTTGGGGGGTATCATAAATACTTCTTTCCAGTTAGATTTGTTCAGATGAAATAGACTGCTTAGCAAACACTTAAATAATCCACATTAGAGATTTTCCTACAAATATTGCATGACCATTTGATTCAGTCTCAGCTAAAGGATCCTTGCTTAGGATAAGTTGAATTGAATGGCTTGTGAGGTCCCTTCCAACTCTGAGATTCTGCAAAAATATGGACTCATTTCTGTCTCTGTGTTTTCCCCTGCCAAGAGAACTTATTTCCTTTGAGAGAGCATTAGGCCTCTGTTTTCAGATATATTCAATTCAACTAGTAAACATTTCTGTGAAACCTTCATAAGGACCTACCACGAGCAAAATACTGTAGAAAGATAACCTCTTTTGTTCGTTACAGTTCTCTGAAATCTTCTTATCTGTTGGAGATTTTTATCTTATCTCTTCAATATTTCCACTGAGAGGGGACAGGTATTGTTTTCTCCATCTGATGGAAAAAAAATGGTTACTTGAAATTCCAACCCCCTTAGAATGAGCTAGACATGAAAACAGAAATAAATCCTAGGTATCCTGCTCCATAGAGCTATGCTCTTTCAGTGATAACATTATGATTTTAAGAAAAGCTCAGGGAAAAAAGTTTATCTTAGTTAGATAAATGGGTAGCTAAGAATTTATGGAATTTATTGTGAAGCCAATTTATTCCAAACAAAGAATACCACAAAGTATTACCTCTTGAATTATACTGAAATATTAACGAATTTAAGTAGAGATCATTGTTAGGGGTCCTAAAAGTTTATAGCTCAAATCACATACCTCTGTAAATTTTAGGAAAGATCAAATTCTAGAACAAACCACATCATTATATCTTAGAAAAGAAGAGTTCAGATGACATTACCTCAGAATCAGTCAGTCAACAATTATTTTTAAGCATCTACTATGTGCTAGGCACTATGCTAAGCACTGAAGATACAAGAAAAGGCAAAAGACAAATATATGTTCTCAAGGAGCTCACAGCTGAATGGGGAGACAATGTACAACAATGATATATATCTAAACAAGATATACACTGCATAACTTAGACCTAATACACAGGGGGAATATAGTAGTATTATAGCGGATGTGGAAAGGCTTCTTGTAAAAACGGGACTTTAGTTGATATCTGAAGGCAGCCAGATAAACTAAAAGGCAGAGAAGAGGAGTGAGAGAGTTCCAGGCATAGGGGTTGGGAGAGGATGCAGTAAATAAAAATGTCTAGCATTGGGAAATGGGACTATTGTCACTGTATAGCAAAGTAAATGGGAAGGAGTATGTAAGGTGGGAGGGTGTGTGTTAGGTGGCCAGATTATAGAAGATTTTAAAAGCCAAGAAGATGATTTTATATTTGATTCTGGAGACAAAAAGAAACCATCAGAATTGGTAAGATCTGTACTTCAGGAAGATCAATTTGACATCTGTGTGGAGGATGGGCTGGAGTAGAGAGAGATTTATGGTAGACAGGAAGCAAGGAATAAATTCCAGAAACATATCTGTGTAACACTGAGCCAAAAAGCAGAGGAAAGATCCAGGTCTAATGTTTAGTCCCCCACATAAGCCCGCAGTAGAATAAATCAGGAAAGGAGACCAAAATTAAGGGTAGCAATGGGGGCTGGGGGGCTCTGGACCTGCAGAATCTCGTAGTGGACTAGTTATGACTAGGTCTAACATCAATCTATGGAAACTCGACTGCATATAAACTAATAGTCACAGACCAGGTCAGGAATTTGCAGAGCATAGACCAAAAGAACAGTGAACAGACTTCTCTCTGAATCCCATCTCTTTGGAAACACTGAAAACTTATTCAGATGTATGATAATAGCAGGACACAAAAGACAGAAGCTCAGACCAGAATTACCTCAGAAATGAGGATAGTTCAACACCAATATAAAATCCAAAGTCAAGAAGTAGACTAAAGAGGGACAGAGCCAAGATGGCAGAGTTAAGGGGATGAAACAGAGTCTCTTATGCTTTAGCTGAAGTAAAAATAAATAATTAAAAGCATGGGTAGCTATCATGATCTCAGACAAAGCAAAAGTGAAAATAGGCCTAATTAATGAAATAAGCAAGGAAAATACTTTATGCTAAAATGTACCAAAGATATGAAGTAATATCAATACGAAACATATATACACAAAATGGTATAGCATCCAAATTCTTAAAGGAAAAGTTAAATGAGTTACAGGAGGAAATAGACAGTAAAACTGTACTAGTGGGAGATGTTCTCTTTCAAAATTAAATAAATCTAACCAAGAAGTAAATAAGAAAGACATTAAGAAGAGGAACAGAATTTTAAGAAATAATGTAAATATTTGGAAAAATTGAATTGAAAAAGAATTGAATGTACTTTTTTTTATCTGTACATGTCACTGTCACAAAAATTGACCATGTAAGAGGACATAAAATCTCACAACCAAATATAGAAAACCATAAATATTAAATTCATCTTTTTAAGAACATAAGGCAATAAAAATTATATTTGACAGAGGTATGGAAACATAAATTAAAATTAAGTGGACATTAAGTAATCTAATCTAAGGAATGAGTGGTTCAAAGAACAAATCATAGGAATAATCAGTAATTTCATTAAAAAGAATGCCATCAATGAGACAATATGCCAAAATTTATTGGATGGGACCAAAACAGTCCTTAGGGGATAATTTATATCTCTAAATGCTTGCATCAGTAAAATAGAGGAAAAGCAGATCAATAATTTGTTCATACAATTTTTTAAAAATCTAGAAAAAGAACAGATTAAAAACCTCTAATTTTGCATCAAATTTGAAATCCTGAAAATTAGAGGAGAGAGTAATAAAATTGAAAGAAAACTCTTGAACTAACAAGTAAAACTGGGAGGTGTTTTTATGAAAAAAAAAATTGTTACAATAGACAAATCACTGGTTAAATCAATTGAAAAAAAGGAAGAAGAAAACCAAATTAAGTGAGTCCCTACTTTCCAGCTGCCATCTTGGCTCCATCCCCCTATTAAAGATTACTGCCACTGGCAAGGACAGGGTTCGAACCTGTGATCTTTGGTTTATGAGACCCACACCTAGCTCTCCCCCAGCTCCCTCCAAACACCTGTAAAAATGGCTCTGAACAAATTCTAGAGCTGTAGAACCCACAAAATAGCAGAGGGAAGCAGATCTCCAGCTCAGGAGAGCCTGGATGGTCGCTGGGAAGGGTCTATCATGTCCTGCTAGGATTGGAGGGAACAATCAGACTAGGAGTCTGGTGGAGCAGGCTGTAGGACCATGAATCACTGAGCTGTGGCAATTGCCAAACTTCTGAACACACAGATGCCAAAGACGATGGAGCAGGTTAGTGGGAAAACTGCTGGGTCAGGGTGAGAGAGGTGCGCAGTCCTGGGGGTGGTGGAGGTGGTGCAGTGACAGCAGCAGCAGGAAGTTCCTGTGGATACTTCCAGAGCTCCAGTGTCAGCTGCTTCCAGAGTCCCTGGCCCACACGGTGGGAAGAATCAAGTGGCAGATCAGAGTGGGAATGCAGAGAGCACTTTGCTGGAACAGATGCAGGTTCTTTTGCTGTGCCCTGCTTGGATCTGGATTGCCATCCTGATTGGCAGTTCTTAGTGGAGGAGGAGCACTGCTGTTGCAAAGCTTGCAGGGACAGTGCAGTAGAAGTAGGTCTGAAAACATCAGCACAGCCCCTAAAGCTTGGGACAAAATACTCTCTACTCTACAAGCACTCATACCCTGACAAAAAACTCAAGGTTCAAGCAGTTGCCTGGGAGCATGAATAGGCAGCAAAAAAGGACTCAGACTCAGACTCAGACTATAGAATCTTTTTTTGGTGACAATGTTTTGGGAAAACTGACAAGTAGTCTGGCAGAAACTGGGCATAGGCCAACATCTTTCACCTTTAGGCTCAAAAAAGAGTTTGTGATTTAGATGTAGATGGATGATATCATAAGAAAATTAGGGGACCATGGAAAAAAGAATTACCTGTCAGAGATGGATAAGGAAAGCATTTATGACCAAACAAGAGACAGAGAAGTTCACCAGAGGTAAAGCCGATAGTTTTGATTACATTAAAATATTTTGCATCAGCAAAACCATTGCCACTATCTACAATTACAAGAAAAGCAAAAACCTGGGTGGGGTGGGGTGGTATCTTTCCAGCAAGTTTCTCTGATAAATGTCTCATTTTTCAGATTTATAGGAATAAGAGCCATTCTTCAATTGATAAATGGTCAAGGGATATGAATAAGCAGTTTTCAGGGAAAGAAATTGAATCTATCTATAGTTATATGAAACAATCCTCTAAACTGCTAATAATTTGAGAAATGCACATTAAAACTGAGGTTTCATCTCACACCCATCTGGTTGACTAAAGATTGAAAAAGAAAGTGAAAAATGCTAAAGGGATTTTGGGAAAATAAGCATACTTACACCGTTTGTGGATCTTAAACTATTCCAACTACTCTGCAAAATAATTTAGAACAACATCCAAAAAGTTATTAAATTTTCTCTACCCTTTGGTCCTGTAGCAGTTACTAAGTTTGTATGCTAAATAGATCAAATAAAAAGGAACGTCATTCATCTGTACAAGAATAATTTATAGCAGCTTGTTTTGTGGTGGCAAAAATTAAACCTGAGGGGTTGTCCTTTAATTAGTGAATGGTTAAACAAGTTATGTGTTGGTATATTACTGTGTTGGAAAGAATGTTAAAGGAGATCATTTTAGAAAACCTTAGGAGACTTACTTGTACTGATGCAAAGTGAAATGAATAGAACCAAGAGAACAATTTACACAATTAACAGCAATATTTTAAAGATAATTGTGAAAGACTTAGTAACTCTGATCAATACAATTACCCACCACAATTGCAAAGGATTCAGTCAAACGTATTATCTACCTCCAGACAGAGAACAGATTGACTCAGAGTGCAGAGTGGAAATATTTTTTCTTTTTTTTTTTCGAAATTTGGCTAATAAGGAAATTTGTTTTACATAACTTTATATTTGTAATAGGTTTTCTATTTCTTGCCTTCTCAACGAGTGGGGTAATGAATAAAGAGGAGAGAATCTGGAATTGAAAATAAAAGTAAAATGAATTAATAAATGAGATTGTGGCATAATTTTGCAATGTTTTCATTTTTTCTTTAGACTGCTAATGTCACCTCATAAGGTAGAATGGACTTATCCAGTGACCTGGGTGTTTCTATCATCTCCCTAAACTTTGAAATAAAGCAAGAACCATTACTTTCAATCACTGAACTTTGATAAAAGAATGTTACTACTATATGTAATCCTCCTTAAAGATTTCCATACTTAAGTGTATAGAGAATGCATTTACAAAGAATATTAAATTGGAATTGCTATGTAATATCTCAAAGTTTGAGGTGTATTACTATGACTCAATAAGACAGTAAGTTGCAGATAAAGTAAAGGTCTCCAATGGCAGAAAGAGTTTCTTCCCTGGGAGTTCCTGATACTAAAGAAATCTCAGATCCAGTAAAAATGGAAACAAAAACACAACATACCTCCATTAAAAGGCCACTTTTAGAGTTAAGATCCATGATAAATATTGCATTATTCTAAAACAGTTTGCTAGAAAATATTTAAAATATATTGATATATTTTGTTATTTACACCACTTCATATGTCTTCCCATTATTCTTTGTATTTGCCATATTTGCTGGATTTTTTGTAGTGTAGTAATATTCCATTACACTTCTATGCCATAATTTGTTTACCCATTCCTAATCAATAGACATATACTTTCCCCCACACACCCTAGTTCATTGCTGCTACAAAATGTCCTGCTAAATTTTGTCACATATGGGACATTTTTTTTTACTTTTGAACATCTATTTTTTTAAAACCTTGAGTTCCAAATTCTCTCCCCTCTTCCCTTCCCATCCACCCTCCCTAAGAAGTCAAGCAATTCAACATGGGCCCCATG
>CM053622.1:333163856-333181496 GCA_028646595.1 Phalanger gymnotis
AAAAAAGGGGAGATGATAGAAGGGAGGGCAGATGGGGGAGGAGGTAATCAAAAACATACACTTTCAAAAAGGGACAGAGTCAAGGGAGAAAATTCAATAAAAGGGTATAGATTAGGAAGGAGCAAAATATAGTTAGTCTTTCACAACATGAGTATTGTGTAAGGGTTTTACATAATGATAGGCATGTGGCCTATGTTGAATTGCTTGACTTCTTGGGAGGTGGGTGGGTAGGAAAGAGGGGAGAGAATTTGGAACTCAAAGTTTTAAAAACAGGTGTTCATAAACAAAAAACAAGTTTTTGCATGTTACTAGAAAATAAGATACACGGGCAATGGGGCGTAGAAATTTGTCTTGCCCTACAAGAAAGGAAGGGAAAAAGGGATGGGAGGGGAGTGGGTTGACAGAAGGGAAGGCTGACTGGGGAACAGGGCATCCTGAATAGATGCTATCTTGGAGTGGGGGGAGGGTAGAAATGGGGAGAAAATTGCAATTCAAACTCTTGTGAAAATCCATGCTGAAAACTAAATATATTACATAAATTAAATATTTTTTTTAAAAAATGGAGTAAATGGAAGCTAATGACTTTATGAGAAATCAAGAAATCATAAAACACAACCAAAAGAATGAAAAAATAGAAGACAATGTGAAATATATCATTAGAAAAAAACTGACCTGGAAAATAGATCCAGGAGAGATAATTTAAAAATTATTCATCTACCTGAAAACCATGATCAAAAAAAGAGCCTAGACATCATCTTTCAAGAAATTATCAACAAAAATTGCCCTGATATTCTATAACCAGAGGGTAAAATAGAAATTGAAAGAATCCATGTATCACCTCTTGAAAAAGATCCCCAAAAGAAAAATCCTAGGAATATCATAGCCAGAGTTCCCAGGTCAAGGAGAGAATACTATAAGTAGCCAGAAAGAAACAATTCAAGTATTGTGAAAACACAATCAGTATAACACCAGATTTAGCAGCTTCTACCTAAGGGATCAGAGGGCTTGGAATATGATAATCCAGAGGTCAAAGAAGGTAGGATTAAAACTAAGAATCACCTACACAGCAAAAATGAGTATAATGCTCCAGGGTAAAATATGGATTTTCAAGAAATAGAGAACTTCCGAGCATTCTTGTTGAAAAGAGCAGAGCTGAATAGAAAATTTGACTTTCAAGTACAAGAATCAAGAGAAACATGAAAAGGTAAACAAGAAAGAGAAGCCGTAAGGGACTTATTAAAGTTGTACTGTTTACATTTCTACATGGAAAGATTATATTTGTGACCCATGAGACCTTTCTCACCATTAGGGTAGTTAGAGGGAATATGTGTGTGTGTGTGTGTGTGTGTGTGTGTGTGTGTGTGTGTGTGTGTGTATACACAGAGGGCACAGGGTGAGCTGAATATGAATGGATGATACCAAAAAAAGAAAATTAAGTGTTGAGAGGAATGTACTGGGAGAAAGAGATAGGGAGAGGTACAATGTAATAAATCATCTCACACAAAAGAATCCAGAAAGAGCTTTTACAATGGGGGGAAGAGGTGGGATCTGAGAGGGAATTAGTGAGCCTTACTCTCACTGGATTTGGCTTAAGGAGGGAATAACACACACTCAATTAGGTATGAAAATCTATCTTACCGTGCAGGTAAGCAAGGGGGAAGAGTATAAGATGGGGGGATAATAGAAGGGATGGCAGATTGGGAGAAGGGGTAATCAGAAGCAGATGCTTTTGTTGGGGGACAGGTCAGGAGAGAGAATGAAACAAATGGAGATCAGGCCAGGATAGAGGGAAATATGGTTAGTCTTTTGCAATGTGACTGTTATGGAAGTATTCTGCATGGCTACACAAGTATGACCTGTATTGAATTGCTTGCTTTCTCAGTGAGGTTGCATGGGGAGAGAGGAAGGGAGAGAATGTGGAACTCAAAACTTTAAAAAAAAAAGAATGTTAAAAAATTGCTTTTGCATGCAACTGGGAAATAAGATGTACAAACAATGGGTTATAGAAATCTGTCTTGCTCTGCAGGAAAATACAGGGGAAGAGGATGGAAAGGGGGTGATAGAAGAGAGGGTAGATTGAGGAAAGGTGTGGTCAGGGTGCAGGCTGTCCTGAGGTGGGGGGGAGGGGATAGTTGGGGAAAAAATTGAAATTCAAAATCTTGTGGAATTGAATGTTGAAAACTGAAAATAAATAAATTATATATAAAAATAAGCTAAATAATGATAGTAAAAACGACAGGTATTGCACAAGATAAGACAGAATAGATTAGTTTTAACACACTGTTGAAGATATAGACAAACAGACGAAGCATTTATTAAGTCCATATTTTATGACCAGCACTGTGTTAAGGGCTGAGGATGAAAATACAAGTAAGCCAGACTGTCATCAAGGATCTTACATGCTAATATGGAAGAAAAAAGAGCAGATAAAGAGGAGATTGAATGTTTGCATGACAGTATTGGGTGGAAATGGCTGGAAAATGACATGGGTACTTGATTCTAGGCAAGATAAAGCAGAAACTCACCTAATAGCACCTCGTGTCCCAAGTTTGACCTTTTAGGGAGATGAGAATGATAGCTAGAGAGGGTGCAGCATGGGGAAGAGATGGTCAGAAAGTGAATGCATCTAAAAATTGAAGAATATACTCTTCAATGAGATGTGTTATGCTTTTCTCTTTAGTAGCCCTTGCTTGTTTGTTGCCTTGGTCCCATTAGTACTGTAGTAATAGATAAAGCAAAATGTATAGAATGGTAAAACTATCCTTTCTCCCAAGGAACTCACATTCTAATAAGGGAAAGCAATAGAAATAGGAAAAGATGGGTCTCTGTGTTTAAGATTAAGAGTACAAAATTGGCTCTTCCTGGAGGGATTTCACATTCCATCCCCCACCCAAGAGGTAAAGCAGGAAATCTAGCCTTTTGCCTTAAATTCTAGATTTTACTGCAAAATTGTTTTTCTAATGTCAAGATTGAAGACACAACATAAAATAAGTAATCATTCTCAGAGTCCTAGGGGAGGAACATCTGGGCCATATTTGTTAATGAAGATCATGTTTATGTGTGGCCGCCAAACTGGACTTCAACATGGACAATCTAGTAATTGTGGCTAGTCTGACGATTGCTACCACTAAATCAAGAATGTGGTGATCCACAGCAATTATTAGGAAAAAATTACATGATTAGAATGATGATGACAGAGTCTAATTATTTCACATGTTTAGGCCTGGGCTATGCAACAGCTTTTGGACTACATATTAATTTAGAAGAAGCCTAGGAAAAATAGGAGGAGGTGTAACCAGTGTAAAACCTGTGTATTCAACTGGTATTCTTGCAGTGTCGGGAGGGAATGTACTTAACTGATGCAAAGTGAGGTAAGCAGAACCAAGAGGACAATTTATGCAGTTGCAATAATATTGAGAAGAAAACTTGACCAATCACTGTTCAATAGGACCAGTGATGAAACATGCTTATCCATTTATTGACAGAGAGGTGAGAGACCCAAGGTGCATAATTAGACAGACTATTTGGACATGGCTACTGGTTGGAATTGTTTTACTTTACTTGATTAATTTGTTATAAAGATTGCATTTTCCCATTTTTATTGTAGGGAAAGGCTTTGGTGGGGGTAGCTAGTTACAATATTTTTCAGCCCCCTCCCCCCAAAAAAGAAAAAAAAAGAGGAACACTATGAAAGCATCTACATAATGAACTAAAGGGAACAGAACAAAGTTCAAAGGGCAGCATAGATGAATAAGGCAGCTTAGAAAGAAAAGGGTTTTTTTTTGTTTTGTTTTTAAGATGCATTATACGTAATAGAGATTTGTGGATTCATACATAATCTTTTTACATTCTACTTTGTGTGTGGAAATGTTCTCTATCTTTTTTTAAGTCTTATTGAATTCAGAATTTTCTTTTTCAGAAACAACATAGCAGAACATCATTTAGAACCCTTGTAGAAAATATTCAAGAAGATATTGACAAGAATATCCTGGGATGAAACAGAATGCTTGGGCTATGGCTTATACAACTGTTGCAAATATCTACATCGATGAAATCTTAGAATCATCAAAGTATCAAGATTTATTTAAATATAAATATGCAAAAAACAGCTAATTTCTCCTCTTGCTGAATTTGTTTCTATCAAAGCAATTTTTGTACTTGGTAATAGATAAACCACTTAACTGTCTTAATAATTAACCAAGAAATTTAGACTAGAATCTCTGAAATTCTTTGATTTGAAGAGATATAAAATGCCCTGAATATAAAGTTCTTTCCAGAATTAAAGGATCAGATCCATATTTTAATTAGCTTATTAGGGTTCAGAGCAGATAAAGGCCCATTGAGAATTACCGCCTACTAAATGAATTTTTTTTTTTTTTGCAAATTGAAATGTCCTAATGTGGAACCACTTTTCCATCACTCTTTTCTATAATTACCATATTATAAACTATAAATCTTAAAAAGGACTCAAATTAGACTGTGAAAAATTAACCATTAAAAAATAAACACCAGTTTATTCTCATTTTCAAAGACAGCAAATAACTTGTGGGCAAGTATCTGGAGACAGGGAGGGGAACAAAAAACAGATAAAACATAAATAATAAAACAAAGGAAAAAAAATTAAATCAAGAGACAGAAGAGAGTACAGAGTAAACTACTACATGGACATTTTTAATCTATTGAGAAAGAATGAAAAGGAAACTTAAAATTAAAAGTTAAAAGAAATTATAGATAGCGAAATATAACGAAAAATCCATAGAACACAAAACCAGGAAAAAACGAAAAAGAAAAAAAAACTGCGATGAATATAAATGAAATATTATTATTTTTAACATTTACTAAATGCTTTAAGGCATCTGTTAGTGATTTTAACAACAACCAAAAAGAGATCTGACAAAGGAACAAAAAGACCATGCTGATATGTTTAAAATCTCTTTCATGAAAGTTTCTGCTATTACTTTATACATTTATTGTACCATAAATTAGGTATGTAATCTGTTTTCACTGAGGGTTTAAAGCATATTATTGCATTAAATACAACTTCACTTAAACATTTTATAGGAATAATTTTGGATGTTTTCTAAAAATGGCAGTCCTTGTGACATGTCCAGATGGTTTGGCAACAAGGCACTGCGGGTAACTCCCACTTGCATTCCCTGCCATTATTACCACCAGCTCCTCAGCCTCTCCCACCTGGGTGAGATAGACAGAAGTGGCTTTCAAAAATGCTACTGTTCTGATAAAGGCTATTATGAATTATTATAGCTCACTGCTGAAACTTTCCCAATGCCTGTTAGCAATATCAGACCCTATGTTGTGAGGCCTCCCTAATGACATAGATCTCAGAATTTTTTGGACTTTCCCATTCATTTGCCCTTTGGTCTTGTGCCTATAGGGACTAGGCACATTAATTTATGAGGACAGATTAAAATATCTGTATTTTGGACAATGGATGAAAAATAGGAGTAGAAAAAGTGTCTTTTGCTATTTAAAAAAAAGATGGTATACAGAAACTCCTCAGATGGTTCAATGCAGAAGTCATTAAGCAAAGGAAACATTAAATGTAATCATTGGCAATATTTCCTGAAACAAAAGATCTATTAAGTAGGTAATAGAATCCCTGCTTCCATAGTCTCCATTTGAGTTTAATAAAATTAGATTGCAATATGCTGACCACCAATATGCTGAGCAATGGCAATTCAGTCTGGGCAAGTTGTCAAGAAGCCAAGCAACCAGACAGATTTCTAGAAATAGCCAGTCACTATTGTTACCTTCCTCATGCTAGAGAAGTATAAAAAGTATAGGTCACCTCACAGAATATGAAACCTGATTGTCCTCTGGGGGTAGATTGACCCTTCTAGCATGCAGTGCATTATGGAGTGATATACTATGGCAAACGTATGGATTAATATGAAATTAATCTCTAGAAATAGTTTTCTTCTGATTTAAAATCCTACAGTTCTAATAACACAACTCCAGAAATTCTGTGGTCATTCAGAGCTGTCAATTACTCATAAATATCCTGGTCTCCCCTGGTTCTCTCACTTACTCAGAAATTTGTTATGTTCAAAAATTTAATAAAACAGGATTGTTCATCATTCATTTCCAAGGCCACGCAGGTGCCACGTTGCCAGTTTTGTCTTGAGCATTGAAGTTCTAATAAATTAATCCATATGGAGGGTGTATGCAAAGAGAGATCAGGCAGATGTTATGAGACAGGCCATAAATGGCATTATGCTCAATCACTCCCTAAGATGCCATATTGCCTTGAGACATTTTCCATCATGCTGAATCTAAAGTATTTAGTAATTGTCCAATCAGGATGCTTTGCTGCTATGCAACTCAAATCATTGATTGAAAAGAAACTTTCAGGGGAAATATTCATTATTTCTAACCCCTGTCTTTCAACATCATTCCAATAAAGTATTTATGAAAATGCCAAACATATTTCTTGATTTGGGAGTGCTATACAAATTGGAAACTGATACACAAACACATACACACATACGCATATATACATGCATATGTATATGTGTATATATATGTGTGTGTTGAATATATGCACATACATACATTATATATACTATATACACATATACACACATGTATATATGGGCACATAGGTGTATTTGTACATATATACATGTACACGTGTAAATACATATAAATGTATGTATGTATGTATGTATAAAGAGTGGTGTAGAGTGGACAATTCTATCCACTATTTTCAGGAACATTGTACCCAGAGTTTCCATTATCCAGAAATATTCTTGTTGATAGGCCAAAGTATTTTTTCACATTTCTTTGTTATCTCATTGTAGGTGAATGTACAATTCAATCTTGTCTACTTTCTCTAATGTGGATATATCATCAATACTAGCAACTGAGAAACATAGATGGCTGGATATAGATATGGATATAGAAGATGTAGATAATTGTATAGATATGGATATGGGAGATAGAGATAAAGAGACCTTAGTTCAGGTGCCAGTCCCTATGCATTTGCGCATTCTTTTTGCTGTTGCTGTTAGTTTTGTATGGTTTCATTTTATTCAGTTTGGATGTAATCTCTTCCAGAGTTAACTCTACTTCAGCTTGTAGATGAAATGAAAATGTAGAAAGGTCCACTTCATATCGTCAGCACATTCATAGGCAATTCCTTTTCAGTCTTATGAAGAGTCTATGGTAAAAAGTAACCTAAGACCAGGTAATGATCTCTACAATGATCCTTGAGGTACAACTGTAGCAAGTCGCTGCAATTTGAGCTTAAAAAACATTAGATCAAGATTTCTCTTAAATGGGTTTAAATGTGTTTTATTTTAGACAACTTACATGACATGTTTTTAAAAACAAATGCCTCCACTCCACATAAATCAAGGTCAAAAATAAAAGAATAAAGTTCAAGAAGACATCAATCCAAGTTTGTCCAAGTCCTGGTTTTATGTAGATGACAAAACACAGTAGCCAGTTATTATGACAGATGACTCAAAGTAATTAGCTGAATTTGTTAACATTTCTCCATTTCTAAACCACCTTAAAGAAAATCATATATAGAGTCACACCATCCTCATGGAAGGCCAAGAGAAACACCATGCCATCGAGATTCATGTTTTCAGCTATGAAGAACTGATAGTTTTTAAAATTAGCAAGGATACATTTGATTTGTTCTGCAGCTCCAGGAATAAGAGGTTTTACCCTATCTGCTTGTGTTCTTCAAGTCTGCCTTTGATTGATTTCATGTTATCTTTGATGTATTTTTTTTGTAGGATTCTTTTGTGAAACTAGTTTCTTGCAGATGATGGTTTATTACTCTGTCCACTCCAGTGATTACACTGGCATCTGTTCCTTCACCCTCAGGACCTTGAGCATTTCCACTGATGAGTGAATCATCAATGGTACCCTCTGTCCTACTGACCATCTTCTCCTCCACATCCAGGCACAGTTGGTTCATGAACTCCCAGATTTTGTAAATGGAGAATATGTCTTTGTGGCTGATGAGGTCCCAGCAGATAATCATGGTGGCAGAAGGAAGGAACCAGTGGTGGAGCTAGTGCAGTGTAGCTCTGGGGCTGCGTGTGAGGAAGATGCACCCATAGCAGGGACGGCACTTGAGGGGGAGGGGGAAGTGGAGTGAGGGGAAAACTGCATATTAATTTATTTTAAAAGTATTTATTAGGTACCTACTAGGTATCAGGCACTGTTCTAAAGGATTGGCATTTTGTTTTTTCATCTGAATCTGCAATTTCATCTGTATAGAGTAGTTCTAGTACTAATATAGACTGGCAACTGCTGTTCCACTGATTATCTTGAAGAGTTGCCTGGGAACTACAAATTTCTCTCTCTCTTTCTCCTCTCCAAAGGAAGGTAAATTCTGATGGTTGGAAGCTGCCCAGTTAACTTGGAATTTGCTGGCTAGATTCCTTCCTTCCTTCCTTCCTTCCTTCCTTCCTTCCTTCCTTCCTTCCTTCCTTCCTTCCTTCCTTCCTTCCTTCCTTCTCTCTCTCTCTCTCTCTCTCTCTCTCTCTCTCTCTCTCTCTCTCTCTCTCTCTCTCTTTTTCTCTCCTCAAAGACAAAACTTTAAACCCATTTCACTCTGGAGCTCACAGATTGGACCACAATAGGTCGCTGCCCAAGCTCCACTTCATGGCTATATTTTGGGTGTTCCTGGCTCAGAGTGAATGTCAATGGTAACTGTTTCTTTTTTGACCAACAACTCTGAGGGTCTTCTTCTCCCAGTTTGATTTTTTTTTGGTTAATTGAAAGGACCATCCCTTGACTCGCTTCTTAAAGAGGCCTATTCACTTAGCCTAAAAGGACCAGGGTCTCTCATTGCATCCTGGGCCATCTCCAGTCATCCTGAAGAATATCTGGCCACTGAACCCAGATAGTTCTGGAGGAGAAACTGAGGCTGGTGACCTGGTGACATTGCACAGCCCTCCCTCACTCAAATCAAAGTCAATTACAAGTCATGTCATAATTTCCCTGATGTCATGGTCCTCTTTGAAAACAAAGGACAAACACAACAAGTTTAAATGACTAGCCCAGGTCATAAAGCCAGAATGCGTCAGAGACAGGCCTCAAGCTGAGCTGAGGATAGCTATTTATTTACCTTACCTGGCTACCTCTCTCCTGTGATAAAAATACAAATGCAAACACGAAACCATTCCTACCCTCAAGCAACTTCATTGCTACTAGAAGAGATATTGACATGACCACAGATAAATAAATATATGGTAATAAGGGATGGTGGTGGTGAGGGCACTAGTAGCTGTAAGAATCATAAAGGCTTCACCTAGAACGTGGTACTAGAGCTGAGTTTTAAAGGGAACCAAGGTTTCTAAGAACTAAAGGTAAGGAAGGAACATGTTCTAGTCATGGAGCAAAGCTAGTGCAAAGGTTAAGAGATGGAAGATAGATTGACAGGAGTTATATCATATGGAGAGTGGAGGTAGAGGTGAAGAAAAGCATATCAGATGACTTTGAAGTTATGAACCTGATTAATTTACCTATTGTGTGATTCGAAGGTAGGCTTCTTCTGCTAAATACTTCCAGCTCTGCTTGTTATATAGTGCCTAAAATTATGCCACCATAGGCTCATAAACTCAGAAAACTCTAGAACTACAAGGGCTTGGAGATCAGCTGGTCCAACCTTATAATTTTATAGCTAAATAAACTGAGTCAGAAAGTGTAAGCAATTTGTGTAAAATCATAGTCAACAATGCCAAAGACAGGAGATCCAGGGCAAAAATTCTTTCTTTGGACCACAAAGAATTTTTTATCTTTGAGGGTCTACTGAAGTGAAAGTATTGCTTGTCTCAAGGGTAATATCTTTCAATATTATCAACTAGCTAACCCCTTGATAAAGAAAAATTTCTCTTCTTTTAAGGAACAGTACATTTAATCTCTTCTATGAAGCTTACTTTGCTCATCCCCACTGAAAACATTCTTACCCTTCTCAAGTTTTCCCAAAGTGTGTTGAATGGATTTTCCTTTGCCCCCATCCCAGTTCGCTTTATGGAATACTTATGTGTATATATAATCTTTCTCCTATAATAGAATGGAAACTACTTGAGAGAAGGGATTGTCATTTTTATCTTTCCATCCCTAGAATCTAGCACAGTTTCTTACACATATTAATGTTTTTAACAAATTTGGAGTTAGAATGTACTGTAGAGGTCATTTGGTCCAACACTTTCATTATGCATAATAGGGATATGCTGAGACCAGCTCAAACAAACTTGGAAATGCCAAGCATTAAATTTTCAGCCTGAGCATTTATACCTCAGAAATTGGCAAAGGCAAATGCCATAAATCAGGGATGCATTTATTGTTTTGTTGTTACGTAGAGTTAAAAAAATGATTGACAATGGTAATAATGCAGATTATACTTCAAAGAGTGTCATGCTTATTTCAGAGAAATAGTTGTTAAACATTTACTAATACTCCACTGCATAAAGGAAACTGAGGCCCAGAGAAGGTAAGTAACTTGCTCAGGATCACATAGCTAGAAAATATCTGAGGCAGGATTAGAACTAAGCCATCCTGATTCCAAGTCCTGTAGTCTATCCATTATAACACATTATCCAGAAATATAAAGACAAAAATAAAAGACTTAAATTGTATAGTTAGTTGACAATTGTCAATTAATATAGGAAGGTGGCAATAGATACATATGTGGGAGAGATAGGAATCAACATTAGGATAGTAGGAGGAGAGAATTCAAAACCATACTACATGAAAAAATATTGAAGGCCCTAAGGATGTTCAAATTTGAGGAGAGAAGACTTAGGGCAGAGGGCATGGCAGTCGTCTTCAAGTATGTGAATGGTTAGCATTTAGGACACTTAATCTCAGAGGGCAGAATTAAAAAAAATGTGACAAATAGTTTGACATCAACTCAACATAAGAAAAGAAAGCTTCTTAGAAACTAGTGCTATCCCAAGATAGAATGAGGCAATGAATCATCACTCTTTGGAAGTCTTCAAATAAGAACTGGATGACCACTTGTTGGAAATGTTACAGAAGAAATTTGTGGTTCAGGTAGTAGGTTGCAAGAGATCAGAGCTAGGTCTAGAGAGGTACAACTGAGATCTTGCCCCTGGGGATCAAAATTTGGAGGATTCTGACAACATTTGAATTCTTTCAGGAGGAAGAAAGAACCAAACTCACTACTGAGTAAAGTGGAATATTTTAATAATAGAATAGGAAACCGCCAAATGACTTGCTCAGCCAACTGAACCTCAAGTGAGCACTTTTCTGACCTTATCTAACCTCAACCCACTGCATCACTCCAAAATATCTTGCTTAACAATGGCTTTGCTCTTTTATAGAATTTCTTTCTCCCAACCCCTGCCAATCCAGTACCACCACTACTACTATTGCCACAGACAGTATCATAGGGTGTCTTTCCTTACTAAGCTTTATGTCTCAAGATCCAAGGCATCTTTGCAACATCCTTTTCCATTGACACTATCTTTAAAAGTTCATTTGAGGGTATTTCTCATTATTCTTACCACTATTGCATACCATAGCACTAATATATCCACTGAAATTTCAAATTACACCTCTGGAAAAGATTATTTGTGATATCTCTTCTAACCTTAAGGTTCTGAGTCTATGAATATCTCTGGTGCTAAAGACAAGCTTTTCTTTCTTCATAATTTGTTTAATGGAACTCCCATTTCTGCACTTAAGAAATATCTTATATCATTTACCAGCATACAATAAACGTCTTTGGTAAAATCTTATTCATTTATATTATTACCTATAGAAAATAATCATGTTGCATTAATAAAGAACCTCAAGAAATAATAGCCACTCCAAAAAGAGATTGTAGCACAAGGACAGAAGCTAACCCTATGAAGTAGGGGATATATTTAGCCAGATTTCTTAGAACCTAATTTCAGCTAAATCTTATTCATTTTGGTCATATTGTAAGAGAAGAAGGATGAAAAATGAGCTTATGATAAGTTGTGAATAATGCAATGTGTCTAAGCTGTACTAAGTTTCTCTATTCAGTTTGATTTCAATATTTATAAATAAAAATTTGTTTTTAGAGGCATTGTACATAAATGATGTTTATAACAAAGTACATTCCTTTCTCATATGAGTAGTATGAAAGGTTTCTTTTTATTTAAAAAAAGAGAGAAATTATGTTTTTATTTATTCACTCTTTTTAATATTTATTTTTAGTTTTAATTTATGGAATAAAGCAAATATTTCCACATGACAGTGAAATTATATGTCAAAAGAGAACAAACCCTTCATTGGGGTCTGATTTGTGAACAACTATTCAAAAGGTCATATTTCATTATTTATGGAAGTTTGTATGGAAAGTCAAACTTTGAATCCCATGAAATGACATGAGAAGCATGAACTGGAGTGGAGCAGAAGTAACTGGAAAGCTGACCACAGACATTAAACCATCCACAACCATGGAAAAAGCCATATATTGTCCAAACATGGGCCAATTACATAGTGAGTAGAAATATACCCAATCTGGGCCATTTATAAGAGTCTGAGTTCCCTGAACCTATTATTTCTTTGATAATATTGATATAGATGTCTGTGAAATACCAGGTGCAGACAGATTGAGATACCAGACCAGGAGCAGGGGAGGAGGCAAAATGGGGCTAGGAAAGAGTAGGGAGGTATAGAGAGGGAGAGACAGATAGATACAAACACACATACACACACAGACAGAGATACAGAGATGGAAAAAGATAGACAGAGACAGTGAAAGAGAGAGCGAGACAGAGACAGAGAAAGAGAGAGAGAGAGAGAGAGACAGACAGACAGACAGACAGACAGACAGAGACAGAGAGAGACAGACAGAGAGAGAGAGCAATTGCTCTGAGCAATGAAATCATGCTCACCAAGAGGATAATGCATGAAGCCAATGGCAGTAAAAGAAAGCATAGTAGGATAGAACAAAAACAAAAATAAATACTGAAATATGCAATTCAAGAACCTGAGCTCAAATTCTGCTTCAGTCAATTCCAATATGAGACATTTATTCACTGTCACTACTTTGTGTGCCCTCGGGCAAGTCATTTAACCTCTATGGGCCTTTTTCCACAACTGTAAAACGAGAGACTTAGGCTAGGTCACCTATAAGATTCTTTCCAGTTCTAATCTATAATCTTAAATTCCCATGAACAGATATTATACTTACTAAGTGATGAACACATCGTCAAAACCAATGGGCACAATCATTAATTATTTTCAACTTTCATATCCCCATATCCAAAATACCCTGACTTCAGTCACATTCTACCTTATCTTATTTCACAAAAGGAAGATATTGTACCCATAACCACTTCCATTTTGGGTGCCAAATAGGGAGCAGGCAGATGTCATAGGAAGTGAAACTCTGTAATGATGTAATGAGCACACACATATATACATATATATATACATATACATACGTGTGTATATATACATATACATACACACTCTCTCTCTCTCTATATATATATATATATACATACATACATACATACATATTCTATTGAATTCTGTCTTTCTCCTTCAAAGAGACAGATACAATAGAAATTTCAATTCCTCACTTGATCAGCTACGAAGAAAATAAGTGTGTCAATCAATATCCACCTAAGATCAAGTGGATATTTGTCTACCTCACAAACACTATTTGTCCTAATTTGACATTGGCAGTTTATCTTCCAGGAGGGATTCAGGACTGCAGCAGCATTACTAATATGGGTCAAGAGTGAAGTATGCTGGCAGAATTCCATTGAAAGTCATCCATAAGCTACTGGCCAAGCCAGGCCTGCTTCTAATTAGTGCTAGCTAGACTTTTATGAACTTGCTGGTAGTCTATCATCTTGGGTCGAAATCCAGAAGGGAAACAATAGCATATTACTTCAATGAAAAACTGCTACACTTTGGTAAGAATTGCTTGCTCCTTTCTGTCCCTCACCTATCTCTGCTTTGCTAGGAGATCGTGGGATACTAGATGGCCCTAATGGATAGAACACTGGACTTGGAATCAGGAAGTCCCGAGTTCATCTTGCTTCAGATACTTATTTGCTTGTTAACTTATTACTTATTAACCTTGGGGAAGTCATTTAATTTCTTAGTCTGAGTTTCCTCATCTATACCATGGGAGTAATAATAGCACCCACCTCAGAGTTGTAGTGAGGATCAAATGAGACAAAATGTGTAATGTACTATGTAAGTGGTAGCTATCATCATCATCATCATCCTTGTCATTGTCATCATCATTATCATCATCAACAACAACATACCTTAGAGGCCACATGTTCAACACATCTGTTTTACAAAGGAGAAACTAAGATAAAGACTGACAAAGACTCAAAGGTCTTTGCCATGTTTTAAGAGATACAGTGTTGATGGTGAGGATTTGGGGCTTGGGCCCTGAAGTCTGGACTCTGTGGCCAGGACAGCAGAAGTGCTCTATGCAATGGCTAGTCAGTGCTACATAGGCCAAAGAAGACCCAAGGATGAGGGAGGGAAAGTAAAATTTACAAATATCTTGTTTTATACTACGTCCCTGTTGGTAGGTGCTAGCATTATCCCAGTTTTATAGATGATGGAACTGACTTGCCTGAGGTGACAGAGCTTACAAATGTCTGAGGTGGGATTTGAACTCAAGCCTTCCTGACTCCAGTTCCAGCACTCAAATACTCAATCTATGATTGCTTCAATGTGGATATTTGCTCCAATGAAACAGGTTGAAACCCATGTTACTCAATCCTGTGTGACTCTTGTCCATTATTCTCCCACAAATTTTCATGGGATGGGGATGGTGGGTCAAGAAGGAGCAGGAGATTTACCTAACCTACTCAGAATTTTTCTTCCTTCTTCTTGGGTCATGTCCTCCAAACCTTTTATTTTACAGATGAAGAAACTAAGGTGGAGAGTTTAAGTTACTTGCTCAAAGTCACACAGAATAAATGGTAGAGCCAGGATTTGAACAAAAATACTCTAGATCCTTTCCTTGGTATCTTGCTGATTTTGGTTTTTAAAAATGTTTTATTGATATCTTCTGTTTCATAAATTATCATAGTTATCCCAAATATCTCTACTCTTCCTCCCAAAGAGCTATCCCATAAGTCAAATAGCATTTTGTAGTATTAGTAGAGAGGGAAAAACAAATCAGCGCAACTGAGCAATACATTGAAATATTCTGCAAACACATGCAATATGTAACATCTGTGAATCTCCTACCTTTATGAAGGTGTGAATTGGAGGTGTCCTTTTGTATCCCTTCATTTGAGTCTTTCAATGTTTCTCTGTATTCATCACAAATATTTATTACAACATAATAATGTTCCATTATGGTCATCTAGCACAATTTGTTTAGTGATTTCCCAATTAATGGGCATCTTCTTTGTTTCCTATTCTTAGCTATCACAATAAAATGTTGCTATAAATATTTTGGTTTGTATGAGGGCTTTTTGTTGTTGATAGATTCTTTGGAGTATAAACCCAGTTTAAAGGCTATTGATATTTTAGTAACTTCATTTGCATAATTCCAAATATATGTCAAAAATGGTACCATTTCACAGTTGAACCAACAATGCTTTAGTCATGCCTATCATTCCACAACTGCTACAACATTGACTGGTCATTGTATGAACCAACATTTTTTGGTCAATTCCCTCAATTTGTAGAACATGAGATGAAATCTCAGGATTATTTTGATTTGCATTTCTCTTATTGTTAGTGATTTGGAACATTATTTCATGATCGTGAATACTTTGCAATTCTTTTTGAAAACTTTATAACCTTTGAACAATTTTCTTCTGGGAATGTCTATTAATTTCATTTTTATTCATACCAAATTTTTATCAGAGAAATTTGATAAAAAAAACTTTTTCCATTCAACCACTTCTCTTTTTATTCTATGTGCATTAATTTTGTCTGTGAAGAATTCAAGTAATCAAAGATATACATTTTATCTTTGTAATTTTCCCTATTTGTTATTTGGTTATAAATGCTTCTCCTACTTTACCTGTGAGAAGCATATGATCTGTTTCTCTTCATTTTTTTTAAAAACAAATAATACATTTACTATTAAGTTTGCTTATCTATTTAGAATATTTTATGGAATATAGCGTAAGGTGTTTATCTAAGCCTATTTTCTTCCAGACTCCTTTCTAGTTTTCCTAGGACCTTTTTCAGTCAAATGATATTTTTCTTATGTAATTCATGTTTTCTTGCTGAATAGTTTTTAAATCATACATTTATTGTATAACATCCTTTACTGTAATTCTCCTTCACAGTTATTTTTTTGTGTTTGTCTTATCCATCCTTCACTTCTCCATTGTTCTTTGTGTGATACTCATTTTTAATTTTTCTGGGTATTGTATCATGGCTCTTTCCTGTTGACAAAATCGGCAGAATACTGATACTGAAAAGTTGGTCTTTGTTTCTGGTTGGAGTTTTGGATTTTTGAAAAATTCTCACTTATTTTATTTTTAATTTACGAAATAAAACAAACATTTTTATAACATAGTATAATTTAAAAAAAGATAATTGTATGTGAAACTACAAATCTATTATGTACAACTTGCTATTCCTTTTAAATATATAATAAAGTTATCATGTGAATTTCTTTTTTCCCCTTTTTTTCTTCTCTCCCTCACCCCCTGCCCTAGAGACGGCTATCATAAGACAAAAATGTGTTTCTCTTCTCTCTCTTTCTCTCTCTCTCTCTCTCTTTCTCATCATTCTATAATTCTTTACTAATTCTTTCTCTGGCTGCAGATAGTATTTTCCTTCATATGTCCTTCGTAATTAATTTGTGTATTTATAATCCTCAAAATGACTTATTTGCTTAAAGTAGTTCTTAAAACAAAATTGCAGTTACTATATTCAATATTTTCTTGATGCTGCTCGTTTTACTCTTCATTATTTTGTGCAAATCTATCCATATTTTTCTAAGATCATTGAGATCATCATTTCTTATAGCAGAGTAGTATTCCATCAAAATCATATATCACAACTTCTTCAGCCATTCCCTAATTGACAAGCATCCCTGCAATGTCCAACTCTTTGCCATCACAAAAGGACTTGCTATAAATATTTTAGAACATATAAATTCTTTTCCTTTTTTCCTATTCATCTTTGCAAATAGCTGTCATAGATTTTTTGCTGGGTCAAAGGGTATATGCAGTTTAATACTTCTTTGAGCATAATTCCAGATTGCTCTCCAAAATGGTTGGATTAGTTCAGAATTCCACTAACAATGAATTGTGTTCTCAGTTTTTCCACATCCTCTCCAACAATTGTCATTTTCCTCTTCAATCATTTTAGCTAATCTGATAAATATAAAATGATATTTCAAGGTTGTTTTAATTTTCCTTTATCTAATCCATAATCATTTAAAATATTCTTTGAGTCATTCCTCAATTGATAAATGGTGAAAGGACATGAACAGGCAGTTTTCCAATGAGTTTGGCATCTTTAAAGGAGCTTAGCAATTTCCAAGGGCTATTTAGCCCACTCCCCTGCTCCTGATTCTGGGTTTAATTCATTTTACACTTGCAATGTCTGCCAATGATATGTATATTTATGCTACATATGGGTATATAAATGTGTGTGTATATTTATAATCACACATATTATCTGTATATATATATTTATACATACATG
>CM053622.1:333181996-333214815 GCA_028646595.1 Phalanger gymnotis
AAGAAGTCTGATAGATTCCACAGCTCAGTGATTCAAGGTTCTACGTCTTGCTCCGCCCTATCTCCTCAGTGCCTGGTTGGTCCTGGTGCAGCCCATGCTGGACTTCTCTCCACTCCCAGCGCGGTGTGATAGAGCCTTCCCAGAGATTATCCAGGCTGTCTTGGGCTGAAGATCTGCTTCCTTCTGTTATTGCATGGGTTCTGTAGCTCTAGAATTTGTTCAGAGCCATTTTTTACAGGAATTTGGAGAGATTTGGGGGAGAGCTTAAGCGAATCCCTGTTTTCTTGCCATCATCTTGGCTCTGCCCACTTGACCTGCTTTTCTAAGGAAAGCAACTTTAAGGGCTTTATAATCTCTCTTTAATTAAACACACATATATTATTCACTTAGTTCAGGGGAAAAAATCAGCACCCTGAACTTCAGAGAAAACACAAACAGAAATCACAAACAGAAATTATTTAAACAGAGCAAATAACACAAATCAGCAGACAGGGCTTCTAACTATCTGTCCATAGCAACACATAAATAATCACTAGAGGGAGAAGCACCAACATCTGGGTTTTCAAAGCCAGAGGAGCTCCTTAATGGCTTCCCAGAGTCTCATCTGACCAAATCATAGTCTTCCAATGAGTAAGCCACCTAAAGCAAAATGCTAGCCTCAGAGTATATATACACTTCTTCAAGGTCAGCCCACAGAGAGTGTCACAAGCATGTGACTTGAATTCATGTAACTTAGGCCTTCTTATGACATAAGCAGGTCATCAAAGACTCTTGATTAATCAAAGACTCTTGATTCAACAAAGGCAAGTCACAATTAAAGGCACTTGATTACCTTAGTGCTGAAAAGAACTAGAACTCCACAAAAAGCAAAACAAAAAGTCTCAATTTGCTTTCCATTACAGGTATAAATATGGATTTTCTATTTGTCCCCTTTTCTGATACATGCTAATGTCTCTACCCTCAAAATCCCTCACTTTCAGCCGTTCCTCACTCCCTTTCTCTCTCAACCAGGACTAGACAGCACAGAGTTGACCACGTAGGCTTGGTTATTAATGGTGATGATGATACTAAGAACTCAATCATGTTTGTAGAGGTGGAACATCCTGAACTTCTTCACAGAGAAGGGAGGATTTGGAAAGGGGTACATGTTGATCACATCAAAGTGCAGATGAAGTCTATAAGAATTACTGAGGTCTGTATTTAGAACTTGGATAAGGTCTATCCCAGAATCTCAGTATTGGATGGTACCTCCAATGACACCCTATGTAGCCACACTAGTACAAGAATCCCCTCTACAACATCCCCAATAAAGGGTCAGTCTCACTCCTTGAAAGTGCTGAGTGAGGGGGACCCACTCATGCCCTGTGGCAGTTCATTAACTATTGGGAAGTTTTTACTTCCATCAAGCCTAAATCTGCCCTCCTGTCACTTCCACCCATTGCCACTCTTCCTTGTTCTGCCCTCTAGGAGCAGAGTAAGTCTCAATCTTCTTCCACAAGGCTGCCTTTCAAATATTTGATGTCAACTGTTGCATACCAGTTCAATTTTTCCTCCATGGTAATCATCTCCAGTTCTTTCAACCGCTCCTCATATGGCATAGGCCAAAGGTTCCTCATCATCCTGGTCACATTTCTCTCCATGATGTCAGTTTGTCAATGTTCTTTCTAAAATGTCACGCCAAAATGGAACCCAGTACTTCAGATGTAAACTGACCAGGAAAGATGACAGTGGAGCCTTACACTGTATGCTATACTACTTTTACTGCAATATAAGTTTGTGTTAGGATTTTTTGTTGCATTGTCATTAACTCTTTTGTCTCATGTTGAATCCACTAAAACTCCCAGATCATTTCCTACCCATCCCCAGGTAAAAGAAGTAAAGGCCTTCATATATATTACTATTTAATTTCATTTTATTAAGTTTAATTCAACATTACAGCCTATTGTGAATCCTGAATTTGCCATCTAAGGTGTTAACTATTCCTTCCAACTTTGTGTTGCCTGCAAATTGGATAAGCAGATTATGACTACATTGTAAGCTCCTTGAGGACAGAGAGCACCTTTTTTCTCTTTCCTGTTATCCCCAGCACTTAACACAGTGCCTAGCACTTAGTAATTAATAAATGTTTATTGAATGATTGATCAATAACCATTTGGTTCAGCTTTTTCCAAACCATTGCTAAAAATTTTTAAGAGCATGAGGCCAAGGATAGATTATAGGAATTCCACTAGAGACTTTCCATGGATACATCAACCCATTTGAGTTTAAATGGGTTGACCTAAAATTTTTCAAGTTATAAAACCACTCTCTTATCACTCAGCCTACACCTTTCACCTCATCCTCAAAGACAGTATGATCCACATTATCTTATACTAGAGGCAATAGAATCTTGGTTCTCAGGACCAGATTAACGAAGCAGTTCTAAGGATGGTAAGGGCCAAAGCCTTGGTTTCAGTGATATTGAATATTTTCTTCAAGTCTCTATATTAGCAGGTATAATCTTGAGTCTGAAGTTACTATAGGCAGGGTTTGATACAGTAGATAAAGCAAAAGTTTGCAAGATGGCTACATCAGCTTAGACTCTGCTGCTCCATCCAATATTCCCCAATAATCATTAGAGAAAGTAGAGAATAGCACATTCAAAGAGAATGCTTCCTGGAAGGGACCAATGCATAATAAAGAGGGCAAAATCTTAGAGTGATAAGTATGGCTACCAGAGATTGCCCTCTGTGAAGTGAAGACCTCTAAGACCTCTAGAATAGGATTGGGATAGCCTTCAGACAGATTGGTAGATAGGTAGACAGACAGACAGACAGACAGACAGACAGACAGACAGACAGATAGATAGATAGATAGATAGAAAATAGATAGATAGATAGATAGACAGACAGATAGATAGATTAATAGATTGATTGACTATTTCTGCTGTATCAGGGAAAATTAGCAGGCATTTAAATCCTCCCCCAGGTCTGGGTGCATGGCAGTCAAGGAACTGAAACTGAGTGCCAAGGTACAAGAACTAAGTAATGTAGATTGTATGACACCAGAGAGTTCATGGCTCTGTTTATGGTGCCTCTAAAATGGAGTTCATCAGTTTCCTTCTCTCACCCCAGTCTTTAGTTGGGAAGTTGCTAGAGCAATACCAAGTCTACCCACACAATATGTATAAGTAGCCTTCACTGATTGGGCTCACCAATTGGTTAATGAATTAGCATTAATTCAACATTCAGGGTCAGATTCTGTCCAACTGATCAAATGGAGGGCTGGGTCCAAAACTGAGTTAGGTAGTAAACAAAGAGAATCAGCAACGAGGTACAAAGAAAATGCATCCAGATGAAAGTTCACGTGGTCCTTTATGCAGAGTTCTAGTATGTAAGATCCATTGAGGATCTCACCACCTTCTCCTGGGCAAGCCAATACTGGATTGGGTTAGTGAGCTTCTCCTGAAACTGTTTAGTCAGTTCGGTTTCATTTTAATCCAGCTTCTGGGTAGTAGAAGATTATATACTCTAGCAAAGACCTTTGACCTTGCTGGAGCCTCTGGATAGGCTAGACTTATTGTTAGACACATTTCTATAAGTATTTGTGGTGCAAACAATATCCTAAACTATGTCTACATAAAATTTAGACTTTGTTGTTGTTGTTGTTCTATTATTTCAGTCCTGTCTGACTCTTTCTGACCACATTTTGGGTTTTCTTGGCAAACATACTGGCATGGTTTGCCATTTCCTTCTCCACTTCATTTTACAGATGAGGAAACTGAGGCAGATCAAGGTTAAGTGACTCATCCAGGATCACACAGCTAATAAATGTCACATTTTTAATTTCACAACAAACATTCTTCAAAAAAAGCAATGCTTTCCCACTCCTTTGTTGCTAGTCACCATTCTTGTTCCCAAGCTTTGGGTTGGGCTGGCTAGGGCTACCTCAGAACACCATTACTGGGGTCTTCACAGAGTGACCTCTTGGTGTTGCAGAAGGAAGCAGCATGGACTAGAAGCAGCAGTAGTAGCCTTTCACCCCTGGAAACTCATTATGGGAATATGCCCAATTTGTGTTGTAGAGATAGTCCCATAAAGTTTAAAACATCAAGGACACAAATCTGCTCATAAAAGTAGACTCACAAATGCAAAATAACTTTACCAGCCTGCTCCACTCATGGTTGCAATCTCTTCTTAATTAGCACTCTATAAACAAGCAGATTGTAAACTCCTTAGGCATACAGACTAAGATGTTTTTCACTTTTGTATCTCCAGTGCCTAGTATAATGTCTTCTGCATAGGAGGCATTTTCCATCAGCAGCAATGCTTGTCTTGACTCCAAGGGAAAACACATCATCATGTCTGGATAAGTTGATCAGTTGAAATTTCATCACCACAAAGAATGACTTAGGTTTTGATACTCTACATCTTCCCAAGTTACTTCCAGTTGCCTCTCCCTCTCTGATTAGAGTCCTCCTAGAGGCTTCCTTCATAGAGGTTAACAATATTCTACACAACCTTATTTTCCGTCAGCAGCTATACTTGGCACGGATCACCAATTACCCCATGATGGACCCTCTTTCTCCCACCCCTGCTTTTCAGCTTCTTGTATGTTTTCTTCCCGTATTACATTGTAAGCTCTTCATGGGCACAGACTGTCTGTTCTTATTTGTATTTACAGTGCTAAGCATTATAAATGTGCTTGGCACATAGTAGGTGTTTAATAAATGTTTATTGAATAGAATTCAATATTTGTCTAATGAATACATATCTGCTTAGTAGGTGGCAGCCAAACTCTATACAGATGCTTGTCAAACATGACATTTCTTCTTTTGTCACCATGTCTTTGCGTTGGCTGCCCTCTATGCCTGATATACCCATTCTCCTCACCTCTACTTCTTAGAATCCTTAGTTCCCTTCAAAGCACAGCTTAAAGGGCAGCGAGATGGTGCAGTGGATAAAGCAACTGGCCCTAGAGTCAGGAGGACCTGAGTTCCAATCCAGCCTCAACCCTGGCCAAATCTCACTTAACCTCATGAAAGAAAGAAAGAAAGAAAGAAAGAAAGAAAGAAAGGAAGGAAGGAAGGAAGGAAGGAAGGAAGGAAGGAAGGAAGGAAGGAAGGAAGGAAGGAAGGAAGGAAGGAAGGAAGAAAACACATTTCAGATCAAATACCACCCTGATTCCTTTCCTAATAGCTACAGGTACTAGTACTTGCGCTAAAAAATTACCTTGTATTCATTTTGTTAATATTCATACATGCACATGTCCTCTCCTCCAATAAAATATAAGTTCCTTGAGGACAAGGATTCTTTTGTTGGGGGGAGGAAGGAATGACTTGTATTCCCAGATCTTACCATAGTACCTGGAACACAATAAGCACTTAATAATTGCTGGTGGTTGATTGACTAACTTTCAAAAAAGTAAAGATATTCTTTCTGGACTAGTGCTCAACCTGAGAGACAAAGGTTGAAGAGAAAGTATGACAGTAATTTTAAACAATTCAAGCTGCAGAAACCATGTCAAAAATCAATTTCTTCAAAGTCATCCATAAATTCTACTATTGAGTTGATGGAACCCAAAATAAAGTCAATAAAATTTAAATCATACTTCAGCTTTTTCTTCTGAAGATTTTTTCTGAAGGAAGGAAATGTCTTAAGTAACACATTTGACATTTGATAATTATAGTCTTAATTCTTAGACACATCTTTGTGCTACCAAAGTCTGGACCTGAGCATCTTAGTGCCAGCATTCCAGTTCTATAACTATAATGCCCTATAAATGGGTACCTTTATGCTGCAACAATACCACTGTGGTTTAAAGGATGAGCTCATCCCCTGTGAAGAACTGAAAATTCATTTGCAGGAAAAATTAGATTTTTTCAACATTTCAACGATGCGTGTACTTGCAAACCTACTGTAGATTCAGTGGACATTAATGCTATATGGCATACTGTTGGGATGTGAAACAATGGCTAATACCATATTTCTCAGATGCCCAAATTCCATTCTTATTCCAAGTCAAATGAAATAATCTCCTTTTGAATCCAAAGGCTTGTTCATGAGAGAATAGCTTTTGCCTATCACAAGAGCCTTGGGGCCGGTATTTATACAGATGTTTTGCTTTTCCTAACAGATGGCTATCTAACATTTATTACTGTTGCAGTGGCTGCTGTCACTTTAAGTGTTTCCTGAAGTATTTTGGCATATTCTACTAAGATTTCCTTAGGTACAAGAGTCAAAGGGTCTCTGCTATTGGAATAGCAATCATTAATTGTTTGCAAGGAGAAGTTAGAAAAGAGGAAAAATATATAGAACATCAGTGTTTTAAAACATTTTATTTATCAAAATGTATTTATGAAAGAAGCCATGAAAGACAAAATCATAGATTTAGGGTAGAAAAGGAAGTTAAGAACCAATGAATCCAAGCCTCTCATTTTATAAAAGAAGAAATTGAAGCCCAGAGAGTTTAAATGACTTTTCACAGAACTCATATCTAGTGGATGTTTGAGGTGGGATTTGAACACAAGTCTTCCTGATTCCACTCTACACATTACGCTATGTTTTCTCTCCCTAAAGATGAACTATGTGCTTGTTGTGGCACAAGGAACTCAATCCAATCTAAACCAATAAGCATTTACTAAATGCCAACTGCAGGCAAGGTACTGTGCTAGGCACTAAGAATACGAAGACAAAAGTAAAGTAAGAATCTCTGCCCTCAAGCAGCTTACATTCTACTATTCTATTACATTCTAATGTGTCAACAAGTAAGTATATATGTCTCATTTGTATTATTGCAAATGGTTGTCTGAGGATGCAGAGAGTGCTAACAGTCTTGTATATTTTTTAATAAAATAACCTCTCGTATATACTCTTTGGGGTCAAATAGTCAATCTATCTACTAAACTTGACTACTGCATAAAAAATAAGCAAACAAACATCTTGTTGTTGTGTTTCAAGTTGAATATTCTGCCAGTCTCAAGAAACCTCACTATATACCTTTTATTGGTATTTTTTGAAACTCCTCAACCCTGCTTTCAATTTCAATTTCTTTGATGAAATAAAGGTGCCTGATCTTCACTTCCCAGTGTAACATTAGCACTTTTAGCATCTCCCCAAGGTGACTGTCTCAGGCAAACAGTCTATCAGTCTCCAATTAGTCCTAAGCATACCGAGGTCTAGCAAATTCTGGACTTATTTAATTATACACAGGTTTTTGCTGTTCCTGGAATTGTGCAGGTATCTAACCAGAGTTCCAATCATCTGAAACCTTAACATGTGCCTTTTTCTCCCCTGCTACTGAAGAAAGCTCACTAATCTTGGTATTTTTCTGTCCCTGAAAGAATCATCCAAAATGGGTCCAAAGGTAACTCCACATAAGAGCCACTAGGGGCATCAAACATATTCATTTGGAGAATTCGAACTCTTGGAGATTGTTCAGTTCAATACAAACATTTGAGTTTTGAGTTCCCTTTTAAATCTTTCGAAAGAGGCATGCCCAATTTTTTATATGCTTCCTTCTGTGAGAGGATGAAGCAAATGAGTGGAAAAGAAGCAGCAGATGCAGTTGGATTATGAAGGCCAGTAAGCTGCGTGGTTAAATTCATTGAAATTAGGGTCATTCACAAAAGTGTGAAAAGCAGCTAGATGGCACAGTGGATGGAACACCAAGCCTGGAGTCAGGAAGACCTGAGTTCAAAGCTGGCCTTAGACGCTTACTAGCTTTCTGACCCTGGGCAAGTCACTTAACTCCGTTTGCCTCAGTGTCCTCATCTGTAAAACAAGCTGGAGAAGGAAATGGCAAACCACTACAGTATCTTTGCCAAGAAAACCGCAAACGGGGTCATGAAAGTTAGGTACAACTGAGCAACAACACGAAAAGGTGATGTAAAAAAGATAAATGACAGGAAGAGAAATATAGAGGTAAAAGAATGATAAGGGCATTGAGAGGAAGAGATGATACTGAGCCACAAACTCATGTTAATAGACATACTGTTAAAAAACCAGCAAATCTGTACATAACAGATTTCCAAGTCCTAATTGGTAACTTACTCATTACAAGCAATAGTCAAAGAAACAAAATCCCAACACCAAAATATTGATTGTAATGGATTTATAATGTGTAAGCTGTGTCCTTTCTTTACTTTTTTGTTTAAATGCCTCACATATATCACAGTATCAACATGTGGTCATCCAGAGAGGAAATTAATTGTTAGGATTTGTGTGTGAATAATAGTAGTGACCCATTTATGCAACATTTTATGGTACAAAGCACTAGCTATGCCTTATCGTATTTGATCGTCAAAGCGACCCTGTAGGAAGGTTGTACAAGTATAATTTTTCCCACATGAAAGATGAGGAAATGGCTAGGTGGGATGGTGTACATTTATAATCCCCAATGCCAAGGAGTCTGAGGCTAGATCTTGAGTCTGGAGTTCTATGCTGCACTGGATAAGCCAATCAAGTGCATGCTTCAAGTTGGCTAGTTCCTGGAAACAGACAACCACCAGGTTGCTTAAGGCAGGGCAAAGTGGTCCAGGTTCAGAAAGTAGATTGAAGCTTCTGTGCTGATCTTTACTGCAATCAAGCAGAGAGAGAGACAGAGACAGACAGACAGACACACACACACACAGAGACAGAGAGACAGAGACAGAGAGAGACAGACACACACACATACAGAGAGAGAGAGAGAGAGAGAGAGAGAGACAGAGAGAGAGAGAGAGAGACAGAGAGACAGACAGAGGCAGACAGAGACAGACAGAGAAAGACTGAGACAGAGACAGAAACAGAGTGACAGAGAGACAAAAAAAAGAGAATATTCCCACCACAAGTAAGTGAGCATAGCAGAGCCTCTGGGTGATCTCATGGATCAAAGAATGGACTTGGAATTACGAAGATCTGGGTTAAAACCTGCATCAGACACTTGTTAGCTGTGTGACTCTGGATGTCACCTACCCACTCTCAGCTTCAGTTTCTTTATCTGTAAAATGTGGATAATAGTAACACTTACTCTCCCAGCATTGTTGTGAATATAAAATTAGATGATATTGGTAAAGCACTTTGAAGCCTTAAAGCATAATATATATTTTAGATATTGCTAATGAGAAATTTTAAAATTACAAATGGCATGAAAATTAATAAAAGTATTTAAGGGGGTAACTGCTGAAATAGGATTTTTATTTTATTTAGGTCTGGAACTATATATTTATATATACTTACTATATATATATGTATATATATATATATATATATACCATATGGTAAATATATACATATATTTACCATATGGTAAATATACAGTCTGGAACAATATATTTAGGTCTGGAACTATAATTTCTTCTCAAAATGGAAGTTTCTATGTAGAAAATCCCTGCAGCAAAACAAATTAGAAACTCCTCTGCTACCTTTGCTCTTAGAGAGTTGCCTAAGCAATAGGAGTTTAATTAGCTTTCCCTTGGTCAAACAGCAACAAGTAGGACTTGAACTCAGGTCTTTCTGACCCCTCTACCCACTACATGAGATTGTCATTTAAAATATATGACAAACCAGCTTTATCAAGAAATTAAAACATCTCCATTTCATCCATTCTGCCAATTTGCCCATTCACACGTGGAGCTGGCGGCTTCATTATTCAGAAATACGTGAGGTGTCATCATATTTTCATTTTGTTTATTAGATGGTGAGTCAAAGAAATAAGAAGACGTTTGGTGATAGCAACCACACATTACAAATCCATAAGATAATAAGCATCAAGTGTGAACAATTGCTTTTCAGCTATGTCAAAGGACACTACCTCTTCTAATAAGTAGCCTTACACAGCTGAGATGAAATTCGCTACCGACCAGGTCAACACCTGCAGTAATCTTAGTGTTTGATGGCGGCATTCAGTTGGAAGCATCAAAGTAGTACATGAATGAAAGAATAAGCCAGATGTTGGTTTACCTGACACTAAAGCATGTATAAATAAGCATCCCCTCTAGCCTTCCATAAAAAGGCTGGTGCTTTGTTCTCAAAAGGTATTCACGAGGAGGTACCTCCTTTCTGAAGACTGAGATAGATGGAAGGATTGTGGAGGAAAAGAGGAGAGATTAAAGGCCTTTATTTATACATTGATAAATTATAGCAGCTTGTGTACACCATTCAGTTGTCATCTAATTGAGATGCCCATTCAGTGGAGGCAGGAACCAAATTCACCTTGACACATGATTTGTCATGGGAGATAAAAATTGAACATTGTTTGGATCAGTTTTAAGAAGCTGGCTAAAGAGGATTTCTGTCATATCTTTTTTTTTATTCTTTTTTTTTCTTTTTTGCTTACAAAAAGTGTTCACTGTAGGTCTGTGAATAATGATGATGACACATGAAAGCTCTTCCCTAACAAACCTGATTATCCAGTATTCCCAAAAGGAATTTCTTTGATGTTGCATCAGGTTGTAGGGTGGCTGGCAAAGGTTAAACATATTTTTTTTAAAAAAAGCTCTAAGTAGATTGTTGACTAAAATAGTATGGTTTTACTCACTGGAAAAATAATTCTTGACATAAAATGTTGTTCACAGGTCAACAGGCCAAGAAAAATATTTGAATGTTTTGTGATTCTTATTAATATTTTTGCTGGACTGTCACGCTTTCAATTTTCTTACTTGACATATACAAAACTGTGGAGATAAGGACTCTTTTTCTTAGGTCCTTAGGAATCCCTTAAGATGTCCTTATTCCATCTTTCTTTTTTTTCTTTTTCTTTTTTCTCCAAAGGAAACTACATCTGCCAAAACAGATCAGCGACTGCTCCGCAACTTAGAGTCTTAGAGAGTTGCCAGGGGAACTGAGAGTTGATGTGATCTGACCAGGTTCACATCCCCAGTAGGTATTTCTGCAGGCAGAACATGGACTTAGGTCTTCCTGACTCCTCTACTCACTATGACATGTAAACTCACACAATAGGTATAAATTCAAACCCTAATGAACTTTAAGTTTCAGGCACAGATCAAGTCCAGACTACCATAGCAGTTGAGGTACAATGCCTTATCAAATGGGTCACTGAGTTTTCCACAGAACATTTTCATGTTGGATAATAGTGAATTATGATTTCCTAGCCCTAGCTGAGCAGGTCTAGCCTAAAAACAGACCCTGGTAAAAAGCAACACTCTTATTTTACAGGTACTGGCAGAACTTAGATTAGCCACAATGGTGTCAGTTTAGCAATAATGATTGGACAACTTGTTGGATTTTTTCTCCCAGCCTCCATGTCTTCATGATAGATTCCCCTTGTTTCTTGGCAACCTTACTGCTGCTGTACATGGATTAAGGTTTCTAGAAGATGACCATGACTAATTGAGAACAAAGGTCTGAGTAATTCTGCCTCATACTTATAGAGGCAGAAAAGTGCATTGCCTACAGTGGGACTTGGAGTCAGATGACCTGAGTATACATCCTGCCAAAGACACTTAAAGGCTATGTGATAGTGAACAAGTCATTTTATCTCTATGATTCAAAGTCAACAAACATTTATTAAGTGCTTACTATGTGCTAGGCACTGTGCTAAGCCATAGAAATACAAAAACAAGTAGAAAGACAATCCCTTTTCTCAAGGAGCTTACATTCTAATGGGTGGAAAGAATACGTAAAGGAAGCTGAAAAATAGAACTGGAGATGGGACTTGGGGAGGGGCTTGAAAGTGATCCCGAAGGCATGAGAGAGAATGTCTGGGAGAGTCAGGAGTGCAGACTGGAAAGCCTGAGTTTCCTCTTCTAAAAAAATGGAATAATATTTCTATTACCAATTTCATTGGGCTATTAACTAATTCATTAATGGTAATGTAGACCTTTAACACATTAGATAAATCATACGGAAAATTTATGGGAGGACAAAAAACAAGAAACCATATAGGATTAAAAGTTATGGATATGTAGCCATCAGTGCCAGTAGAAGTACTGATATTAATTCTGAAAACATTAGTTTCTTGAATTTTTTCTAATGACTTGACCTTCAATTTCCCTAATGTAGGGAGCCCTGAATAGAAACTTCCTCAATCAACACAGGTCAACACTTTTTCTGCAACATATAGTCTTAGAGAATTATATGGGGACACTGAGATGTTAAGTGATAGGGTCACACAGACATTATATGACAAAGTCAGGGCTGGAACCCAGATCTCCAAATTCTGAGGCCAGCATTCTATTTACTCTGCTTCCTCTTGATTTACTGAAATTCTGAAGTATAATGGTTATAAAGAGATGGGTCTGAAAGACATGTTTGTGAGTTAAGGAGAATTTTTGGAAGAAATGTTGGGATGGATGCATGGAGGCTATAGAAGGGTCAGGGTCATGTGTACCTAATCCCAAGCACCTGCTCTACCTCTTAAACTATGTTCCACCTGTCAACTGCTAGAAACCTGTCAAATCTCCAGGCAAATATTCTGTGAAATCTTAAACTCAGTCATGCCTAGACTACCTAGCTTTTCACGAGCTAATCTTAAAAACATTGGGAAAAGAGCCCCTCTAATTCTAAGTACTACAGTGTGTGTCTTACAATGCTCTAAGTTTGGATTCATGCTTATTTTCAATGTCAGCTTAATTTCACCTAAAGAAAATTTAAAAAGTAGGACCTTTAATTTTCTCCATGTGCCATAGTAGAGAAACTAAGAAAGGTTCATCCTGAGCCCATGAACATTCCTGCTTTGAGTACATATTATCATATGTATTTTTGTGCATTTGACTTTAATTCACATTGGTCCTTTTAACTCTAGGCTGCCTTTCCCACCTTTAAACAACGAATTTCTAAGTGAATCCCCTGTCTCTATTAGCCACATGGTGGAAGGGAGGTAAATCTGTACCTTTCCCCACTTAACACCTCTTCACAAACGGTAAAGAGAGAATCAATACTATGCATTCCAAATCTTAGTAAAGAGATTTTTTAGATTATTCACATTTTGCGTAATCTGTACCACTGATCTTCTCCATTAGCATGGATAATTGAGAATTCATTGTATTTAACTTGACTTCTCTATAAAGGAGCCACAAAAATTTCTGGCCCTTAAAGCAGTTTCAATGGATGAAATTAATTAAGAGAAAGAATTTGAGGTCCTGGGATAAGAGTCATTGCAAAGTACTTTCAAGTTACAGCGCCATGGCTGGACATTATGCTTATTTCTTTGATCTGTCTTTTGCTTAATGAGATGATATGATTTTTTTAAGGTAATCATTCCATTCTGAAGCTTTGCTGACATCACAAACCATCAGGGCAAAGGATGGAAATAAGATACTCACTCCTCTCGGCTTCCTGTGACTGATTTCATGGAATGACCTTGCAGTTATTAAATATAGTCCAACCTGCAAACCTGCACTTTACTACCTCCGGCAGCCTGTTTTAAGTGATCATTTACCCCCCAACATTTCTGCTATAATTTGATGCTTAAAGATCAGTTAATGGAGGCAACCAATTTATCCTGGTCCCTGGGGTGGTCACCGAGAGGAGGTTTCACTGTTTCAATACAATTAAAAAATGCTTCCAGGGCTCAGTGAACTTGGTTATACAAGAAGGTTATGGCAACAAAGTCTGTTTTCTTTGGAAAATTGTTACTAAGCACTGACCTTAGTGAAGTATACAGCTTGCTAAGAAGAATAAAAGCCCAGATGCTGAGCACTCTGAGAAGAATGGCCAAATTCAAGCAAGCACAGGGTATGATTTAAAGCAAGGTATGCATTGGAACGAAAAAGAAAGAATAGAAACTTTTCTCAGGAATGTGCATTTTGTGTACTGTGGTTTGTGTTGAAACAAAACTTTTTTTTCTTTTCTGACTCTGAAGTATGTTCAAGACAAAATTACTGAAAATAGTTTTTGGGACTGTACTATAAAGCACAGAATAAGATTATGGCCAGTAATATTTGGGAGAATTATGGTTAAAAAAAAGCCCAACAGTCAAATTATTTTGTTTGTTGTTTAAATATCCACTAAGTCTCTGGTACCTACAGCTGGAAAAGCATGATCCTTACTCCAAGGTCTAAGTGAAAGGTATATGTATGTGTGTATGCGTATATGTATATACATATATATATATATACATATACATGTGTACACATACGCACATATTCATACATGCTTGTATGTATGTATAATATATAATGCATATTAATATATAAACATAACTAGGATTTTGTAAAATTCAAATGACAAGGAAGCAAAGAAATCAATTTGATTGTTGCTTTAAATGCAATAAACATTTTTTTTCTAAGAGTTACTTGTAACACTTACAGATTCTCAACACTGCTTTGGGTCACCACCTAAGGTTGAATGGTTTAATCATCTTTAGATGTTGATTATCTTGTCTATATTGAGCAGTAGTCTGAGACAGTGGATAAGGAACTATCCTTATTTACTCTCTTACGAGTTCCCTATAGTAGAGGTCTAGTCCCTAATCTTACATATGCAAAGAAGCATATGTGCACATGTATGCATGTGTATGTGGGTATATATATTATAACATATATATATAGTATTTAATATAATGTATAACTATATATAATATATACGCATTCACATAAATAGATGTATAAACATACACACACTTATATATGTGTCACAGGCCTATAATTTTGTGATTTATTGCTATAGAGAAGTCCTATTGAAAAAATTCCTTCTACCAATACATATTGGCAACTGTATAGCCTTTAGGGAGTTGCCTGGGACACTGAGAAAGCAAGCGACTTGCTCAGGGTCATACAGCCAGCATATCTTGAAAGGGAAGTTTGAACCCAGGTCTTCCTGGTTTCAAGATCATTATGCCATGCTACTTCTCAAGTATCTAATGTAGATAAGATGATGAACATTTAAGATGGACCTAAAACACTTGTTCTCAACTTTAGGTTGTGACACAAATTAGGCTTAATGAGAGTCTATTAAAGTGTCACGAAGCACCCCCAGACACATACATGCTTTCCAGATATTTAGACAAACATGAAGCAGCATTAGAAATGGCTTTTCTGGAAAGAAGATGGTCAACAGGAAAATTTAGCTTCTGGAACATCAACTCTTCTAGGTATAACAATAATAAAAACAGAAACACCATTGCGTTCTTTTACCATCAATAACATTAAGATAGACTGACCTATCATTAGCTCTTTCATTGGAGTCAAGGCCATTTGTGATTCTTGCCTGAGTTCTGTGAAGTAGAAAAGTCAGTGAAAAGCCCATAGTAGGCTCTACACTTAGATGAAAGGTTAGAGGGTTGCTTTTATATTGTGATGACCATTGTTATACTTAGATTTAACACATTAAAAAATAGTTCCCTTTCTAGTCTTAGAGAATAGTCTAAAATTGGTGTCAAACTTAGAATCTCTTCTATTATATTAAGACATCTCCAAAAGTACCTTCCATGTGAAGCCTTTCTTGATTCCAATAGATCCTAATGTCCTCCTTCTCAAAATTATCTTGTATTTATTTTTTACATATTCTGTATGTACTTATTTATGCACATGTTGCCTCCCCTGATAGAATGTTTGCTCTTTGAGAGAAAGGACTGGACTGTTTCCATTGATACCAATATTCTTGATGAAAAACATGCCAATTTCTTTAATGCCAATATTCTCCCCAATAATTAACTATGAGGGTTGGAATTAAGGAAGCTTGAAAGAATAAAAATGACTAGTAACTCAAAGGGCAGTGGAAAGATTTGTGGAATAAGTAGGTCTTTGCCTTCTCACACTGCATTTGAGAATTTACATATAACAGATGATCACAGGATCATATAGAAGGGACCAAAGAGTCTATATAGTCAAAACTCCTCAGTTTACAGAAAAAGAAACTAAGTTCCAGGGAAGTTAAATAACTTACCAAGGTCTTCTGCACTGCCTTCAACCTCCACAGTCAACTTACCCTGTCAGTTACCCTGATCTTGCCTCCACTAGTGAGTGCTTCCACTTACGTGATTTCCTGATTTCACTTTGGAGTCTTCATTTTTGTGGGCCATACTCATTTCCTTGGCTGCAAGAAGGATGATATCTATCTAAAGAACCATACGGATGTACAAGGTTTTCTCGTTGATGCAAAGAATCAACATAATAGAAGGAAACAGTGAGATCAGAATAGTGACCAGGGCCCAGTACCAGAATGTCTTGGGAAGATAATCCTTAATGAACTTCCAGCAAAAAGGGATGAAAAATCTTGCTTCTGGGATCTCTGGAATCTACACCTTCCATGTAATCACTTCCACATACTTCCCAATATCTAAGTCTTCTGCAGAGGAGCTGAGAGTATTTGTTGGTCTTCAATGTCTCCACAAACAGCTTGAGTACTTCCTTGTTAGCCCATAGCCTGCACCCCTGTTCATGCAGCCCTGCTTCATCTTGGGCTTGAATCCAAAACAAATGAGCTTGGTTAAATAGTGTCTGGAGATCAACCATTACAAATTGTACAGGAAGATGTAGGTGTCACCATCAGCCTTGTGAACTAATCTTCATCTTCCAGGAAGTGGTCATGGAAATCCCAGAAGGCTTTGATGTTCTCCCAGTAGAGCTAGTCCCTGCCTTCTTCAGTTTACAATCTCGTCATGAGGAAGTCTCTTTTTTCCTCAGAGCTCATGAAAATATTTCATTTCAGTATGTTCCCAAGTGGCCATGCTTGACCTTTTCTCTTGAGTTTCTGAAGTCCCAGCAGACAACCTTCACATTCTAGTAGAACTGTTTGACCATGTGCTTATTCTCATCTCTATGCTGGCCAGAATCTGAAATGTAGTCCATTTGACCTTCAAAATTATCAGGTCAGAGGGGCAGCTAGGTGGCACAATGAATAGAAGACCAGCCCTGGAGTCAAGAGAACCTGAGTTCAAATCTGGCCTCAGACACTTGACATGCTTACTAACTGTGTGACCTTGGATAGGTCACTTAACCCCAATTGCCCTGCCTTCCCCCCTCAAAAAAAAACATTATTGGGTCAAAGTGCTCTGAGTGTCTCATGTATGAATCAAGGAGAACATAAGGCTAGATCTTGGACGGATTCTCAAGGACTATATGCAAGAGCCAGTAGCACAGAAAGGAGCCCATTGCAGAGTCATACATGAAGACAAACAGGTTGAGACAAACAGGCTGAGCAGCAAACGTGAGGCTAATTTTATAGGAGCCCTTCAGTAAGGATACTGGCATCAGCAAAGTTGTACCCCCTGGCACTGGCACTGGCAAAAGCCTTGGCTCCTCCTTCTTAGTACTCGCCCTTGCTGTCTTCTCAGGAGGCATCTCTCAGGCTGCTAAACCAAGGTGACTGAGGCAGAAGGTAGCAGAAATGAAGGCCTGAGCACTGGATTTAGAGTCAAAAGAATTGTGTTTGAATCCTGGCTTTGCTACTTACTCATATTATATGAACTTGACAAACTCATGTCATCTCTCAGAGATAGTTTCCCCATCTGTAAAATAACAGGTGGAACCATATAAACCAGATGGTTTTTTTTCAGCCTCTTCCCACTCTAAATTTATGAGACTATGAAATTTAACATTGATTCAGTAGGCCCAATTCACTATATCTCATCTATATTGTTCTATGCTCATTGAGAACTAGCTTTCTTCCAATGTGATATTTCTAATGAGCTACAATGAAATAAAACGGTGAAAACTTTCATTTGCAACTTGATATATTAGAATTGCACAGGTTTTATCATCATCTCTACTCAGATCTCCCAAATCTACATATCATGCCATAATCTATTTTTAGATTTTGAATTCTGAATTGTGACCTTCCTGCTGGACATCACTATCTATCACATACACTTTCAACATCTGATGATATGTGTAAAACTATCATCTTTCCCTTAACACTGTCATTTATCCTTCCAAATTTCCTTTTTTTCTGTCAAGGACACTATCATCTTCCCATTTACCCAGATTCATTAATTCAGTCATCCTTAGTTCTTCCTGCTTCCTCACTCTCCATATTCAAGTAGTTGACAAGCCTTGTTCAATCATCGACATCATTATTTTTCATTTATTCCTTTCCTTTCATTTGCATATCCAGCACCCCATGTTCAGGTCTTCAGTATTTCTCACCTAGACCATTTTAGTAGTTCCCTAAGGTTGTTCCTTTCTTCTAGTCTCTCTCTTCTCCAATATAGTTATCTCTTCCACATCACGATTTTCCCCGTTGCAGCTTCAATATATCCCGAGTTGGCATAAAAAAAATTAAATAAGAGCTTTTAGGAGAAGCCACAGATGACACTTGAAGGCCAGCTGATGACACAGAGGAGGTTTAGAAATTTAGAAATGCACAAAATATATTTATAGCATTGTGCAATATGGCTTATAACCAAATACTTAACCCAAATTTTACAATAAGTTACTGTAAACACCACATAAAAGAAAAAAAAATTCAGACTTCTCTGTTATGGAGGACCAAAAAAATTTATGCAGATTTTCCAGATCACAGGGGCACCATGCCCCTAACCCCCAAGATATGGAATGGATAACTGTATAGCTGTCGAACTTTTATTACTAAAACACAGATCTGCCTCTTTTTCTCAGAAATTTTCAGTCAGTTCCTATTGTCTCTAGGATAAAATACCATAAAGTATTCAACCTGACATTTAAGGCTTTCTATGGTCTGGCTTCCCCTTACCTTTCCAGCCTCTTTTAATACTATACTCCTTTACAAGTTTTACATTCCGACCAAACTATAGTGAGTTGTTTCCTGAACTTTTTACCTCCAGTCTCCTTGCATTGGAAATGTCCCTCAAGCTTAGAAAGCAAACCCCTCTCCTCTCCAACTTTCAGAATCCTTATCTTCTTTCCAGGCTCCATTCAGGTATGGCCTCCCTAGTGAAGACTTGCCTGATTCTGCTTCTTTCCCCAGTTTGTTAATCCTCTCTCCTTCCTCCAATTACCTTAGAATTACTTATCTGAGGATGTGCTGTATTCCCCACCCTTCCTACCTCAGGTGCTCTTTTGTCTCAGTTTCTCACAGGGGTTTGTATGAATTGCGTAAAACCTAAATTACAGACAGTACTGATAATAATGTCTTATAATAACATAACAAAAAAGTTAGTTTGCTAAATATTTTTCATAAAAATTTAAAATATGGAGAAATCAAGACCCAGAGAAAAGATGTGACTTGACCAAGGTTACAGTACCCATCATAGGAAGAGATAAGGATTAAAATTAGAGTTCCTAGAAACATTATCTGTATTGGTATGCACTAGATTAGGGGTATGGAACCTGCAGTCTCAAGGCCACATGTGACCCTCTAGGTGATCAAGCATGGCACTTTGAATCCAAACTTCACAGAACAAGTTGCCTTAATAAAAGGATTTGTTCTGTAAAACTTGAACTCAGTCAAAGGCCCACACCCAAGGACCTAGAAGGCCACATATGGCCTAGAGGCCACAAATTCCCCACCCTGCACTTGTGTTTATCCTTCCTTCTTGAAGAGGACCATAACATCAGGGAAATGATGACATGACTTGCAGTTGACTTTGATTTGAGTGATGGAGGGTTGTGCAAGGTCACCAGCCTCACTTTCTCCTCCAGAACCATCTGGGTCCAGGGGCCTAATATTTACCAGGTCCATTGGAGATGGCCGAAGATGCGGTAGGAGACCCTGGGCATTTCAGGCTAAGGTCTTTTCAGGTTCTCACTTTGAGTGAGGTAATGGCCATTCAGTGAATAGACATCTTTGAGAAGTTAATCAAGAGAAGGTCCCTTTAATTAAAAACTCAAAAAAAAAAAAATTAAACCGGGAGGGGAAGACCTTCAGGGCTCCGGGCCAAAAGGGAAAGTTACTATTTAGTATTTACATTCACTCTGTGCTAGGAGGGCAGGGACCTATTGTCCAATCTATGAGCTCAAGAGCGAGTTAGGTTTAAGGCTTGGTTTTTGAGAAAGAAATCTAGCCAGTAAACACCATTTAAGGAGGCAGACTTTAGCCATCAAAATGTACCTTCCTTTGGGCAGAGCACCCTCAGGAGGGAGAGCAGAGCAGAGCAGAAGAGAGGACAGGAGAGGAGATGGCTCTGGAGGAGAAGGTGAGGCTGGTGGCCTTGCATAGCCCTCTATCACTCAAATCAAAGTCAACTGCATGTCCTTACCTCATTTCCCTGATGTCATAGTCCTCTTCGAGAACAAAGAACAAATATAACCTGTGTGTAACCTCTCCTCCCCTCCCCTCCCTCCCTTCCCCTCCCCTTCCCTCCTTCCCTTTTCTAACCCTCTGCTCTCCTCTCCTCTCCTCTCCTTTCCTCTCCTCTCCTCTCCTCTCCTCGCCTCTCCCTCTCCTCTTAACTGAACCAAACACTTTAAGATGGCTTTGCGATAGAATGCTTTCAAGAACCTTAGTTTAAAATGTTAGCAATTCTATATGTTGACTTCAAGTTGAAAGATATCAATACAGATGGATACTACACATCCCATCTAGCTGACCTCCCTGACCATTTCTTTGCCACTTGTCCCACTATGGCATTCCCTTCTGAAATTTTATCTTTCCCCCTTCCCCTCTCCCATTAACCCACTCTGTATTAGAACTCCAGCCCTAGGGCCAAATTATCCTGACTGGTGAGTAAGTAAAGTGCAAATCCACAGAGTCCATTACTTATAGCTAGCTCCAGACCAACTATACCATACTTCACATCCTGAGCTGATCCAAATCCACATTCTGGAGCTAGTTCCTACTAGCTTGGGAGAATCAATTGTTAAATTTTCAGTGTGAATATATATACCTCAGGAATCTATAAATCAGGGCTTGGTTTATTGTTTTGTTGATTATATAGATTTGATGGAGTGTTAGAAAAAAATATTTCTAATGAAGACTAAACTTAAGTGTGTTGTGGGTACATTTTTACCCCAGAGAGCCAGCTGTTAAACATTTGTCACTGTCCTCTGCTCACATACTTGTAGTCATCTTCTTTCTCTCTGCCCTACCATTTCTCCTGACACATTCCTTTCTACTTGGAAGGTTTTGAACTGGAAGTTACCTGTTTGGACCTATTTATTAAGAAGAATATTTTGACAGCTATATGAGGGACTAGAGGCAGGATATCAAATAAGGAAGTTGTTAAAATAATCTAGACAAGGAATAATGAGACACCCTGAACTGGGGTGTATGTAGTGGTACCAGGTTATGCACCTGAAACTATTTATTTATATATTCTGCATGAAGAAGATTAGAAAATAAGTAAAAATTGAGCCAATTATAATAAATTATTTAACACATATAAGAGTTTACTACTAGTTTACACTTATTAATACATTATAGTATTTTATGGGAATAAGATGATTCACATTCATATCTCATTGATTCTCATGGAACCTCAAGAATTTAGTAGTGCAAATATTTTAAAAATTTTACTGTTTGAAATATCACGTATGTGTAGCAATAATAATAATAATAAATCATACTAATAATGTTTATATAGTACTTTTTTCAACCTATAGAATTTGAAGTTAAAACCATCGTGTTTGCCTGTATTCTTTCCTTAAAAACAAAATTAACCTTATAAAAACAAACTAAGTATCTACATTTCAGAAGCAGCTGTTTCACAGAGCGCTCTGTCATAGTCAACAGCAGTTAGAGCTATGTCACAAAACATTCAAAGAAAGGCAAGGTGATTTCAATACAGGTGCCCTATGACATCAGCATCATGCACATGTTGCTCCTTTTAAAACATTAGAGAATCATCTGCTTCCATTTTTCCATTGATAAAAACCTCATGTCAGCCTTGGAGTCTGATGACTTGAGCTTCATTTAGCCATAAACATGGAAAATGACAGGCCATTCTGACCATACCCAAGAAGTAGATGCCTGAGAAAACCCAAACCACTACGTGGTGCTTTCTTTGGCCTCCATGGTAGTAAACAAGACTTCATCTGTGCTTGGTTGGTTGACAGGCCACCTTGGAACCCTTTCAGAATGTGTGTTTCTCTAACAGTTCCATCTGTGGCCAGTTAGCTGAGTTGGTTAGAGGCTGGTGCTAATGAGGCCAAGACTGTGGCTTTGGCCAGTGAGAGTCCCTCTGTTCCATGGCCACAGGCTTCACCCTTCACCCCAGCCAGCTGTCCCAGAAACATGTGTCCTTGGTCACAAAGAAGACCGGGTGAGAATGTGCAGATGGATCAGTACAAATCTATCAACACTACTGGAAAAAACAACCCTAAGCACACGCCCCACTGACAGTAGGTTAGTTGCATCAGCTTCTCACATGGGGAAACACAGCCATGCTACTATTCATTTTGGCTTTGAAGGGAAGCCATTGCAATACAATAGCCCATATGAGATAACTGCATTCTTGTCTCTACCCATTGATTCTTTCTTAGACCTCTTTCCATCCCAAATATGTTATACCTTTCAAATGTAGTTTATATCTTATGAGATCATTATTATGGTTTATCGTTATAACAATTCAACGAAATTGGTTTTCCTCTTTGAGATAAGGCACACACATTTTCCAGGAACTAAGAGGGAAAAGTTGTCTAGTTTCTCCCTTCCAAGATCTTCTTCCCTCATTTGCAGTGAAACGAGCCCATAAACAGAAAGCTTCTTGGCTCTCGACTTAAATTCAACAGTGACAAGCATTTAACAAACACCTGTGATGTGCCAGGGAGTAGGCTAGGCCCGCAGGATACAAAGTCAAAAATTAAATAGTCTATGCCCTCAGAGAGTTTACATTCTCTGCATCTGCTGCTTTGCCTCCTTTCAACTCCACGGAAAAAGATGCCCCTACTGGGATAAGCTCATCACTTCTAACCCCATTACCATGCTGGTGACTCAAGCCTTGATTGCCATCACCTCCCTAGCCTCTTCTCTCCTCTGATTGGAGAGCTGGAGGGGGAAGAACCAACTCTTCCCAAAACCTTCCTTTACAGATACTAGACTCTCAGATGATTCTACTTTACACCTGCAGCTCTTCCTGGTTTAAACTTCAGGGAACAAGATGTTCCTGAAATAGGCACCACTTAGATTCTCCTTCCTGCTCTGTGACCCCCACTTTCCTCTCTCCTTTTATATATTGTATACCTTCCATTAGATTTAACTACCCTTCTTTTATTAATTGTATCCCCAGCACTTAGCACAGTGGGTGCTTAATAAATGTGATTGGATTAGATTGGAGGAAACAACACGTACCCAGAAAACTAAATATAACATATAAAGGAAACAAAATGCAAAGTGATTTCAAGGAGTGCAGAGGAACACTAATAAATGGAGGAGTCAGGCAAGGTCTCTTGAAATATGTAGATCTTCAGCTAGGTGCCTCTAAGGGAATTAGGGTAACTTATTAGTTACCAATAAAGTACTTAAGGGTATCTCTAGGGATGTGCTTTACTACCAATTCTTTTAAAAAATATGCATACTTTAAAAAATATCTTGGAGGGGGAAAGGCAGGGCAATTAGGGTTAAGTGACTTACCCAAACCCACACAGCTAGTAAGTGTGTTAAGTATCTGAGGCTGGATTTGAACTCAGGTCCTCCTGAGTCCAGGGCTGGTGTTGCACCACCTACCTGCCCCCATACTTTAAAATTTAATGTGCATTATTAACATTTTTGCCATCACCTAAAACATTACAATCAACAAAACAATAAATCAAGTTCTAATTAGTACTGTTTGTTATTTCCAAGGTATAAATGCTCACACTGAAAATTTAACAATTGGCTCCAGCATACCCCTGGATATCGACCTCCAAAAGTTGCAAACACTGGACTGTGGTCTTGTCTCTATTTCTCTCCATAGCCCTTCAGAACCATACTGTTCTGAAATTGGGACAGTGATCAGTTCATTCTCTGGTTGGTCCAAATGAGAACTTTAGGCTAGGAGAGAGGCATACTACAGATAAAAAAAAAAAAACTCTCTCTCTCTCTCTCTCTGTCTCTTTCTTCCTCCCTCTCCCCCCCATCTCTCTCTCTCTCTCTCTCTCTCTCTCTCTCTCTCTCTCTCTCTCTCTCATAGACATATTATAGATAGATGTATTTATGCTTATATGTAAAATAAAATTAAAATATAAAAATGAAATTAATGGGATTTTCAAAATTAAATTTTGACCCCACCATATGGCATGAAAATGATAGTGAAACTGTCCTCAAATTCTTGCCTTTTTAAAACATAATCATCTTTATCCACGGGCACAGATATGAATCCTCTCCCACCCCTCAAGAAGATTGGATTATCGTTACTCACTATTCTAAAAGAAAAGAAGTGGCCTTAGATTAAATAATTATTCCTAAAGGAATTTGCTTCGATTTCTTTTGAAATGTTCTAAGATTTCATTTTATAAGAGGTGAGGAAATCCCATTACATCTTTGTCTGCTATTATAGCAGAGCACATCCAAAAATGATGTTGCTTAGATTTCTCTAGACTAAACTTTCCAGTTTGACACCATGGAGACACTTGAGCAATAGTAAACTGAGGAAAGAGGATATGGGTGGAATAATGTGCCTTTGGCGAGCTCTACAATTTGCTGCACTAGGAGTATCAGTTTGCACCTTTTGCAGCCCAGTGAAAGTTCCACTTCCAGGTAAAAAGGCTCCTTGCAAATACGGAGCAGGCTAATCAAATTAGTGTTTCTATTCTGGTTCAATTAGTTCCCCATCAGCTTTATTCATCCTTGAACCAAATGACGCTTCATGGTATTAAATTTTTTTTTCTTAGTGCACATGGGTATCCCATGAAATGTACTTCTATATGCTTGTACTCATTTGCTTTCATGCTGGAGCATTCGTTTAATGCTATTGTTTGTATCTCTCTTTGGACATGGCATGTTATAGATGAAATATATTCACTTTATCTTACTTAGAATTAGACCACCATGATAATTCTCAATGGTCTTCAATTATGCAGTCCTCATGCGCTCTGGCCATCTTCCTTTTCTGACTAGAATTCAGTTTCCATCTTTGGGTCCATGGCTACATAGGTGAGCTTTCGCCTTACCTTGCCCAGAACCATACCATCATGCCATTTCCAGGCCTTTCCAAATCTAGCTGCTATGTATGTATCATCTTCCCATCTCCTTAACATCCCCCATTTTTAGACCAGGAAAACTCAGGAATAGAGCCAGGTATGTATGTATCCATTACTAACAGCTACCTCCAATGCCATACTTTCAGGACTTCTCCTTGTTGCTGACTCATAAGCTATGCTAAATGGGGCTCTGATTGATCCTCACTTTCTGTTCATTATAGTGGAACAGAGGAATGAAGTCAGGGGCAAAATAAGCTGCCATTCTTCTTTCGTGACTCCATTGCCCATATGTTCTTGCCAGTTACCAGCATCTTTACTTCATTGCCAATCCCAGGCCAAGCTTCATTTCTTTTCATATGGTCTTGGTTTTATGGGTGGGATCACCCTAAGGCAGGAGATTGACAGCTTGTCAGATAAGCTTAGATATAAGCAAGCCATTAATCAATCTAGTGACCCTATCAAAAAAAGGAAATGAGATTAGACTATTGTTAGTTTTTATTTTTGTTAACTAGCCCAAGTCCTCAATTACAAATTATTAGCCCATCAGGTTGGCAAATGTGGCAAAAGACACGAGAGATAGACACACTATGGAATATTGGTGGAATTGGTTCAACAATTCTGAAAAAAAAAATTTGGAATTACACTTTTTGAAAGGTCAATAAACTATCACTTGGTTATTTCCAAACAGTGCCACCTGTACTGTGGCCATTCACTTTCTCATTTAAACACAACTTATACTTAGTCACTGGGACCCTGGGATCTGATAGATAAACTTTCAACTTCTCTTTCTTGAAACCATATCATAATGCCATTCCTAGCCTTTTTGAACTATGCCGTGGCAGTAGCAGCCTGTTCTCTCTTCTTGCTTTTGCATTCTATTTTCATTTTATGTTTTGTCTTCCCATGTTAGAATATAAGCTCCTTAAGTGCAGAGACTGTTATAACAAATGTTTAATAATGTTTTCCTTCATTCATTTATACATCTTGACCCAGTGATACAATTGCAGAGATCTCATATGGAAGAAAAATATCTTAGGATCATTTTTTTTTTGAAGTAGCAAAGAACTGGAGGGAAAATGGTTGTCTGTCAACTGTGGTTGACCAAATTACTGTGTATGACTGTAAGTGAATATTATCACACTGCAAAAAAATTGATGAATATGAAGAATTCAAAGGAACTTGGTAAAACTTATATGAACTGGTACAGCATGAAGTAAACAGAACCAAGAGAATTATTTACATGAAGAAAACATTTAAAGAATATTTACATACAAATTTACATACACAAAACATTTACACAAAAACATTTACATAAAGAAAACATTTGAATTCACAACTATGGCCAGTGCACTGATCAATAGCAACAAAAGAGTGAGGGTGATACATCACTAGACGTGCCTTCTACATCTCTTCAGAGAGATGGTATATTATAGCTGCTGAATTAAAAAAAAATACATTTTGGGGTATAGGCCAACATATTGATTTGTTTTGATTAACTTATTTTGATTACAAAGGAATATTCTCTTGGAGGGGTGGGTGGAGAAACACCAATTATTTTTTTTATTTTTTTGCAGGGCAATTGAGGTTAAGTGACTTGCCCAAACCCACATAGCTAGTAAGTATGTCAAGTGTCTGAGGCCAGATTTGAACTCAGGTCCTCCTGACTCCAGGGCTAGTGCTGCCCCCCAACACCAATTATTTTTAAGAGTATCAATAAAAAAAAAAAGAAAATAGAGGCAGTGAGTTTACCATGGCAGGAAGGAAATATGCTTACTTATAGTGTTCTACCCACACAAATTCATCACAGTCTGTCTTTTGGCATTTAGTACACAGATTACAATGCATCATTTGGAACTAGTATGCCATTAAAAAATCATAGCTTTTGCTAAAGTTGTAAAAATATTAGAAAGATTACCTGGAATTTCAGTTAAGATGGCAACTTGAAAGATAATAGATAATCCTCCTCTCCCACAAATACTCCAGTAAGGGTCTAATAATGTGCTAGAAGGAAAATTACAAAGAAAATCAAAGATAAACAGCAAAAAATTCTTTATCCAGTCTAGCTCCGTCAGCTGGGGGCTAAAGCCAATGGAGTCTGGCTTTGATCTGCCAGAGCAGGGGGCAGTATCTCCCTTAAGGTCCTGCATGAAGAAACAAGGATGAGCACAGACACATGGCTGGCGCCTTTTAAGAGACCTGAAGCCAGGACCCAGAGTCATAATGCCCAGGAGGCTTATGCCAGAACCACATCAGAAAATAGGGCAATTTAGCCCCTAGGTAGTTGCAGTACCAGGGGATAGAGGCCTGAAACCAGCACTCCATAAAAGCTATCACAAAAAGGCAAGGTTAATCCAGCAACCATGAAGTCCCAGCATTGGGGCCTTTTTGGAAGACCTATGATCAGTCTTTATTTTTTACTTCTCTTAGGTACATACCAGGGCCACAGCAGGGGATAAAGCCAGTTCCCAGTTGGGATTTGTGCAAGGAGACAAAGAAGGGCTTGAGGCCAAAACCAACATTGACTGGGACTCAGCCCTGTTTGCCTAATGTAGAACCATAGTAGTATTAAGATGAATCAGGATCTGCTCACTCCATCCAAGGAATCTGGCCCTAGCAGAAAGTAGCAATCCAGAACTGAAGCTAGAGATAAAGTAGCAAGAAGAAAATTCTAAATACAATGAAGAAATAATATGAAATAATAGCTAAAATTAAAAGCACAATGATAATCATAATACCTAACATTTTTATGGAACTTTAATATTTGCAAAGAACTATATAAAATATATATGATTTAAAAATGAAGTTATAAGTGAAAAGTAGGGAAAAAATGAAAGGCGAATAAATAACTTTGAAGAGAAAGTATGAAACTTTACCTTAGTCACGAACTCTGAAAAATAGAATGCAACAAAGAAAACTTTAAGATTACAAGATACAACAACAATAGAAATTAGAATAAAATCAAAAGATGAATAATTACATAAAAGGAAATTTCTACTACTTAAAAAAAGCTGACATGGAGAGCAAATTTAAGATTACCCAACTCCTTGGACAACATGACGAAACAAAAATCCTAAAAAAAGACAAAGCAAAAAAACCCAACCCTGAATTTATTTATTTAGAGTTTCATGATTTTATTAGACAGTAGGTGAAGAAATATATAAGTACATGCAGATACATATATATGCACGTATATTTGTGTGTGTATATATATTCTTAGTTTTATACAAATATTTCAGATTGTCAAAAAGCCTTTTCATTTTTCCTGTTCCATTAAATGTTTTTATTGTTATTATTCTCATTAATTTATTTTTAGTTTTCAATTCAGTTTTAGTTTTCACTTCTACGAGATTTTGAGTTCCGAATTTTCTCCCCATCTCTCCTCTCCCCCCACCCCAATATGCATTCTGATTACTCCTTCCCCCAATCTGCCCTCCCTTCTATTACCTCCCAACCCTTCTCTTATCCCCTTCACTTCTATTTTCCTGTAGGGCAAGGTAGATTTCTATACCCCAATGCCTGTATATCTTATTTCCTAGTTGCAAAAACCCTATATTAAAAAAAAAACCCATAAATCACCTTCCAGATCTTTTAGAACTAGAGTCAAAGTGAAAACAGGAATTCAATAGTTATCCACTGAATAAAACGGCAAGTTTTGAAAATACACAAGAACATTATAGTAACAATCTGGAGCATATAGGTCAAAGAAAAAAAAATATAGCAAACAGCCAAAAACAATCTATTTAATTACAATGGAATTCCAAAAGGATTATTTAAATTTATGTCTAATGAGTAATAATATTTATGTAGCTTTTTAAAGTTTTGAAAATACTTTATAGATATTCTCTCATTTGATCCTCATAACAACCCTGGAAGGTAGGTGCTATTATTACCCCCATTTTACAGATGAGGAAACTGAGGCAGGCAGAATGACTTGCCTAGAGACACACAGATATTAAGTATCTGGAGCTAGATTTGACTTGGCATATGATATTCTAGAAGGTAAAAGAAAAAGGCATATAACCGAGAATAATTTATTTTGTTTTGTTTTGTTAAGTTCAATTTTATTTTCAGCTTCTGATTTTCTATCTCTTGTCTCTCCTTCACCCCAGTGAGAAAACAAAGGGAAAAAAAAAACCTTTTACAAACATGTACAGAGATGCAAAACAAATTTCCACATTAGCCATATCCAATATTTCCCCCTCTCATATACCTCAACCTTCACACTGAGTCCATTACATATCTTAAGAAAATTAAAGTTAAATGACTTGCCTAGGATCACAGGGCTAGTAACTGTCTGAGGCCAGATTTCACCTAACTGCCTCAGGGAGCTTATACTCTAATAGAGAAGATAAAATGCAAGCAATATTTCCCACTGCAAATCAGAAATAACTTCAATGGAAGGTAATAGCAGTGGAGGGAGCTAGAGAGGCTTCTTGCAGAGAGTGGGATTTTAGGCTGAGTCTTGAAGAAAGCCAGGAAGTGGAGGTGAGGAGGGTTAATATTCCAGGAGGACAGACAACGAAAAGGTATGGAACTGGAAGGCAGTGTCATGCTAGGAAAAGCAAGATGGTCAATGTTGCTGGATCATAGAACCACAGGACAGGAGGATAGTGTAAAAAGACTGAAAATATAAGAAGGAGCCAGGTTGTGAAGGATTTTAAAAGCTCAACAGAGAATTTGATATTTGATCCTAGCGGTAATGAGGAGCCATTGTAGTTTGAATGTGGGGATGACATGGTCAGTCTTGTGCTTCAGGAAGAACTCTTTGACAGCTGAGTGGAAGATGGACTGGAATGGGGGTGATGAGAGGCAGGAAGAAAAAGAAAAAAAAAACTTGAGGTAAAAATGCCAAGCAGATGGCTATTGCAACAGTCCAGAGATGAAGTGATGAGGGCCTGCACCAGGGTGGCAGCTGTGTGAGCAGAGAGATGAGGATGTGTATGAGACATGTTGTGGAGATAGAGACAAGGTTTGACAATGGATTAGATGTGTGGAATGAGCATGAATGGGATGAATGTGAATGAGTAGTTGGGGATGATAACGAAGTTGAAAGCTTGGGTGACTATGAGAATGCTGGTGTCCTTGGAGTTGGAAAGAGGAGAGTGTTGGAGATATGACGATTTTTTTCCTCTTCCTCTTTAATTTGATTTTTTAAAAATTATTTTTGAGCTCTAGCAGGAATTTGCAGAGGGGGGTGCTGAGACCAATTCATATTTTTCTTTGAGGCTTTGGATGTAGCAGTTTTGATTTTGTTGTCTTCTTCTGATATTATGTTTTGGTCTTCCCTGTTGCCATAATTTTTATAATCAGATTCTTTTTTAGTTTTAGTTCTGTTTTGTTTGCTCATTTTCCAACCTATTTCTTGTCTTTGAGCTCTAATTCTGGAGTGAAGAGGGAGCTGTTCTAAGCTTTAGGTTTTTTTGTACAGCTTTTTTCAGAACTAGCTCTAGGGGTCTGTAAGTTTTTAATTCTTCCAAGGTGATATGACCTAAGGAGAGGGGTGGACATTACTCTCCTGGTTTGTGCCTGTGAATGACCACAAGTACTCTTTTCTACCTTGAAACTGTGACCAGGGTCCCTGCTTCTCTGTGCCACAAGCCGTGGTGTGGTAGTGCTTCTTGCCTCGGGCCTGTGTCCCAGGACTGTGACCTGGATCCAAGTGTGGGCAATGCAGCAGAGTTCTGCACTCAGTGCCAGCAAAGGGCCTCCTGTAATATCCTTCTGACCAGTTGTGTGAGCCCATTACCATCTGTGGACTGAGAGCTCCAGAAGCCAATGCTGCAGATTCAGTTGACCCCAGGGCATTGCCTATAATGAATTGTACTCCACTCTCACCTCCATGCAACAAACCTTTCCTGCTAACTTTTTAAGTTGTCTTGGGCTGGTAAATTTGTCTCGCCTCATCCTTTTGAGGATTCTGCTGCTCCAGAATTCACTCTGAAGTGTTAAAGTTCATTGGAGGGGAATTTGGAAAATTTCAGGTGAGTTCCTGCCTTTTCTCTGCTATCTTGCCTCTGCCCTGCCCCTCCCCCACCCCAGTTCTTCACTTGAGGATAGTTATCACATCTCACTAATTATTCTCTTCTTCAGGTTAAATAGCCCCATTCTCTTCAATTGATTCTTATAATATGGGTTCTAACCCCTTAATATCCTGGATGTCTTCTTTTGGATACTTTCTATAGTGTTAATGTCCTTTCTAAAACATAAACCACATTTCAAAATAAGTAAGACAATAGTCAAGCTACCTATGTTGCCCTGAGTGGTTGAAGTAATCAGAATTGTAGAAACTATATCCTGGATCATTGAATGCCAGGTGTGGCTACTGAGTCATTATTGAGGCTACATAGGGTAGAGTTTGAAAGCAATAGAGCAACGGGTTTGTTGTTATTCAGTTGTGTCCCACTCTTTATGACCCTATTTGGTGTTTCCTTGTCAAAGATACTGGAGTGGTTTGCCATTTCCTTCTCCAGCTCATTTACTGATAAGGAAACTGAAGCAAACAGGGTTAAGCAACTTATCCAGGGTCACACAGTTAGTAAGTGTCTGAGGCCAGATTTGAACTCATGAAGAGACTTCCTGATGCCAGGTCCAGTGCTCTATCCATTTCACCACCTAGCTGCTGAGGTAGGCTTCTATTCTTGCTAAGTTTCTAAACCACATTATTAAAGGGAAGGTTGTAAGCTCTTAGAAAAGGAGGCAGTGATCACTAAAAGCCAGCAGGGCTTTTTCAAGAAAAAGTCATACCAGACTTAAGCTCACTTCCTTTTTTGACTGGGCAGCTAAGTCTGTAGATCACAGGATGACTCTAATCCAAATACATTTGGATTTCAGCAGAGCATTTAACAAAGCCCCCAATTCTGTGAGACTGATATGGCTAAATTAGAGTTTACTCAGGAGGATTTGGATTTGGAATTCAATACTTTTATCTCTGCCTTAAATGAAAACATAAATAACAAGTCTGTCAAGCTTGAAGATGACACAAAGCTTGGCAGGATAGCAAACATATTGAATGATAATATACAGATCCCAAAATACCATAACAGACAAGAGTGATGAGGCAAATTAAATAAAATTAAATTTGACAAATGGATGAACAAGGAGATGGGGAATTCATTAAGCATTTACTATGGGCCAGCCATTATAAACATCGACAGACATATAGTTCTATACTAGTGTTCTAAGATAAATGTTTCAAATATAGGAAGAGAGAAGGTATAGCTAGAAAATACTTCTTATAAAAAAATCTGGAGATTTTAAGGTTCAATGTGATTCAACAGTGACATGGCAACCAAAAGAAGCTAATGTTATCATAAGCTGCATTAAAAGCAGAATTGTGTAAAGAAAGGCACCATAAGCAGTACTTCCATTATATTTTACATTGGTCAGGCTACAAAGGGAGTAATAATGTTCAGTTATAGGCAATACATTTTAGGAAAGATATAAATAAGTTAGAATGGATTGAGAAGATGGCAACCAGGATGGTGAGAGGATTCAATAGGAGTAGAAATGTGGACTAGATCTGTAATTGTATTGGCATATGGATCTTCTAAATCAGGATGTTCCATCTACTAATAAAAGTTGGCACCATCTTCACAACATATAGATCTTAGAATTGCCTAGAGTTCTGAGAAATGAAATGATTGGTGCAGGGTATGTTGGTAAGGCAAAATGGGCTGCTTAGCACTTCAGGAGTTTAGCTTTGGTTTACTTTGAGTGAAAGTACTTTCAGCTGTTAAGTGCTAAGCCCCAGGCCCAAAGCCCTATCAGGTGTGAAACCTGTGTGGGTGTAGATTAATGACTCAAGAAGGGCCAACTCAGGAACCAAAGGTCCCGTGGGTGGTCGTTGAGGCAGGGCTTGAGGAAGCCAGAGGCTCGGCTGCAAGGAAAGGCGAGCCAAGAGACAACTACAGCTGAAGTTGAAAAA
>CM053622.1:333215315-333235024 GCA_028646595.1 Phalanger gymnotis
AAAAGGCAACTAAAATATTTAAACAGAAATAAAAAACCAATGTATGAAGTCCTCTATCAAGTAGAAACAACTAAGAGGAATGAATTTATACTAAAAACTTTCTGCTCAGTAGACATTGGAGACAATTTTCTTTTGCTGGTTATTTCAGCATTATGTGGTGAATAGCTACATAGAGACAAACACAACTCCTGATGAAAAGCTATAGTGTTCACTGATTGTTATGACCTATTCTTAGTTGTCCTATGTATCTTTTAATAAAAAAAAGAATGAAACGAGGAAAATTCTCCTGGTGGGCTAGTTAGATTAAACAAATTAAATGAATTTATAACTAATAAATACTTTTTAAAAATTTCTGCTTGATCCTCTATAACCTATCCAGAGATTTTTCTAAAGTAATGAAGCATATTCAATCACATTGCTCTCATAAAAACATTATTAGTAATATTTTAGTCCTTTGGTTATCCTTACTATTTTATTATTATTACTGTTATATAATAATATGTTTAGTTATTTAATACCATTTTAATTAAAACAAAACTATCTTGTACCACTAATAAATAAAATGCAAATGTTTTAAAATATTATTTAATCTCACCTTTTTAAGCATATTTTGTGCATCATAATATTTAATCAGTCAAAATTTATTAAGCAATTGTATTTCACAAATAAATAACTATATGCCTATTGGAAGTGTGTGTCAAACATGCTTCTGAAGAATCAACTAAGTTTGGAGACTTCTGCTCTAGCATTCCAACTGATCAAAATGTTGACTAAGAATAACTGTCATTTACTCTGCAACATACCTCAAGTAGTATAATATAAAACAATGCACTCAGTAATAATTAAACAGCTACCGTGTATACTGAGCTTTGCAAAGTGCTGTGGGAGGCAGAGTACAATGTTTAGGTAAGACATGGGCCATGACCTCAGGGACCTTATATTCTGTTAATTCCACTATCTTTTCAACACTCCTTAGATAGAATATAAAAATCATCAGTGTAACTAGGATAAATCAAGTCAACAAGTATTCATTAAGCACTAAGTATATAATAAGCATTGTGCTATAAGCATTGGGAATAAAAATATAAACAAAAAATAATCTCTGACTTCAAGGAACTTCTAGTCTAACGGGGGATCACAACACACAAAACGACAGGATAAGTGGCAAAAGAAACAGGTAGTGTATAGTTATCAAATATTGGATAAGTTGCCCAGATGAATTGCTTGTTCAATCAAATCAATTATTGTGACCAAAATAGACCAACTTATTGTGGGTATATGTGGAACTAGTGTTTTTTAGGGAAACAGCTAATGGAAAAATAAATATAAAATATTTACAAGGTAAGTAGGACACAATCTAATACGAAAGGTAATTTATTAATAATAGAATAGGGCTTCCAGAGGGCACAATGACAGGGTAAGTGGCAAAAGCTATGGGTAGCGTATGGGGCTGTCATTAAAGAGCATGTAGGAGTGGTGAGTTTGGGCAATAGATAGAATCTTGGGCTCAGTCAAATTACAGCTAAGAACTATAAAGGTTCTGAGTGGAGCCAAAGGACAGTAGATTGCTATTTCCTTCATAGTTACAACTGTAATGTTATCGATTCCTGAGAAAGAAGTAGAAATGGGGCAGGGGGAGGTAAATTTGTGCACCTAGCAGAAAGTCAGATGAAAAGTCCCTTGACTTACTTTATGGTCAAGGAAGAGATCAGTGTAGGTTGGTGTATGTCTGTTATAGAGAAGCGAGGTATGTTGAAGGTAATAATATTCTAATCTCTACTCAGGTCACTTCTACAGCAGGTCTTACTCCAGTGTTGAATAGATGATAGGGGAAAGAGTAGTATCAAGAATATCTCTGGTCCTGGGACAGTTTTTTTTATTTCCTTCAACATATGAAAGAATCAACTAACCTCCCTCTATGATGGTTCTAAATTTTTTAAAAAATGAGTGAGAAAATGAAATAAAAATCAACTTGGATGATCTTGAATTTCTAATTATCCCCAATCATTGTATGTGCACATGTAAATGTTTCTATTTCAATCATTGAAAACCTGCCTTTTCTTCCTCTTACCTTCTCTTAACACCCCCCTCCCTGCCCCTGGCCCATGAGAATGGAAGAATAATGATGCCTTTGCTACACACATGTATAATCAAGCAAAACAAATACAGGCACCGACTATGTTTATATATAGACAGATACATAGATACATAGATATATCCATTGGCAGCTAGGTGGTGCAGTGGATAGAGTGCTAGGCCTGGAGTCAGAAAGATTCATATTTCTGAGTTCAAATCTGGCCTCAGACACTTATTAGCTGTGTGACCTTGCACAAGTCACTTAACCTTGCTGGTCTCACTTTCCTCACCTATAAAATGAGCTGCAAAAGGAAATGGCAAACCACTCCAGTATTTTTGTTAAGAAATCCTAAATGAGGTCACAAAGAGTCAGAGATGAATGACAATGACTAAACCATAAATGTAGGTATGGGTATAGATTTGGATTTATATTTATTCTATACTCTGAATCCATTTCTTTATCAGTAAGAATGTAGCATGTTTCATCCTTAATCCTCTGGAATCATAATGGTTGCTCCTTATGCTGATCAGCATTCCTAATTCTTTCAAAGTTGGTTTTTTTTTTTATCATATTGTTGTCACTGTATAAATTGTTCTCATGGTAGTGTTCACTACATTGTATGGCATTTAAAATTTGCAATAAAATATTGCAATAAAAATTGCAATAATCCAGACATCCAAACAGTCACTATCAGCCAGCTTGATAGGCTCTGCTGCCACTAAGTGTTATAATGGCAGGCTGGAATCCCATTGGTCTGGAATTCTAGCTCTGATTATTCCCTCTGCAGACTTCAGATTGGTTTATGGAACGGAGACCCTATTTTGCTACTGGGTTCAGAGCAGCATCATTACTGTTTGCTTTTGAACTTAGTACCCGTGGCCACAACTGACCCAGAAAAGCCATGCCTGCCTCTGAAACATTGTGGCTGTATGATTCTAGTCATTTAACCTCTCAGTGCTCTAGGCAACATTCCAAGTACCAGAAGAGGTGTTCTCACCTGAGAATTCCCTATGTCAATAAAATCATAGGTACAGCCACTCTTCTTAGCCACTGTTACTGGTTCTGGTTGGAGAGGCTTAGGGCATAGGAGCCGAAAGAAATAGATAAAGACATTATTTCATTTTCTAACAAGGCAGAAGCTAGGAGAATAGGAGGAATGTCAGTAAGAAAGGGCATGGATGTTGAGCAGGAGCCTCACAAGTCCTCCACAAACAAACTTAATCTGTCTGTGAGTATACAAGAGCAAGCTAAAGAACCATGAGAGTGAGAGTGTGCATAGGCAAAATGAACTTCAGCTCTTCTCTCTCCTCCCTTTATCTTTGTTATCTTCCTCTCATACTTCTTCAGCCTACCTAATAATCGTCCTCCACTCCATGATGCATATATTTTTATTAGATTCACTCATATATATACTCCTTTCTGGTCTAATTCATGGGACTACTTGCTTCTCTCAATTTCTCTCCCCAAAGACTGAAACACTCAAGTGATAAAAGCAGTAGTTGAGGAAAGCTCAGTTTTACAAGATATTTTGTTTCTTGCCTCCAACACAGAGCTTGTGGCTCCTCTAAAATGCCATGAAAGAGATCTAGGCAAAGGACTTAGAGCTAAATAATGGTTGAATTAGTGGATGGAAGGCTGGACTTCGAGCTAGGAAGAATTGAGTTTGAATTCCACTTCTAACATTTTCTAATTATTATGGGCAAGTTACCTCACCTGTTCTGTAAAAATGACTCACCTTCGGTTCTGTAAAACGGGCATATTCAGAGTTGTTGCGAGGCTCAAACTATATCTATAAAATACAAACTTTAAAGTACAGTGTATACATATATTATTGCTATTTTTATTATATCATTTTGATCACTTTAAAGTTTTGAAACCACTTTACATGCATTGTCTAATATCTGGGCATCACAACAGCAATTTGATTTAGAGAAGGCAGGTATCGTTACTCCACATTTTACAGATGAGGAAATTGACCCTTAGAGAGGTAAAGCCACTTACCCATGGTTTCATAGCTAGGAAGTGACAGAGGTAAGGTTTGAACCTTGGGTTTTCTGACTAAAATGTCCATGTTGCATCCCAGGTAGGGGCATCTACCCTACGTATTTGGTGAATGCCTATGTGCCTATGCCATGAGTATGAGTGGATTTATGTGTCTAAAGTACTTGTGTTTATACATCTACTATATATATATATATCTCCACATATACATGTATTTATATATATTTATATGTCTATATATGCATAAATATATCTCCAGTTATCATTTCCCTAAGTTGTTTTGCAAGATCAAAACCAATTCTAAATTGTTACTATGTGCCAATAACAAAATTTTAAAGAAAGAAAACTCCAACTCTGATAAATAATATTAAACCTTTGATTTAAACTGTGAATGGTTATTTTGAAGTCTCTTGAAATGCAGTATAAAGTTGAACAACACTCACATTTTCATTTACCAGATTAGAATGACAGTTTGACCTAAAACAGACATTTCACATCAGTAAAAATAATATCACATTTTAATTTCCAGGAAATTAAATACTATTATCTGGAATTGCTGAGGTTTTGGAACTAATGGTTCCTTCACCATACTACAATTATCCATTTATTTAAGAGTTGTAATAGACAGGGTGGGCTGTTGCTCAAGGAAAGAGAATGGAACAAAGATGTCCGTGAGCTTGTGCCCACCAGTTAGCTGCTTGCATTGGTCTGATACACTCTAATGTAGGGGAACAGAGCAGCTTGTGTGGTGAAAGGAGCTCAGCCAGACAGCACACATGCCAGTGGGAGAGGCAAAGGAGGATAAAGGGGGCAACTGAAAGAAAAAAAAATGTGGTGAACTCCAAAGCCACAGGAAACATTTATGCTGCATAGATTCTGGTCTGCTGGAAGAAGGATTTACTGATGATCAAGAATGTCTCTTACCTCATGGAAGAGAGGCGGTGGAACATAAGGGCAGAATGAAAATTGTATTTCCAGACAAGACCAACTTACTGATTTGTTTTGCTTAACATTACTTCTTTGTTAAAAAGAAGGTTTGCATGTTAGTCAGTGGAGAGAGGGGGAGGAGTATTGGGACATGATAGCAAAATAAAAAGCCCCAATAAAACATTCCTCCCAACATTTCTTTTGCTCAAATCATTTGGATAAGTCCACAGACTTGCTGACCTTACGAGAAGCATAATGTAACTGGAAGAAATACTATGTGACAAAACCATTTCAGTTTAAATTAGAAGGGAAACAATCGAGTGGGGGAAAGTCTGTGAAGCAAATTTCTCTATAAATGCCTCAAGTCCAAAATATATAAAGAATTTATTCAAATTTATAAGAATTGCCAAAATGATAAAAAAGTTTTCAAAGAAAAACTCCAAAATATAAATAACTAAATGTTCATATCACCAATAATTAGAGAAATGAAAATTAAAGTAATTGTTAGGTTGTACCTCACAGCCACCAGATTAACAAAAATGACAAATACTGGAGTGGCTTTAGAAGATATACATATTGATGAATAGTTAGTTGAGCTGTGAATTGGTCCAGCCATTTTCTTTCTTTTTTTTAATTTCTTTTTTTTAATTTTTAGTTTACAATACTCAGTTTCACAAGTTTTTGAGTTCCAAATTTTCTCCCCCTCCCTCTCCTCTCCCCTGCCCCTAAGACAGCATGTAATCTGACATAGGTTCTACATATACCTTCACATTAGACCTATTTACAAAATAGTCGAGTTGTAAAGAAGAATCATAACCACTGGAATGAATCATGAGAAAGAAGAAACAAAACCAAAAAAGAAGGGGAAAAAAAGAGAGCAAATAGTTTGCCTCAATCTGCATTCAGACTCCGTAATTCTTTCTCTGGATGTGCAAAGCTTTTTCCATCATGAGTCTTTTGGAGCCGTCTTTGAACCTTGCATTGATGAGAGGAGCCAAGTTTATGAAAGTTAGTCCTTACAGATACTGTGTGTCTGTAATTGTATATAATGTTCACCTGGTTCTGCTCCCCTCACTCAACATCAGTTCATACAAGTCTTTCTAGGTTATAATGAAGTCCGTCTGCTCCTCATTTCTTATAGCATAGTAGTATTCCATTACATCTATATACCACAATTTGTTTAGCCATCCCCCAATTGATGGGCATCCCCTTGATTTCTAATTCTTTGCCACCACAAAAAGAGCTGCTATAAATATTTTTGTACATACTGCTCCATTTCCCACTTGTGTGATCTCTTTGAGATACATCCCTAGAAGTGGTCCAGCCATTTTCAAAACCAATTTGGAAACTTGCCCAAAATGTTAATAAATTCTGAATATATTCGACCCATGATGCTACTACTATGCCTTCACTTAGTCAGCCAACAAGCATTTATTAAATACTCAATATATGTGAGGCAGCCAGCTAGGTGATGCAGTGAATAAATAGGGTGCGGTGCCTAAAGTCAGGAAGACTCAACTTCTTGAATTAAAATCTGACCTCATTCACTCGCTACCCACGTGACCCTGGGCAAGCCACTTAATCCTATTTGCCTCAGTTCCCTCATTTATAAAATGAGCTGGAGAAGGAAATGGCAAATCACTCTAGTAGTATTGCCAAGAAAACCGTAAATGAGGTCACAAAGAGTCAGGTGCAAGCGAAAGGAACGAACCACAGAAATATGTCAGACAGTGCTGAGAATACAAAGAAAGGCAAAAATAAGTACATTCTTCAATAGAATATAAAGAGGAAGGGGAGGGAGGGGAAGGGGCAAGGAAAGGGAAAGGGAAATGAACATTTCTATAATGTCTACTATGTTCCACGCGCTATGTTAAATATTTTACAAATATTATCTCGTTCAATCCTCATAATAACTGTGTGAAGTAGGTACTGCTATTATCCCCATTTACAGCTGAGGAAACTGAGACAAACGCAAGTTGATTAAGTGACTTGCCTGGGGTCACATGGCTAGTGTCTGAAGTTCAGGTATTAAAATTCACACACTTGCCTCACCATTTTATTCTTCAGCTTGAACCCGCTGTTCTCTTGGATTCTAGATTTGTGGGAATGTGCATTGGGAAGACTGTTTAGTAGTTACTGTTTTTACTTCACCATTTTACTAAATGCCTGTGCTAAGAGCTTAAAAAAAGGATTTAAGAACTCTGATCAAAGCAATGACCAATTAGAATTCAAGAAGACAGGTAATGAAGCACGTATGCATGGAGGACTTATACATGGTTGAAGATAGCTGGGAAGTTACTGTAGAAGCCTGCTTCTAGACAAAGGCCTGCATACACCTATCATATCCCAGAGTGGTTCCGGGACAGAGTTCGAGACTCTAATGGGGTAGGGATGAGGAAGATAAGGATTATGACTAATGTGAATAGTCTGTTGAATTTCAACCCATATCAATTTTGTGTTGTATGTATTTTCAACCTTCCTTTAAACTTTTAAGCCCCTCAGTTACACACACACACACACACACACACACACACACACACACACACACACACACGTGAATCCTGTATTACCACCAGATTATTTTCACTATTTCAGCAGTGGTCCCATAGGACAAACCCATATATTATACTACTGTTAAATTGTTGAGAAAGACTTTGTTTCTTTTCTTCCTTTAGCTCCTAACCCCCCTAGTAGTTTTTCATAAAGTCTTGAGCAGAGAGTTCTCAGTTCAGATACTAGCTCTGACACATTAGTTTTGTGACCCTGGAGAAGTCATTTAGATTCCCTTAGCTTGAGTTTCCTTTTCTGTAAAATGAAAATGGTATTTTTAAAATCCTACACAAATGTGACATGATAAAACAGGCACAACATACAACATATAACATACTCGTATTACAAAGATGATGAAATGACAGTGTCAAACTCAAGCCATTCATGATTGGCCATCCCTGTGACTCTCATTCACATCATCCTTTAACTATAGGAAGGAATGAAACAAGTATTTATAAAGAACTTACTATCTGATATGCACTGTGCTATGATCTTTATAAATATTATTTCATATGATCTTCACAACAAGTCTTTATTATCTTCATTTTACAATCAAGGAAATGGAGGCAAACAGGGTTAAATGACTGGACCAGGGTCACAAAACGAGTAAGTGTCTGGGACCACATTTGAACTCGGGTCTTCTTGGCTCCAGGTCTAGCTCTCTATCCATTACAGGGAGTCTACCCAAAGTGCTGTGGTACTTCACTGAGTTCTCTTCTCATTGAGGAAACACCAATGAAATACATAAACAACCCAAAATTATGTCTCACTCCGGCCAGATGACCAGTCTGTCTTCTTTTTGTACGTCTTTGCCAATATCTATCATAGTCCTTCACTATGTATTTTTTTTCTTTCATAACATGTTGCAACCTATCCATAGCTAACGTGACTATTTTCTTTGGCCTTTGGGGGTGATCCTCTTCACTTTAATTCTTTGGAGACTTGAAATCATACATTATGAAAAGAATATTTTACTATGCTCTTTACTCTGTCACCTAGCCCAGAACGTGGATTCTCAAACAGGAAAGGAATTAATAGGATTTTCCTGGAAGGAATTTGAGAGGCCATCAAGCCCATTTTACAGGTGAGGAAACTGGATCCCAGAGAGATTTAATGATTTGTTTGAGGTCACACAAGTAGCAAGTAGCAGACCCAGGATTTGATCCTGGGTTCTTTGATGTCAAATCCAGTTTTCTTTCCACTATATCAAACAATCTTTGTGTATGCTTACGAATTATGTTTTATATGTCCTGTTGAGAGAAAAAAAAAGTCTTACTTTAGTCTCTTGGTAGAATTTGGCATAAATGTGATGCATCTGACCTGACAACTTTGAATCTAGAGGTTACTTCAAAAGCAGGGACACAAGAGACATGAGGAATATAAGAGGCTGTTATTCTGTATTGAAGTATTCAACATCATAGTCATCTTCAATCTCCTTGGCTTGTGTTATCTCTTTAGATTACCATATAGTACTAATGATAGTGTGCTGCACATGTGTATTTGTTAATGTGTTTCTATTATCATATCCTAAGGAAGAAACAAGCACAAGAAACTCATTTATCCAGAATGATTGGGGATGGACAATTCTGATAGAACGGCATTTTGGTTAATTGAAGATTATCATAATCCTCCCACACAAATGAGAAATTTTCAAAGAATTAAAAGCACACATAGACAAAATAATGTAAACTCCTTGGAGGTAGGTTTATCTTTTTACTTCCAGAGTCTAGCACAGTATCTGACCCTTAGTAGGAGATTAATAAATACTTCATGAACTTAACTGGATATCAAAAGAAATATTTAACCCTAAAATTGGACTAAATGCAAGTTAATTGATGGTTTGATGGTTCAAAAAACATTTCTATATTTTTCAACATCTCAAGGGTCTTCATTATAAAAATCTCATTTTCACTCTATTCTCATATTAATATGGAAGGCATAAGAGGTCAATCAATGTTTGTCCTGACCCAACATACTCTCAAAGTTGTTCTTCAATTGAGCCTCTCACATCATCTTTGTTACTTATAATTTATCTCTTTCTCAAAAATGTGGAGGGCAGAAAATTCCAGTTACATATTTAGTTGTACTTTCTCACTCTCTGCATTCCAAAATAAAAAGTTCATTGTGGAGTCATTTAAAAATTAAACATCTTTCTAATTTATCCACTTAATACAGTCATTAGATGTAATTCTAAGAGCTAAAGCCAAAATACCCTATGTCTTTTATATTAGGATTGTAGTTAATCTTGGGATCACCATTCAAAATTTGGTTGTTCACATCAATAGTAACATTTAATAGCCACCACCAAAGAAGAGAGAGAGAAAGAAGTAGAATACCATGGAATTTTCCTAATCTGTTTTCCTTCTGCCTAAAAGGAGGCTTCTCCAAAGTGCAATATGCACATCTTTAAGCTACACTGTCTACACTGCACCCAAAGGACCAGATTTTTTTTGGCCAGATATCAAACCAAGAATATGTAAACCTATCCAAGTAGCAATGATGAATTTGAAAAGTAAAATTTCCAACAAATACATCTAGGTCATTTCTTTTATGTATTAATGACTTTATTATATTTTGACTGTTCCTTTTAAACTAAGTAAAAAACAAAACAAAAAAAATTTTCTTTGTTAAGGATTCCTTGCATGCAACATTTAGTTTTTAGGAGTATTTTGAAATGAAACTTAATATTCTGCTTTTTTTTAAATGAAGAAATGCCAACAGATTTTCTTCAAATTATGCAAGAAAATAAAATCTACAAAAATGGAAATGTGAATAGTTCTTAAGAAATTCATGTTTACTGATATCAGAAACCTGAAAAAGTTTTAGTTCTAAATGAGGAATTTGAAAAAAAAAAGTTTTTAATGATCTTATATGAAAAGTTGTCATTGAAAATGTTTTGCCTCCTGAATTAAAGGATTCGAGGCCACAAACTATAATAATACATTGGAATTGCTCCTTTTTAGTTTCTGGGAAAACAACTTCACAAAGATTAAACTGTTCAGTAGTCCTTTGAGGTAAGATACTTTCATCGCACAGAGGGCCTGGGTTCAAATTTTCTGCTTACTACTTTTAGGATCTTGGAAAAGTCACTTTTGGACTCTATACCTCCATTTCCTCCTCTATCAAATAAAGAAGTTGGGCTGGATTACCTCTAAGGTTCTTTCCAACATTAAATCTAAATTTGTTTTTAAAAGATATACAATGACATATTTTACAAGGGAAGAAAAATTAAACCAATGATACAATTTCAAAAATGATAAAATTTTACAAATGCTTTATCTGATGCAGGTGAGATCCACATAGGATCATAGGTAAAGTAGGCCTGACACCAGAGATAACTGCCATGTTATTGCTTTCTTCCCTTCTCGTACGAATCTTTAAGTACTACAGAATATAACAGAAAATCCTCCTAAAATTTTGCTTTTGGCTTACTATATTTGTCTTTTTAAAAATTGTATTAATGTTTCTATTCACTTATTACTTAGAGAACAGAGAGTTTTTTTTCCCTTTTTCTTTTTTTCCCCTCAGACTTAGCGTTATTTTCAGCAAGAGATTGTTTTCAGTTCTTTGACAGTATTCTGGAAACCACCTACTCATTCTCGTTTGATGTGGTCAGTGTGCTGTGGTAAACTAAAGACCATTATTACTGTTTGTTTAGTGTTTACATTTTATTTAGCAGAGGTTTTATATTAGTGGCTACACTGTTGAGATGTGTCTGAGATAATTATGGCAGGAAAATGGCCCAGGGAAGATTGAGTGATGCAAGCCTATTTGGAATTTTCAACCTTTGCTTTGCCTTACACTGAATGAATTAAAAGGGTCTGACTTTTCTCTTTATCACATTCATGTCTTTCTCCAGACTGTTGCTGAGGGCAGGAAAGTTCTCCAGAGGAACAAATAAAGCTACGTATTCGGTCATTAGAGAATATATTTTATTGCTTATACAAGCTCAACAAATCTGTAGCATGATGATTTAGTCAAGTTATTTTCAGATTCCCTTTGGTTGCAGTGAAATCTTGATTTTTTTTTCTTCTTTGATTCTCCTAGCTACATTTTCTTTGCTTTTTTGACTGTAGAGGAGGGGAAAGAAAGAGGAACCAGTTAGATTCTGGGATCCCTCGACTGGTCTCCCACAGTGGTCTATTTAGTTGGTTGCATGGGTAACTCAGCAGAACCCAGTAGGCCATTAGGAAAACAAGCTAATGCTTATCTGGAAGTCATTAACTAGGATCACTCATTCTCTTTCTTTTCTTGCCTGGAAGTTGGTCCTTTTCCCATCCTGGAAAAATATTTTGATAGTGAATTAAGTGCTGGTGAAAGGTGAAGATTTGGCAGCCTAGCTGTATGGGGGTAGGAGAGCTGAGATGGAAATTGTCTGTTTATTCACAGAATGGGTGTATCACAGATAGCCATAATGTGCATTCCCATGCAGTGTCTCAATACCTTCTCCAGCATTGACACGGTAAGAGCAAGTCTCTGGCCATCCAGTCAGACTCTCTGGTGAGATTTCCATTGTGATGAATGAACAGATGGCAACAAATTAAAGGCCTTAACAATCAGATTGAAACTTGAACTAGCAACCTCACCTTAAGATCTATTAGCTAAGGGGGAGCCAAGTTGGCTGAGAAAAGGCAGCGACTCATTTGAGCTCTTCCCAAATCCCTCCTCAAAACTTTTAAACAATGCCATAAAAGAATTCCCAGAGAGGCAGAACCCACAAAAAGTTGGGATGAAATAATTTTCCAGCCAAAGAGAACTTAGAAGGTTGGTGGGGAAGGTCTGTCTCACCTGGAGTACAGTCCAGCACAGGCCATACCCACACAGACCCAGCCCCAGAAAACCAGAAGCAGGCCTTGGGAGTTCCAGAATCAGCAGTGCTTCCAGAGTTCTCAGCTCACAGACAGTAAGGGGGTCCAACTACTGGTCAGAAGGACTTTACAAGGGTCTCTTTGATAGCACTAAGGCAGGACTCTGTTGCTTTGCCCATACTTGGATCTGGGTCACAGTCCCAGGGCTAGGAGAAGCACTAGCACACCCCAGCTCCATCATAGGTGCAGGGCAGAAAAGAGTGCTTCTGGTCATTCACAGATCAGAGTACCAGCCAGAAGAGTAGTAAACACACCTCTCCTTAGATCATACTATGTTGGAAGAACTGAACACTTACAGGTCCCTAAAAGTAACTCTGAAAATAGTGGCACAAAACCCCTGAAGCTTTGGACAGTGTGCCCTCCATGCTGGAAGCAGAGTCTTGCTTTAATAAAAAATTAAGAGTCAAGAAATAGGCTGGGAAAACGAGTAAACAGAAAAAAAAAATTCTGACCATAGAAAGTTGTGATGTGACAAGGAAGATCAAAACACACGCTCAGAAGAAGACAATAAAGTCAAAGTTCCTGTATCCAAAGCCTCCAAGAAAAATGTTAATTGGTCTCAGGCCATGGAAAAGCTCAAAAAAGGATTTTGAAAATTACATAAGAGGGGTAAAGGAAAAATTTGGAAGACTACTGAGAGTGATGCGAGAAAATGATGAAAAATGAGTCAACAGCTTGGTAAAGGAGACGTGAAGAAATTCTGAAGAAAATAATATATTAAAAAACAGACTAGTTCAAATGAAAAAAAGGCACAAAAATTCACTGAAGAAAAAAAAAACTCCTTAAAAAAATAGAGTTGGCCAAATGGAAAAGGAGGTACAAAACCTCACTGAAGAAAATAATTCCTTAAAAATTAAAATTGGACTAGTGGAAACCAAAAACTTTATGAGAAATCAAGAAACAATAAAACAAAACCAAAAGAATTAAAGACAGAGAGAGAGAGAGAGAGAGAGAGAGAGAGAGAGAGAGAGAGAAAATGGAATATCTAATTGGAAAAACGACTGACTTGGAAAATAGAACCAGGAAAGAGAATTTAAAAATTATCGGACTACCTGAAAGCTATGATTAAAAAAAGGAGAGAGTCTAGACATTACCTTTCAAGAAATTATAAAGGAAAATTGCCCAGATAGTCTAGAACCAGAGGGGAAAACAGAAATGGAAAGAATCTACTGGGGCAGCTAGGTGGCACAGTGAGTGGAGCATGGGCCCTGGAGTCAGAGGACCTGAGTTCAAATCCAGCCTCAGACACTTGACACACTTACTAGCTGTGTGACCCTGGGCAACTCACTTAACCCCAATTGCCCTGCCTTCTCCCCTCCAAAAAAAAAATAATCTACCATTCACCTCCTGAAAGAGACCTCCAAATGAAAACTCTCAGGAATATTATAGTCAAATTCCAGAGCTGCCAGGTCAAGGAGAAAACATTGTAAGCAGCTCTGAAGAAACAATTCAAGTATCATGGAGCCACAGTCAGGATAACAAAAGATTTAGCAGCTTCTAAATTTAAGGATCAGAGGTCTTGGAATATGATATTCTGGAGGGCAAAGGAGCTAGGATCACAAGTAAGAATCAACTGTCCAGCAAAACTGAGTATAATCTTGCAGGGGGGAAAATGGATATTCAATGAAATAGAGGCCTTTCAAGCATTCTTAATGAAAAGACCAGAGCCGAATAGAAAATTTGACCTTCAAATACAAGACTCAAGGGAAGCATAAAAAGTTAAAAAGGAAAGGGAAATCACAAGGGACTTAATAAAGTTAAACATGAGAAGATGACATTTGTAACTCATATTATTTTTTCATTATTAGGGTAGTTAGAAGGAATATAAATAGACAGAGGGCATAGGTGTGAGTTGATTATGAAGGGATGATATATAAAAAAATAAAATTAAGGGATGAGAAAGGAATGTACTGGGAGAAAGGGAAAGAGAGAGGTAGAATGTGGTAATTATCTTACATAAAAGAGGAAAGAAAAAAGTTATCACAGTGGAGGGGAAGATGGGGAGATGAGGGAGAATGGGGAGGTGATAGAAGAGAGGGCAGATTCTGGAGGGGGTAGTCAGAAGCAAAACACTTTTGAGGAGAGACAGGGTGAAATGAGAGAGAGAATAGAATAAATGGGGGGAGGGGAATAGGATAGAAGGAAATAAAGTTAGCAATAGTAACTGTGAAAAAAAATTGAAGCAAGTTTGTCTAATAAAGGCCTCTGCTCAAACAAATAGAGAACTGAGTCAAATTTATAAAAATAAGAGCCATTCCCCACTTGATAAATGGTCCAATGATATGAACAGTTTTCAGATGAAGTAATCAAAGCTATCTATAGCCATATGAAAAAAAATGTTCTAATTCACTATTGATTGGAGAAATACAAATTAAAACAACTCTGAGGGGTACTACCTTATACCTATTGGATTGGCTAATAGGACAGAAAAGGAAAATGACAAATATTAGAGGGTATGTGGGAAAAATGAAACATTAATTTACTGTTGGTAGAGTTGTGAACTAATTCACATTGGAACTAGGCCCAAGGGGAAATAAAACCATGCATACCCTTTGACCTAGCAATGCCACTACTAGGTCTATACCAAAAAGAGATAAAAACAAAAAGGAAAAGGACCTATATGTACAAAAATCTTTATAGCAGTTCTTTTCTGGTGTCAAAGAATTGGAAATTGAGGGGATACCCATCAAGTGAGGAATGGCTGAACAAACTGTGGTTGTGATTATGATGGAACACTATTGTGCTATAAGAAATGATGATCAGGATGCTCTTGGAAAAACTAGACTTACGTGAGCTGATGCAAAGTGAAAATGTACTGTGTTCAAAGTAGCAGCAATATCGTATGATGATCAGCTGTGAATGACTTAGCTATTCTCAGCAATACAGTGATCCAAGACAGCTCTAACTTATGATAAAAAAATGTTATCCATCCCCAGAGAAAGAACTGATGTCATCTGAATACAGATTGAAGCATCTTTTTTTACTTTATTTTTCTTGAGGTGTTTTTTGTCTGTATTCTTTCACAACATGACTAATATGGAAATATTTTGCATGACTACACATGTATCACCTACATCGAATTGTGCCTTCTCAGTGAGAGGGTTGAGGAGGGAGGAAGGGAGAGAATTTGGAACTCAAAGTTTCAAAACAAATGTTAAAATTGTTTTTATGTATAATTGGGAGAAAATAGAAAGCTAAATAAATTATTAAAAAATAAGCTCTCTTAGCTATTACAAATCTACTGGATGATCCAAACCTATTCAGTGAACCAAAGAATAATCTCAGCCTTGTTATCAGTTGCAAGGAAAGATCCTGGTCCAAAGTCACTGATGCCTTGTAGGTAAAGGTGAGGCCAGATTTCTTTTTTTTGGCCAAGAGAGCATTTGTGCCAATGTTAACTACTCAAGTTCATGGAAGTCACACATATATAAGAACTGCTTAAGAGATCTTCGTTAGCCTAATGTATTACATGTAATGAGCAGAAGGGAGAGAATTTTTTTTCTTTGACAACCATATCATCCCCTTAACCATATTTTGTATATATAAGAAACCAAATCTAAAATGACCTCCCAGTTCCTCCAGCATGTGTATCAGTCTTTAAAGTTGATTACATTTGTTTTGCCCAGTCATTCAGCTGGGATGAAATGGAATACAACCTACATCTCAACTATGAGTTAGCATTCCAAAGCTGAAATGCTTTAGCTGTGTTTAAAAGCAAAACTTGCCTTTTAGTGTGGAGTGTTCAAGATGACATTAAGTAATGAAGGAATTAGTACCTGAATCACTGATATTTGTATTCATACTTAGGATTATAAATTTAGAACCTGGTAGAGACCTTAGGGATCGTGAAGTATGACCCCCTTGTTTTTCAGATAAAGAAATTGAGACCCAGGGAGGTCAAGGGACTTGCCTAAAGTCAAATAAGCAAAAAATAGCAGAGTGAGAGTTTGATTCTGATTCCAAATCCAACATACTTTCTGCTACACCACGCAGGCAGTAATACATGTTAACTGAAACTCTTAAATTGTAGTTTATTGAGCTTGTTCCCTTATTGTCTTTGAATGGTACCTTTATACTTGCTTAGTAGACAGGGGAATGGAGTTGCTTGCTGAGAGTTTGTTCCAGAACCCACCAGAGCATCAGAGGAAGATTTGAGCATTTCGAGACAGCGTTGAACACTTCTCTGCGAGGAAATGTGAGATAGAGAATCCTTTAGCATCTGTCACTCCTTCCTCAATTATGCCCTGAGACTTAATCAGCTCAATCTCTAACTTTCCTTTTGTGAGGGAAGCAGGAATGTGGAGATAATTTATGAGTTTGGAGAAGTTCATTTTCTGACATCCAAGTCATAAAATCCAGCATGATATCTGCTTTAGAGACAATCATAGGGATCAAAGCTACAGAGCTAGAAAGGACCTCAAAAGCATTCAGTCCAACAATTGAGAAAACAGGTCCAGAAGAGGCTAAGTGACTTGTCCAAGGTCACACAGGTAGTAAGCACCCGAGTAGGCATCATTTTCATTAATGAAAGAAACAAAACATTATGCTTATCTTTTATTAAAATAAATGTTCCAAAAGTCTACTAAAATTTAAGCCTATTAAAGTTTAAAACTGCATACTTTTGGGATAGCCTGTATATCATAACTTCACTCTTGATACGGATTTCTTGATAGATAATTTAGCAAATACCACTAGAGGACCTGCATACTTAGAGGTGTTTTAGAAACTAACCAAAGGAGTCCAAGCAACTTCTAGGACTGACTAATTCAAAATCAGAGGGTAGCTGGACCCTGAGGGAATCTGGCTCAATCTGTGATGCAGATGGCTTGAGAGATCACATTAGCTCACCTGACTGATGTTTCTCACATACACCACCATAATCATTTAGTTAATATGAGTAAGGCTATCGTCAAGGATCAGTGAGATATAAATCATGAAATTATCAATGCTGAGAAAATGGGAATTGAGCCACAGCCAAACAATGTCAGAGAAGAAAATTGTGAGCCTAGGACAGATATATGATTACTTGTTGTGGAAAGGCTGATAAGTCTGGGACAATAGACATGAGATAAAAACAGTGCATCATGAGCCCAACAATTCAGTGTTGAAGAATTCCTCATTCAGTTTCCCTGATGAACTAGATACATAAATGCACCCAAGAGAGAGAGATGAAGTAATGCTGAATGCCCCTTGAAATCCCTAGAAACATTGTCATTTGGAGAAACAGAAATAGAAATCTTGATTTCATCATCACTAGCTAAGTGAATCAGTCATAGATTACAGGGTATAGAGGTTCAAGTTGAAATGGTGGCCTCTCTCTTTTTGGAGCCCTAAGTGAAGGTGGAAATACAAAACTTTGTTTTTGTTGTGACATAGACAGGAAAGAAGAAAAGGTGACTCATCCTCCACAGCAAATCCTGGGTGAAAAACACATGGTTCAAACCATCAAGGCCATCCCCACAAGTGGTAGGAAACTATTGATTAATGCATAGTGTTAATAAGGCCGTACATTTTGATTCAGCCCCAATGTGGGCTGTGTGTGCCATGATAATAGACTTGATTCCTACTTTCAGCATAATATTTAATACATGTCCTGTTCGTCGCATATTCATTTTTGGTCTGAATGAATTGATTAAAATCTATGATAATCACTGGAAAATCAGTTAGAAAACAGACATTCTAATTCTAGCTATGGAACAGCATATAGAATACTGGGCCTAGCACCAGGAAGACCTGAGTTCAGATTTGGCCTCAGACACTTGCTAATTGTGTGAACCTAGGCAAGTCATTAAAGCCCTGTCTGTCTCAGTTTCCTCAACTCTAAAACAGGGATAATACTAGTACTAATGAAAATGATGGCTACTCTGATGCTTACTATCTGTGTGACCTTGGACAAGTCACTTAGCCTCTTCTGGACGTCAGTTTTCTCAATTGTTGGTTCAAATGGCCTTTGAGGTCCTTTCTACCTCTGTAGCTTTGAGCCCTTGGCTTTGAGTCCTGTGATTGTCTCTAAAGGAAATATCATGCTGGATTTTATGACTTGGATGTCAGAGAGTGAACTTCTCCAAAGTTGTAAACTAGCTCTCAGGGCTGCTGCAAGGATCTGCAAATGAGATAATGCTTATAAAGCACTTAGTAAGTACCTTGTACATAATAGGTGCTTCATAAATATTTCTTTCCTTTCTTCCTTTGTTCCTTCATTTCTTCCTTCTGCACAAAAAAGAGCATCTTATAAACAAAGGACAACAAAATATTAAGCTCATTTTAGAATGTTATTACTCTGTCTAGCAAATAGTCTGAGTAGAATTCTTAGCTACTGTATTAATTATTTTAATTTTTCATTTATTGGCAACTGTGTTTGTATATATGTTGGTCCAACATAGTTTAAAATATATGTGCATGTATTTGAGTATGTATATGTATATTTCTTTTCAGTAAGACCATATTTCATATTATGGTTATAACCACAGACCACAGACAACATAATTACAGAAAAAATACAATTGAGAAAACATCAGAAAGCGTCTATCCACATAACTATTTTCAAATCACTATGAAGGAGTTTATGAAAATAGTCTACACATGTATTAAATGCATACTTGATAAGGGAAGGAAATAAGCCACCTTTAGCACATTTCATAATATATAGTGCTTCAAAAATCTCAGTGCAGTTTTAAGCTTAAGTAGTATAAAATGCACTCACTAAAGTGCTTTTAGGACACCCTGTATAGGCCATTCTTACATTTACATATAATATTGTATATAATATGTTATATTAGATAAATATATGTGTATAAGTAATTTCCAAAGTAGCAATCTATGTACAGTTAGAATACTGACTTGTTAGAAGAAAGATCAAAATCAACTTAGAAAAAAGAATAAAAATGGGAAGAAAATGTGGCAGTCAGTTAAAACAACTCTAAATTGATCTATTTAAACAACTTGAAAAAATAAAATTGGAAACTGATAAAGGAATAGAGCCCAAGAAATACTTAGGCAACATATATTCGATCCCTTTACCGAGCAGCAGCATGTGGCAATCAAGAATAATACCAGCTTAGAAAATAAATTTTTCTTTTAAAATCTTATGGAAGAGGATGGTGAATAGTCAGTATCAGAGCACAAGATAGTAAGAATCAATAGAAAGAGGGGGCGGAGCCAGGATGGCGACTGGAAAGCAGTAACTGGCGTGAGCTCCCCACCAAGTCCCTCCAAAAACCTATATAAAAAATGGCTCTGAACCAATTCTAGAGCTGCAGAACCCACAAAGTGGCAGAGGGAAGCAG
>CM053622.1:333235524-333268816 GCA_028646595.1 Phalanger gymnotis
AAAAAAAGAATCAATAGAAGGAAAAAACAAAACAAGTTACAGAAAGCTTGGTGAAAGGCACAATTCTGCCAGATCATCCTGAAAGCATTTAACTTGAGTGTTGAAACTAGGAGTACAACAAACAGCTGAAAAATGTAAAAGATCTGTCCAGATTACTATAACAAACTATCCTTTCCAGCAATGACAGTGTAGCTACGACATATGGACTCTAATATTATAGTCCCCAATATGCTACATGAAGCAGTGGAAATGGTACTAAAGAAAACAAACATAGGAAAATCTGCTAGACTAAACCAAGGATGCTCAGAAAAAGTCCATGCAAGAGATAACAAAATTTTGAGGATAGTGAAAGATTGTCTCAAGATATTTGGGGAAAAAAATGGAGAAGGGGTAAGTCTTGGTAGGAAAAACCAAAAACAACAGTGCAACACCACCACCACAGACAAAAAGGCAAATGAGAAAACAGCAGAAAGTGTGTCTCCATATAACTATTTTCATATCACTATGAAAGGTCATCATTAGAATAATATACACATGAATTGAAGGTATCCTTGATAGGGGAAGGAAATAGTGTAGGTTATGATATTCTGCAGCAAAGTACATCTTTAGACTTATGCAGCAATTGAAAGACTCAGTTTATTAAAAAACACACCACATTTACCATTATTGTTTAAAAGGACTAATTTGACTATAGTAAAATGCTGTCTTGCAGCCTCTGCTCTAACAAACGGTTTCCCATGTATATGTCAAAATCAAACAGAATTCTTGAAAAGCGCTAAAACAAAGATAATTGGAATCAACATTGTCTAATTACTAATATCAAACAAGGGATAAAATGAGAAGAGATTTGCCAGTAAAAAGGTGATTGCCACTTGTATGTAGAATGTTCAGCACAGAGTTCAAATGCAAAAGGAATTCCCTATAGATGGAGTCCCAGTTTGAGAATGGTATCAAGCTGATGGCCTGGATCATCATGAAATCTCATAAATGAGATCCAGAATCACTCCCAATAGTTTGGCTTAACTATACACTGGGGAAAACAACAACAAAAACACTGAATAGAAGAATGGCTATTTTTCAGATTGTGGTATGTAGTTGGATGGATATCTCATGCAGCTGGCTCACCAGCATATAGATCTTAGACAAACAGTATAGACGATCAGCTGATCCTAGCATTGAATAAGAAGAGTGAAAATTCAATTGCCTTTGGAAAACTGTATAGTGCTTTTCATGGTCCCATACTTTCCCTGAAACAAAGGTCACCATTTTAAAATATCAGTATTCTTCTGATGATGCTATATTGTTGAGAATGCCAGTCTTTTAAATAATTAAAGTTGGCAACAGAGTGACATAGTAGGCAATCCAAGACTGGGGAGAGTAAGCCCTAGCATGTTACAAATTAAAAATTACAGAAGTGAAGAGGCATGAAAGAGATTAATAAAGACAAGTATAACTACAGAAGGAGGTAGGCTGGTCTTGTAGTTTGAGCGAAAGATTACCAATGAATAGCTGGTATGCTCTATTTGCCCTCCCTTCAATATCAAGACAGTTAGAGGAAAGATACAACCATGCCAGATTGATCCCCTGTGAAAGACTTTATAAGAGGATATGGACAAGAGATACACAGGATGAAGTCATGGGTGGGTTTCTATCTGCACTGTTGAAAGGAGTATTATGAGATCACAAATATATCCAAGTATTGCTGTATTAAAAAACTAGAATATAGCCAAAGGATAGAGACCAAGATGATAAGGGAATGGGGAACTGTTAGAAAAAAAAGTGAAACTGGTTGAAAGGACTGTATGTATTTGGCCTGGGGAAAAGAAAACTTAGAGAAGACATGATAGTTATGTTTAAATATTTGAAGATATATTATATAAAAAAAGGAATAGACTTTTTTTGTTGTTTGAACAATCGGCCTAGGACATTTGAATAGAAGTTGCATGAAGATAGATTATGACTCAATAATTAGGTAGACTTTTCTAACAAAAAAGAATTGGTTACTTTAAAAAGTAATAAGTGAAATTTGCTGAACTAGAGTGTGTCTAATATGTCTACTAACTGTAAGATTCAGTGAATTCATGAACTGGGATAGCAGTGCAGGAAAATGAGAAATCAAGAAGGCAATCTAAGTTGGAAAACAGTAATCAAGTGAATGATTGGGGGCATTAACAGAAACAGAGGTAGCTTGCTAGAGCATGAAGATGTTAAGGAGAAATTTGTTGGGAGAAGGAAAGCATAGGCGCAGAAAGAAAAGAGTGAAATAATGGAACAGATTTTATGTATGTGTGTGTGTGTGTGTGTGTGTGTGCATGTGTGAATGTGTGAGACTTAGTGATGGAATAACATACCGAAAAGTTGACATTTCAATTTCCAAATTACTATTTGGGGTAAGAACATTTGAGGTAATTTAAAAGTATTCTATTTAATACCTTGATTTTCTCTTTACTGTCATACCTTGTCCTAAGGCAGATGATAGTTTATTCAAGGCTATTTTTCTTGAATAATAAAACAATATAAGCACAAAGTGATTGTCTCTGACCTTGTTCTATGTTTGACCATCACAAGTTTCCACTTAGCTAGTGAGTCACATTTGTCTTTAATTCAATTTCCATGCAAATACACATGGGTGTGAATTCAAGCAAACATTTTCCCAAACTTTGTAAAAGCTTTGTGAAACCCCAAACACATTAAAAGAGTTGCAGGGGTTTTACAAAACTCAAAACCAATCTCCAAAGCCTATATAACACAGTGGTTTCCACTACACATGCCTCAAAAGCCAGACTTTTGCTAAGTCTGGTATTTGAGTGTATATTAGTAGTTTAGCAGTGACATCTAGTGGCCTATCTTTTCTTCACTTTGGAGAGAAATGATTTTTGACAACGTATTCTTAGTCATATTATCACATATCTAGAGGTTGAAGGGACCAGAGAAACCATCTACTCCAACCCTCTCCTTTTAAAAAAAATGTCTTTTTTCCCCTTATTGCCTAAGATGTTCTACTTCTACTCACCTTTCCAAACACTTTCTTCACAGATTATTATTTTTACACAGGAATGGATCTCAGAATTTAGTCTCCTATCACCACCCCCTTCATTTTTCAAGTAAGGAAACTGTTCCTCAGAGAAGTTGTAACTTATCGAAAACGATCCAGCATCTGGGTCCTAAGATTTTGAAGTTAGTCACAGAATTAGGAAAATGACCCATTGTGTTTTTCAATTCATTTTTTTGTTACCTTTATTATCCAGAAACTCAAAGGTTGAAGAGCCTTTCCATGGTTAGTGAGTTACTGAAATCTACCACTCTTAATTTAGGGGAAAAAAATTATACAAAATGGTGTCCTTTAAGCAGCAAATTCCTAATTCTAATCTTGGTCTAAGCAAGAAAATAAGCATGCCAGTTCCATTTCTATTATTACAGTAATAGTTTGGGATTGAGAAGAGTCTCCATTTGGCCTGTGCTGGGAATGTTACAGTGCAGAAGAACAGGAACTAGCTAACACACTAGTGGAACAATGCTCTCTCTGTCTCACACCTAGCTAATTTTGCACCTGAGGCTAGGCTATACTATTTCTCTGCTTCTATTATAATGGAATGGCATGCTTGAAATAATAAAGATAATTTATCAATTTTCTGTGCCCCCTTTATGCATCCAAAACCAAGACCCCACCTACCTTGTATTTGTTAGAATTCCGACTATACACTAAGAAGTTTTTGTATTTTTTGATGTTTTCCATCTGGATTGTGATTTCACTGGTATTTGGATTACCTGTTTGGAAACTCCCTTCCCTGTGGCAGTTTGTCCATTCGCCAATAACTCATAGCCTTAAAGAGTTCCCTGAGGTATAGGATTTAGCCACATTCATAAAGTTAGAGTTTCAGACAGGAGACCTGAACTCACATCTTAACTGCAATCGTTACTCACTATGTACTAGGAAGCATTCTCTGGCTTGCCTAAACTTCTATAACCACTTAATTATCATGTGTGGGATGGGAAGTCATTTCTTTAAATTAGGAATAAACTGAGGAGGGAAATCAGCTACTTGCTGACATAAGGCATATGGTGTCACAATAGTACCAATGATGTATTGGGATGCACACTGGCAAAGGCATGACCAGAGACAGAACATAGAAACAAGAGAAAGGCAAGGTAAAGGGATCAAGAAAATGCTGTGATTCTTCACACATACAGACGTACTTCATTTTATTGTGCTTCACAGATTTGTGTTTTTATATATTGAAGGTCTGTGGCAATGCTGCATCAAGCAAGCCTATCAGCCCTATTTTTCTAATAGCATGTGTTCATATCATGTCTCTGCCATACTTTAGTAATTCTCACATTTCAAACTTTTTTATTATCATATATGTTAAGGTTATCTGTGATCAGTAATCTTTGATATTACTATTGTAATTGTTTTGGGGCACTATGAACCATACCCAGATGAAACAGCAAACTTAATTGATAAATGCTGGGTGTGTTCTAACTACTCCACCAACCAGCAATTCCTGTCCCTCTCTCTCTCCTCAGGTCTCCCTATTCCCTAAGACACAATATTGATATTAGCCCAATTCATAACCCTTTAATAGCCTCCTAGTGTTTAAGTGAAAGGAAGAGTCGCAAACTTCATTGTTGTCTTATTTTAAGAAATTGCCACAAACACCCCAACCTTCAGCAACCACTACCCTGGTCAGTCAGCAGCCATCATCACTGAGGCAAGACCCTCCACCAGAAAAAAAAAAAAATTAAGACTTGCTGAAGGTTCAGATGGTGGTTAACACTTTATAGCAAAAACGTATTATTTAATTAAAGTATGTACATTTTTTAGACATAATACTATTTCATATTATAATACAGTATAAACATAAATTTTATATACAGTGAGAAACCAAAAATTTTATGACTTGCTTTATTCACTTTATTGCAGTGGACTGGAACCAAACCCACTATATCTCAAGAAGCATGCCTGTATTTCATAGCACTGCTAAGCTGCTCAGAGCACAGTTTATGATTGTGGCCAGATATTACAGGCTGGGCAGAAAAGGTTTTTCCCTCTGGTGTCCAGAAGAGTGCATCTGTGTCAAAGAGAAGAAAAGAAATCAGTAGTTATTCAACAGTTATGTACATCATACTGTGTGTTTGTAAAAAGTGGAGTTAAAGGAAAAGAACCTACCATCTTCAGCATGGTTTCATTATGTAATGTGAACCATAGCACCATGAATTCTGCAACTCAAGACTTACTTGGATACAAGGCAACAAAAAGGACCATTTAATTCAAAATCAAATATTCATGATTTTTGTATCACTTACCTATATTCCCTCAGACCAATGGTATGAAGAATTGAGAGATGACTCCATTTAATTATATCCACTTTGCAATAGAATTGAACTATGTAAATGCTTTTATTATCTCGAAAGTCTTTAATATTTCCACAACCTTCCTATTTTCCAGAGAATATAGTCCACATTCATTCACAATCTGGCCCCAAGCTCCTTTTGGCCTTCTTTCTCTCCTTCCACACACTAGTCATCCACCTTGGCTGTACTGGTTTATTTGCTATTCCCTAAGCACCCCCTACTTCCTGTTGTTAAGCTTTTGCTCTTATTTTTTTCTCTTAGCCTCCAATTTCACTCCCCCTCCCTGCTTCCTCCTCATCTATCTAAATCCTACACTGATGTCATGGACACATGATGTGGGAATTAGAAGACTTGGGTTTGAATCTCAGCTTTGAAGCTCAGCTATTGCTTACTATTTATGGGACTTGGAGAAAAGTACTTAACTTTTCTGAATTTTAGTTTCATTATTTGTAAAGAGGATGCCACATATACTTCAAAAGGTTGTTATGAAGATCAAATGAGAGAATGCCTTGGAGATGAATGTCTTGCCCTGTGTGAGGTATGGGGAGGAGCTGGTGAGAGAGCTCCAGCCTTCACTAGTCCTTTACAGGACTCCCTAAGTTCCTTTGAGTTCCACTTCAGGACTCCTTCGGGCTGGTCTCTTCTTTGGGACTGGTGAAGCTTCAATATATCTTTGAGTCTTGAGTCAGATTCCAGCTTAGGGAGAGAAGATGGAAGAATCCAACCCCATTTCAGGTTGTTGAAAGAAAAGACTCTAGGAAGACAAGAGAGGAGTGAGCATTCTCCATCATAATTTCTCCTTGGGTGAGATTCAGGACACTATTATCATTGAGTTAAATTACCTTGCTCTCAATGGCAGAGCTCTTCTATTCTGTTTCATTTGGTATCTGTTCTTCGATGAATACCTTCTCTGATTTCTGTTTTGCTATGAATTGGATAAATGGGTTTCTTTGCTATTCTCTGTGTAGGTTCATTATGAAACTGGCATTTGGTGGGAAGAGAGTCAAAACTTGGATACAGAGCTGGGGGTCTGCTTCCTATGCAAAATGACAAAGCAATCACAAATTAGATGGAACTCAGTCATAACCCCTATATGAACAATATTTAAAGAAGCAGCTAAGTATGCTTTTAGTCTGCTGCCCTCTCTCTTTCTGAGGAGGACAGAAGTTTGGCCCCTAGTCCCAACTTCCTGCTTCCTGTCCTGGCAGGAATTATAGTCTCTTCTGGAGAAAAGTTGGGGGAGGGGGAGGAAAAAGAGACTAAAAATGTTTATTCTGTCTCCACAGTACCCTTGTAACACCTGGGCCTACCTTCACATGTGGGGTCCTCTCCTGTTGCTACATAAGGTCTTTCCTGAATAATTAGATTCAATTTAATTCCCAAAACCAAACCATCTGTTCCTGCTCTAAAGTCCTATAGTAATTACTGTCTGCATATGTCATTTGGGAATTTATGGTGTACCATCTTGTGGCAATACCTCTATTATTCTCTTGAACTTTTTTTAAAACTTTTTTTTAATGCAGAACAGCTTTATTTCTTCCTAATTAGGTAGTATGCCTTCCTACATTTCTTATTTCTATATATACACCCCTGCCCAAAGCAAAATGTCTTGCATATATTTATTAGGAGTTCAATAAATGTTCATCAACCTGACATAATATCTCTCCTGTGTTTTTCATTAACATTCCATGTACTGTATTAGTGCTGATTTCATTTCAATTCAGTTCTCCAAAAATTTGTGCTAAAACACTAAGTTGGTCTGTAAGAAAGATACCAAAATGACTAAGTGCAGTCCCTGTTCTCATCTTCTTTTGGGAGTAAAAGCAAATAAAATAATTATATCATAGATTTAGAACATGGAAGAATCTTAGAGATCATCGAGTCCAACCTTTTCATGTTAAAGATGAGAAAAATGGGACAGTAGAGGAGAAATGACTGTTCTAAAGCCTATGTAGAAAGTCATAAATAGGGATTTGGACATCAGTCCTCATATGCCAATTCAACTGGTCTTTTCACAAGATCCTACAGCCTTTCAATGCAGGCCTAACTAAAAAGAAACGTAACAGTTGTATGTATGATACTTGAACTTTTAAGGGATCCAGGTCCACTGACTCCACATCCAGCTAAAATAACTTATGGTTATGTAGTGCTTGAAAGTTTATACCATATTTTTCTCACAATAACCCAGTAAGATACATAGTACAAATGTCATTTTCTCCATCTTATAAGATGAGGACACTGAAGTTCACAGAAATTAAGCGACTTTCAGAGCACACATTTTTCACACAGTGCTTGACATATAGTAGGTGCTAAATAAATGTTAGTTAACTGGCTCACTAACACAGAATTACTAAGTGTCAAAGCACTGATACAAACCCAGGGCTGGAGCCCAGGCAGAATGATACATTGAACAGAATGATGGCTTTGAAGTCAGAGGACATGGATTCAAATGCTGTCTTCTTAACTAATACTTTTGAATATGTGTAAGTCATTTGATTCCTCCAGGGCTGTTTTCTGATCAATAAAAATGAAAGGGTTGGATTAGACAGATTGTAAGGTGCCTTTGAACTTTAAATCTATGCTGCTATGGTTCTTGACTTCAAGTTCAGAGCTACTCTAAAATGAAGAATGTAAAAGTAGATGAGGTATCACATACACCAAAAAAAGACACAGACAACAAAGTCAAAACTCCTATATCCAAAGACTCCAAAAAAAAAAACTGAAATGGTCTCAGGCCATGGAAGAACTCAAAAAGAATTTTAAAAATCAAGTAAGAGAAGTAGAGGAAAATTTGGGAAAAGAAATGAGAGTTATGCAAGAAAATCATGAAAAATGTGTCAACACCTTAGTAAAAGAATAGGCTAAATGGCAAAATACAACAAAGAGAAGAATACCTTGAAAAGCAGAATGGGCCAAATGGAAAAGGAAGTACAAAAGCTCACTGAAAAAAATAATTCCTTAAAAAATAAAATTCGACAAGTGAAAACTAATGACTTTATGAGATCATCGAAAAACAATAAGGCAAAACAAAAAGGATGAAAAAAACAGAAGACAATGTGAAATATTTCACTGGAAAAACAACTGACCTGGAAAATAGATCCAGGAAAAATAATTTAAAAATTAGTAGACTACATGAAAGCCATGATAAAAAAAAAGAGCCTAGATATCATCTTTCAAAAAATTATCAAGGAAAACTGTCCTGATATTCTAGAAGAAGGTAAAACAGAAATCAAAAGAATCCACTGAATACCTACTGAAAGAGATTCCAAAATGAAAACTTTCAGGAATATTATAGCCAAATTCCGGAGCTCCCAGCTCAAGGAGAAAACACTGCTTTGCAGCCAGAAAGAAACAATTCAAGTACTGTGGAGTCGCAGTCAGGATAACACAAGAATTAGATGCTTCTACATTAAAGGATCGGAGGCCTTGGAATATGATATTTCAGAGGGCAAAAGAGGTACGATTAAAACCAAGAATCACCTACCCAGCAAAACTGAGTATAATCCTTCAGGGGAAAAAAGGAATTCAATGAAATAGAAGACTTTGAAGCATTCCTTGAATGAAAAGACAGAGCTGAATAGAAAATTTGACTTTCAAATACAAGACTCAAGAGAAGCATTAAAAGGTAAATAAGAAAGAGAGATCATAAGGGACTTATTAAAGTAGAACTGTTTGCATTCCTATATGGAAGAATGATATAAGGGCACAGGGTGAGTTGAATATGAAGGGATGATATCTAAAAAAATCAGATTAATGGGTGAGAGAGGAATGTACTGGGAGAAGGAGAAAGGAAGAGGTACAATGGGGTAAATTATCTCAAATAAAAGTGGCAAGAAAAAACTTTTACAGTGGAAGGGAAGAGGCAGGGAGGTGAAAGGGAATAAGTAAACCTTATTCTCAGCAGATTTGGCTTAAGGAGGGAATAACATACACATTCGATTGGGTATGGAAATCTACCTTACCCTACAGGAAAGTAGGAGGGAAAGGTTAAAGAGAGGAGGGGATGATAGAAAGGAAGGCAGATTTAGGGAGGGGGTAATCAGAAGCAAATACGTTTGAGGAGGGACAGGGTCAAAGGAGAGAATAGAATAATCGGGGCAGATAGGATGGAGGGAAATATAGTTAGTCTTTTACAACATGACTATCATGGAAGTGTTTTGCATGACTACACATGTATACCCTATATTAAATTCCTTGTCTTCTCAATGAGGGTGGGTGGGGAGGGAAGAAAGGGGAGAATTTGGAACTCAAAATTTTAAAAACGAATTTTAAAAATTGTTTTTACATGCAACTGGGAAATAAGGTATACAGGCAATGGAGTATAGAAATCTATCTTGCCCTACAGGAAAATATAAGGGAAGGGAATAAAAGATGGAGGGGGTGTTGATAGAAGGTAGGGCATATTGGGGGAAGGGGTAATCAGAAAGCATGGCATCTTTGGGGGGAGGGGAGGGATGGGGTAAAAATTTGGAACTCAAAATCTTGTGGAAGTGAATGCTGAAAACTAAAAATAAATTTATTAATAAAAAAGATTATAACTTCCTAAAGAAAAACAAAGGTAAACAGGAAAGGGAAATCATAAGGGACTTAATAAGGTTAAACTGTTTATGTTACTACATGGGAAATGTGATACTTTTAACTCCTAAGAACTTTTTTATTATTAGAGCAGTTAGCAGGAGTATATATAGACAGAAAGCACCAATGTGAGTTGCATATCTAAAAAAATAAAATTAAGGGGTATGAAAGAGGAATGCACTGGGAGAAAGGGAAAGGGAGAGGGAGAATGGGGTAAATTATCTCAAATAAAAGCGGCAAAAAAGAGTTATTACAGTGGAGGCAAAGATGGGGGAGGTGATGGGGAACGCTTGAACCTTAATCTCATCAGAATTGGCTCAAAGAGGAATAACATACATACTCATTTGGGTATAGAAATCTATCTTACCCAATAGGAAAGTAGGAGGGGAAGGGGATAAAAGAAGGGGGTAGATTGGGCCTGACAGAAAGGCTGGCAGATTAGGGGAGGCAGTAGTCAGAAGCAAAACCCTTTTGAGGAGGGACAGGGTGAAAGGAGTGACAGAATAGAATCAACAGTGTGGGGTGGGGTGGGGATAGGATGGAGGGAAACACAGTTAGCAACCATAACTGTGAAAAAAATATTTTTGAAGCAAGTTTCTCTGATTAAAGCCTCTTTTCTCAAATATGTAGAGAATTGAGTGAAATTTATAAAATAAGAGCCATTCCCCAATTGATAAATGGTCAAAGGATATGAGCAGTCAGTTTTCAGATGTAGTAACCAAAGCTATCTATAGCCATATATAAAATAAATGCTATAAATTACTATTGATTGGAGAAATGTAAATAAAAACAATTCGGAGGTACTACCTCATGCCTATTAGATTGGCTAATGGGACAGAAAAGGAAAATGACAAATGTTGGAGTTGATGTTGGAAAACTGAATTAATTAATTGTGAGTGAATTAATGTACTGTTAGTGAAGTTGTGAACTGATTCAACCCTTACATAGAGCAATTTGGAACTATGCCCAAAGAGGTATAAAACCATGCATACAGTTTGACCTAGCCAATACTAGATCTATATCCAAAAATAGATAAAAAACAAAAAGGAAAAGGATCTATATGTATAAAAATATTTATAGCAGCTCTTTTCTAGTTGGCAAATAATTGGAAATTGAGGAGATGCCCAACATCTGGGGAATGGGCTGAAAAAGTTGTGGTATATTATTGTGATGGAATACTATTGTGCTATAATAAATGATGAGCAGAATGCTCTCAGAAAAACCTGGACTTACATGAACTGATGCAACATGAAATGAGAACAAGGAGTACATTCTACATAGTAACAGCAATGTTGTGAGATGATCCACAGTTAAATACTTTGCTATTCTCAGCAATACAATGATGTAAGACAATTCTGAAGGACGTATGATAAAAAGTGCCATCCATTCCCAGAGAAAGAATTGATGGAGTCTGAGTATAGATTGAAGCATACTTTTTAAAATTTTATTTATTTTTCTTGGGTTTCTTTTTTGTCTTTTTATATATATTTTACAACATGGCTAGTAAGAAAATATGTTTTGCGTGACTACACAGGTATAACCTATATCAAATTGCTTGCCTTTTCACTGCGCTAGGAGGGAGGAAGAGAATTTGGAACTCAAAATTTAAAAAAAAATATTAAATTTGTTTTTGTATATATTTGGGGAAAAATAAAATAGTAAATAAATAATTTGAAATAAAAAAATAGATAATAGGTCAGGATCTTTTAGTATCTTATATTATTTTATTATTTTAATGTGTGGAAATTCTAGTTACTATAAAATTCTAGTTAATTGGGCATGAGATGATAAAGAGGTTTATTTTTTTTTTTAGTTCAAGAATTACTGAATTGACATATTCTTTCAAAACTAAAACACTGACACTTGCCTCAAACAAATGTCTCTGGTATAGAATAGAAAATCATTGTAAGATATGATGTTTCATGGGTATACTTCTGGTTTAATTTTTTAATGAAACTAATCAAAATGCATACTCATAAGGGAGCTATATTTCTGATTCTGTGCAGCTTATTAAATGTGTGTATACACATACATGTATGTGCATACATATGTGTGTGTGTATCTATAACTCCTTGAACAGTTTTTTTGGTATGTGTCTCCTCTAAGATGCTTGTTACAGAGAAACGCACCAACACAGAGCCAACCTTAATGGACTCTATCCTTGTGGAGCTTATAATTTAGTAAGGGAGATAAGAGATATACACATGTAACTATATATAGTGAGAAATGAGATAAAGGAAGAACAAAGGGCTATTATAGCTCCAAGAAAGAAGATAGTACTTTTGTCTTGGAGAGAAGAGATCAGGGAAGAAGAGTAGATAAAAATCTGACACGTAGCTCTGAGCAAGCAGGGATTCTCCAAAAGAAGAGAACATAAGAACTGAGATGGGAAGACATCGAAGGCATGCTGGAGGGACATCAAGTAGGTCTTTGAAAAAACTAAGTTGTTAATTTTTCAAAATTAAGTAATTAATTTTCCTGGTTTTTGAATATGGGGTGCTATGATCAGAGTGATGATTTAGGCAGATTAATCTAGCAGCAGGGTGCACAATGGATTAGAATGGTAGCTCATAGAGTTAAGAAGGCCATTTATGAAAGGAAGAAACTGCAGCCGTGCTGATGAAAATTAATTAAGGCTTTAAGTAGCATTGTGACAGTTTTAGCAGAAAGAAACGGACTAGTATTAGTGATATTGCAAAGGCAGAAACAACAGGACATAGCAATTGGACATATGGGAGAAGAGAGATGAAAACAACAGAGATGTACAAAAATGACTTCACAATTAGGAGAATGGATGGCTGGGAGGTGGTGCTATTGACAAATATAGGGAAGTCAGGATAACTAGAAAGTTGTTGAGGCAAGATGACTAGTTCACTTTGGAACATGCAAAGTTTAAATTCCAGGTGCAAATAAGGAGAATACAATTCAGTATTTTGTTTGGAACTCAAGGGGCAAGAGAGCTAGAGATAGCGAATTTGAAAAACATCAACATAAAAGTTACAGTTTTACTAATTTACTATATTTTTTGGTACAATATGAACTAAGCAGGTTTTTGTATAACCTGGTCAGTCATTTTGACAATGCTCTCTGTAGAATCCTAGATTTCATCGCCCCTATCCTTCTGCTATATCCATCTTACATATGTCCGGCCTTGAGTAACACTGTCCCCTTTCACTGCTGCTAGGGTAGAATCTAACAATCATGACCAACTGTCTTCTTTAAGGAAAATACATTTAGAGATTTAAATTAAGATGCAAGTAACAATTCTCTTCCCACTGACCTTTAATCAATCCTTCTACTTGCCAAGAGCTGCTTGCTTTTTCAGTACTGAGTCACTGGTTGCAACTCTTGTAGCCTGAGGGAAGAGCTATAGTAGGGTGGGAACTAGAGGGATTGGGGAGAGATGGTTGAACATTATCAAAGGTCAGAGAAGTGAGATGTAATGAGATAGGATTTTTGGTCTTGTGGCTTCCTGTCACACCTTTTTATTTCTTCCTTGGGTCTCAGGGTCAACCAACTGAACTTCATTTCCAACCTACAACCTAATCAAGGATTTGGATATTCTGTCACAGAAATGGGGTAGTGGGCTCTGTACCAAAGAGCAGGATGGGGTCTCTAGGACAAGAAACAGGATAATGATAATGTCTGAATATGTTGCCAAGGTGGGGTTTGCTGTAGAGGTAAAAAGATAAAAAAGAAAGTAAATTTGCGTTCCCCTCCTTTTTCTCTGTTTCTCACAAAGTCTTTCACCACAGACCTCTTATTCTTGACCAGTCATGGTGAAACGCTGGAGTGAAATGACAAAAGGCGACTTAGGTTGGAGCAAGAGAGGACTATTCCAAGAGAGATCAGTGTTCTAATACCTGGCTAAGGTAGCCTTACCTAACAAGTGCATAAGACTGAAACTGAGGATACTAAAGTTTCCTATAATTCCATCACTGTATTCGGAGATTTTTTTTTCAGTCTAATAATTTTTCCTTCCCTAATAATGCCTTATGATATGCTCTTAGTTTAATTTTACTTGCCAACTGGTAATACATTTCAATAAAATCCTGGTTTCTCTAATCCTTTGCAAATGAGAACAGGAAAGCTTGAGAGAATTAAGGCTTATGAAGAGGGGAAAAACAGGCTTAAACAGATAGACTAGCTCTATTCCAATATACTACTTACAGAAAGATTTTTCTAATTGTGATAGAAAAGAGTTTGATCAGGCTTCTAAGGTTGGGGGCAGGGAAAGGAAGGCAGTAAAAAGCAATACAATTTTAACTTGACCTGATTAGGCATTTTTAAAAACATAATAAATACCATTGAAATAACAATTCTTCCAGAAGAAACCCATTGTTTTTTCTTTTAGTATTTAAAGTTTCTTTCACAATACTTGCCACCTAACAATGTCTTGTGAATGCTAAAATACTTTTGAACACCTAAGAGAAGGAGTAAATTCTGTGCTAATAGTTTTTGTGAAAGAATCTAGATGTTATCAGACAAGAACTCAGTTACTATACAGGCTGTGGGTAATAATTTTAAGAAGTACTATATAGGTCTGATCTCACATGTCTAGGAACATACAACTGAAGATGGGCATTTAAGCTGAATGCACGTGTACAGCTGAAAGATTTAAAACACCACGGAGGATTCATAGAGTGTGCCTTGTGAAAATCTATTGTTTCATCCAACAGCAATGTGACTGCCCTTTCTATAGAACAAGCCAAATGGTATGTCTTACTTGTGAAGAAAGTTGAGAGATTTGGTTTAATTTTTCAACAATGAAGCACAAAAAGTTCTCCCTGCTCAGCATTTGTCCTATACCTTTGGGTCCTGCTTTTGTCCTATGTGTATCATTTGAAATTGAACATATACAGAGGGAGCAAAAATATAAAGCACTACAAAATTCTGAGTCTGACCAGGAGATGAGCAAGATCATTCTCTTCTCTTGGCTCTGTCACTATTTTTGCTACCTTGGGTAAGTCACATATCTCGGTTTCAGTTTGTTCATCTGTAACATGAGGAAGTGTGACAAGCTAACCTCACAGTTATTCCAATTCTCTGATTCTACAGTTTGCTCTTAAAAATGACAATCAGAATAGAACTAATGATAGTGGAATTATTTCCTAGATTTTTCGGAGTTTAAAAAAAATTACAAATATCTTCTTAATTTTGACAAACAATATGACATTCAAAAGAGTTAGCCAGCAACACTGCATCACACTAATCTGAAACTTACTCTAAAACAGAAATTTGATGAAATATTTGCAAATCAAATGAGATAATTGCAAGCCTGAAAGCTTTATAAATATCACCTATTATTATTATCATTTAGTCTTTATCATTCATAAATTCAATAAACATTTATTAAGCATCTACTTTGTGTAAGTTACTCTGCTTCATGCAGAGGATCCAAAGGAAATAGTCAATTAAACATTTATTAAACACTTTCTATATGCCAGGCAGTGTACTAAGTGCCGGAGATACAAAGAAAGATCAAAGAAAGGCACTGTTCTCAAGGAGCTCAATGTAGCTGGGGGCGGGGGGGGGGGGGGGGGGGGGGGCACGATACAACAATATGCAAACAACTATGTACAAATAACCTACATACAAGATAAATTTCAAAGAATCAACAGAAACTTCAAAGAGCTTATGTTCTCAGGAGTCAAGGAGATTCCCAAGGGGGTGGTGGTGGATACAAATATAAAAGCAAACATAGTACAACCTGAGTAGAAAGAGTATTGTAGGCATGGGGACTTTTTGCTTGAGCAAATGCATGTAAGTCAGAGATAGAAGGTTGACTTTGGGAACAGGTATAATTCCAGCCATGCTGGAATGTCAAATGTTTAAAGAGGAACAACATAAAATAAGTCTTGAAGGTAGGTAGTGCAAGGCAGTTTAACATTTAAACATGTGAGATTTTGCATAGTTTTCCACTTCTGTATATATACATCTTGTCTAGCCAAATATTCAGAAGGAATCTCAAAGGTAGTGACCATACCTGATTCTTAATTTATATCCTTTCTCATGGTTGACACATAAGGCAAAGTGATGATGAAAGAACAGTGGACTTGTAGTCATTAGATTTGTTTGGGACTGGAATTCGTACTCTTAACACTTATTGGCTGTAGAACGGTGGGGAAGAAACCATTCCTCTGTTGCACAGTTTCCTCATCTATAAAATAGGAATATTTTTGTAAGGTACCATTATGTTAACATGTTGGCAGGTCAGATGCTGAAAGGGGTGGAAAAAGATAACTTTGGTGCATGAGATACTGTTAAAATCCATGTGTGAAAAAAAAATTGTTTTTTGTTAAATAAGATACAGAATAGCAGGACAACAGAGTAAAGGACTGAGAGGCCCTTTTCAAGGACAGAGAAATGACTAGGAATTCAGGCAATTGTGGGTATTGATTTATTCACTTATCTGTTTATCTCATTTGCTTGTGACTGTTTTTATAGTTCGAGAGGCAAAAACAAGGTAATTAGTCAAATAACTATATGGATACTATGGAATGATAATACAGGCTGTTGATTTCATAACCAACAGAAAAACAGATTTTTTAGTTTTATCTCATAAGGGAAAGACGAATCACTTGAGAATCTTGTTGAGAATTCACATGAGAATCTCATATAAGCTACTGGATGTAGCACAGAACTCAGCAGGATGGAAATTAATAATGCAAGCATTGTATGAACCTTCGACAGCAGTCAGTAGACAAGAAGGCAGCTGCTCTGCTGACTGGCTGGAGGAAGGCAGAAGTTCATTAGAAAAGGGCCATCTGTAAATTTGAAAGGGAAATGCCCAGAAGTGCTATATGCTTTCTGTTGGCCCTTCAGGTAAGAGAAGAGAAAACCATAAAGTTCACTAAGAGTAGGTCATATTTGATTCAATAAACTAGTATCTTGTTGAGAGAAAAGTTTGCTGGCCTGATATTCATTGCCCAGAGATCCATAATCTGGAGTTTTGCTGTAAGCTTGCTTTTCCATTTGAATAAAGTGATTGGAAAACTCAGCATCCTTTTGATAGAAGAGTCAACCGAGCTGGTCTGCACTGCCCAGAAAGCCAATCTGACTTTTGTGGTTTAAGGGAACTGCTTATCATCTTGACAGTATAACATTTGCTCAGGGCCCTTTCAATGATAATGGTGAGTAAAAACAGCTCGTTAGTGCTTCATCAGTTTGAGAGTAAAAGAATAAATTTGCCCACCATGAGAGCAGTGAGGGCCAGAAGGGAAACAGCAGAGAAGTGACTAATGTGGTGCAGATTCTACATGAAGGGATCAAAGACTTGCAAAGAGCTTGCAGTCCAGAATTGTTAGTTGCTCCAAGAATGTAAGTTGTTCTCAAACACGTCTCCCTGCTAATATTCTATAGGTATGTATTCATTCTCTCCCAAGGATACTGGGCACATTAGTAGATAAACATTAAAATAACATTTATCTACGTTAACTAAGTTATCTAAGTATATTGATTACTTCTGAATTGCTTTATATCGAATAACTGTGGTGTTGATTATTGCTTTTGCATTATCGCAAAATATTTTGTTTAAGTGCTAGTAGAATTATTCTGATTGATTTTGTACAGATGGGAAGCATACCAGTGGGGGCTCTAGAGCTATGACGGTAACCCTAGACTCCCATGACAGTTACCCCTAGGATCTTGAGATTGAATTGTAACCATGGGGTTGTGGCTGTATTCTGGGAACCCAGATCTTCCAGGCTGAGTCTGGATGAATTTGCCAACTTTGAGAGAATGGATAGATGTGATCTGTGCCAGAGGCTACACAATTGTGGAATAACCCCAGGCACAGGCCATGGAAATGTTACGCTACCTTTTTGATATCTACATCTGGATAGAGTTACAAGGAAATTGCTTTGTAAACCTTAAAACACTGTGGTATTATAAAAATGTGCTATTGTTATTGTAATAGCAACTGAATATCGATTGATTTCATTGCTCCTCATCTGAAAACTTCATCCTAGCTACTGTGACAAAAACCCATAGATGAGGCCAAACAGCAGAGTTAGAAATGGTTTTATAACAGCGTTTGTAACAATTTTTATTTTTTTAATTAGTGAATCTATTTAGTGTAGAATTTTTCTTTATGTGGTCTGATTTATTTTCTCCATCAATGACTGTGGGGTCACACATGTAAACTCTTAACATTATAGTCTCCAAGGTGTGGCATGAGAACACAGAAATAGTACTAAAGAAAATTAAGATGGGAAGAATAGCTAGATTAGGCCAAATATGTATACTTGGCTAAACAGGATGTACATGTTAGAGGTGACACAATTTTCAGAGTTTGGAGGGATCTAACTCTGAAGGAAGGGAGGACAGTAAACACTCAGAAAAGCAACAATATAGTGTATTAATATGATTATTATTCTAATTACTTACCCAAATACCTACTTTCCCAACTCCACAGTTTTTTGTGAGAATAGAGCATATACTATATCATAAGATACTTCTATTGAAGGTTTGAGACAAGAAAAGACAGATTTTCACAAGTTATATTTTATAGCTGCTTATTGTTGTTTAGTCATTTTTCAGTGATGTCTGACTCCTTGTGACTCTATTTTAGAGCTTCTTGGCAAAGATACTGGAGTAATTTGCCACTTCCTTCTCCAGCTCATCTTACAGATGAAGAAATTGAGGCAAACAGGGTTAAGTGACTTGCCCAGGGTCACACAACTAGTAAATGTCTGAGGGTGGATATGATCTCAGGTCTTCCTGATTCCACTCTATCCACGCTCTATCCACTGTGCTGCCTAGCTGCCAGGGATTCTGTAACAGACCACCTTATAGTCACACTACTAACTGAAAGGTGCACATAATGAAAAAAAAAATCTCACTGTTTATTTTCTGATTATACGAAAGCATTTAATTTGGCAGAACAGATTAAAATCTTAGGTTCTCCTATGAGGTATGTCTCATAGATTTGTCATACATGACTTCTTGAAAGATGTAACAATAGAAATAACTTCATTTTCTAGTCCTATGTAATATTGAGTCCTAGTAATATTGAGAGGAATAAAACAAGGAGAAACAGGCTTGCCAAATATTCTCCATAGATCACAAGGTCTTTAGATGCTTCTGTTTATTAATGACAATGTACTAATTGCATCGAGTTCTAAAAGGCTGTAGAGACTCCTCAGTGAGGTTCATAATCACACAAAAAAAGTTCAAGAGCTAACTATACAAAAATGAAAAATGAAATGGATGAAAACTGCATGTTTTCCAGAATATTATGAATGATTTGATAGACAAGCCATAAAGCGGGTACCATAATGTTAACATGTTGGCAGGTCAGATGCTGAAAGGGGTGGAAAAAGATAACTTTGGTGCATGAGATACTGTTAAAATCCATGTGTGAAAAAAAATTGTTTAAAGAGGAACAACATAAAATAAGTCTTGAAGGTAGGTAGTGCAAGGCAGTTTAACATTTAAACATGTGAGATTTTGCATAGTTTTCCACTTCTGTATATATACATCTTGTCTAGCCAAATATTCAGAAGGAATCTCAAAGGTAGTGACCATACCTGATTCTTAATTTATATCCTTTCTCATGGTTGACACATAAGGCAAAGTGATGATGAAAGAACAGTGGACTTGTAGTCATTAGATTTGTTTGGGACTGGAATTCGTACTCTTAACACTTATTGGCTGTAGAACGGTGGGGAAGAAACCATTCCTCTGTTGCACAGTTTCCTCATCTATAAAATAGGAATATTTTTGTAAGGTACCATTTTTTTTTAAGAAGGGCTCCATAGGTTTCACTATATTGCCAAAGAGGTCCATGACAAAGAAAGCTTGAGCCGCTGGACTAGGTGACCTTTGAGCTCCCTTTCAGCTCTAAATTCGCGATCCTATGAACTATACATTGCAAGACTTACCAAGCAGCCCCGGAGTGATAAGCAAAGGTCGACTAAAGAGTTATTTGAAAACTTAAAAGGTATTTGAAAAAAAAAAACCACCTGTCGTCAAACAGATGATAGGACGAAGGTATATGGCTTTATTCTTAACTGCATTATAAGTGGCAGCATTTCAAAATCTGACATTTGACTCGCATTAAAAAGAAAGGTGAAAGAAGGTGAGACTGATTCAGATTTTTCTGCTCCAAAAATCCCGCCCCTGGGCAGAACCAAGCTAAGAAAAAAATTTCATTGGCTCCGCGTTTGATTGCGTCATTTTGTCGCGTTAACCCCATACGCTACGCGCTTACGCAGGCCGCTTCGTGATTTTGCTTTCCGATTGGTCGCCTCGTTACCTGACGTCTACGTACGAGCCGGACCAATCATCGGCCTCGCAGCTCCGCCACCGCCCTTGGGACGAAGATGGCGGCCTCCATGAGCGCTAGGTTTTGGCCGTGCGGCCAGGCGCTACGGTTGCACACCGCGGCCGCAGTCACCACTCCCGCAGCCGAGGTCGTCACTACTGCGGCCTCGGAGGCTACTCCCGCGGCCTCAGCGGCGCGGTACCCGCCGGTGGTGGCCTCGCTGACGGCGAAAAGCAGGGCGGCCCGGCAGCGTCGGGTGGACCGGTGGCATCAGCAGGCGCACGACGCGCCCTCGGTGGAAGCGAAGCTGCGCGTGCTCACGAAGCTGCAGCGCTCCAAGTACGTCGTGTACCCGCAGACCTTCGCCCTCCACGCCGACCGCTGGTACCAAAGCTTCACCAAGACCGTTTACCTGAGCGGCCTACCCCTACCCCCGCCTCCCGGCCCCGGAGAGCCCGGCGGCCTCGCTGACTTGGCCCCCCTGCGCTCGGCCGTGTGCGACTGCCTCCTGCAGGAGCATTTCTATCTGAAGCGCAAGAAGCCGGCCCCGCTGTTCCAGCAGCAGGAGTTCGTGGCCTCGCCCTTCCTCCATCAGCTCGTGGCCTCCCTGACCGGGCTGCTGACCCCCCACAACCCGAGCCTCGCCGCCGCAGCCCTCGGTGAGTGTCCGAGGCCGGGCCCTGGAGGCCCGCCGGCCCTGCCCCCCCCCAACTTTTCTCCTTCCTCCCACCCCCGCGACCCCACTCTGATCTCTCTTTTCCCTCCTGTCTCCAGGACCCCGCCTTCCTCTAACGTCTCCCCATCCACTGCCCAGTCTTGCTCCGCCCATTCCCTCCTCTTTACTTCCCTCCTGCATGTAAAGAAACTTTTACCCACACCAAGGTAGCGTAGCTTCAGGAACTACAACCCACGAATTCTGACAGCAAGTCGCCTTTTGGTGCGGTAACGCCAAGCAAGGGATGTACTTCTCCATCTGGGAGCCTGCAGAACTAGGTTAGGACATTCAGTAATAGTAATGGTAAAAATAATAGTAGCTAACATGTAGATAGAGCCTTACAAATATTCTCAAAAAACAGCGTGAGAAGGAGATGCCATTGTTGTGCTCATTTTGCAGACAGGGAAGCTGAGACAAGCAGGTTAAGCCACCTGCCCCAATATAGCCAAATAATTGGGCAGATTTGAACTCTGGTCTTCCTGATTCCAAACCCAACTCTATCCCAAAGGGCCACCCTGGTGGTATTTGTGCCATTCAGGCACATTTCAGGATGCAGGCTGCAAGGTCCAAGGCCTGCTTAAAAGCAGAGTAACCTTGAACAAATAATAGTAATTACAATAATAGCTTTCATATAGCACCTTAAGGTTTTCAAAGTATTTTGTAATAAGGTGGTGTGGTGGATAGAGCCTGGAGTCAGGAAGACCTTAATTCAAATCCTTCCCCAGATACTAGCTGTGGGACACTGGGCAACCCAATGTGGGGATCAAATGACAGTTTTAAAGTGATTAGCAATTTTAGTGCCTGGAGCATAGTAAGCACAATATAAATGTTAACTATAATAATACTTATTGTCCTTGTCTCTACAGCAGCCATGTGAGGTAGGTGGTTTAATTATCCCCCTTTACAGATGAGGAAACTGAGGCACACAGAAGTTAAGTGACTTGCCCAGCCAGTCATATAGATAGGAAATTTCTGAGGCTGAACTTGAACTCGGTTTTTCCTGACCAATCATCTTACACTTGGCCTCAGTTTTCTCAGGTGACATGAGGCATTTGGTGTTCTTTGATTCTAAAGCCCTTCTAGCTCTACCAATCTGTGATTCTTTGGTGAAACAGAATCACTATCCTAGTTGTGAAGAGGCAAAAGGATTACTTGGAAAGGTATTGAAAGCACATCTCTATGTAAACCTGCATTAAAATATACTTAAATTTCAATCCAGCTAATAAGTAGCTAAATGACCATAGTTATTTCAGTTGTAGTGGAGAGTAGATGAGAAATATGGATATAAAGAGGATATGAAAAGTGCACAAGAGGTTGAAGATAGTGCTGTGAGAGTCACAGGGCAAACAGACTGAGAGGTCATCTGTAAATTAAGCCATTGTAGAATTTGGAACTTAAAATTTAAAAAGAATGTTAAAAGTAAATGATAAAGTGTGTGTGTGTGTGTGTGTGTATAGAGCTCTAGAAGGGAGACAGAAAGTGCACTTGATGAATTGAGTACCAAACTATCAGAAACGCGGAATTGCCCTCAAAAAAATGTGTTTTTAAAAGGCAAGATAAAGGGACCATGACCAAATGTATTCTGGGTTTTATCAAGAAGAATGCTGTAATAATAAAAGTAGAATTTCTATAGTGTATTCAAAGGAAACCTGCCCTACCCCTAAGTATAAAGCTTTTTATAAATGATTGTATCGATGATTATAAAATCTTTTAAGATGTTGGTATCACATCCATTTTAAAAATGAGAAAACTAAGGCTTTATATATACAAATGATTTGACTTTAAATTATTAGAATAAGAATTCACATAGTTAAATAGAATTTACTGAATGATTTGGTATAGGGCAAGGGAGCAGACTTGGAGTCAGATGTCTTGTCAGTAATAGATCATATTGTAAATGCTCTTAAAAAATATTAAAATAAGTAACTGTGGTAGATCATTTATAAAGCCCTTTCTACCTCTTAAAGTACAGTGATTCCACATGCAGAGCTTCACAGTACTGTAGTAAATGAAAAACTAAAACCCTGACTTCTCAAGTTTCCTCTGTTTCCCTGCTTCAGCCAATGTTCACAGTGTCCCCCTCCATTCACACTTTACCAGTGTATTCCTTAAAACTGCTGTATTTCTGAGATCTTGACCTCAAATTCCCCTCTGCAACCACTATTTTCTTTCCTACCATCTCTCCTCCTTCATTTCTATGAAATTATAGTTCGTACTTCGTACTGTTCAACCTCAGGCACACTATACTTTGTAACCTCGCCTAGACCCTCTCTGCTGCACATTCCCTGTGGTGCTTATTCTAAACCTTTTCTATACCCTACTCCCATATTTTCATCAGAAAACAGGCAAGAAGCCTGTTCTTTCTTCACTATTTCATATCTTTTCTCATCTTTTTCTTTTATTTCTACTGCCTTGTTCTAACAGACATTTTCTCGATTCTTTAAATCTTTTCCTCTTTGTAGCCTCTTACAGGTCATTTGTGTATTTAAAAAAAAAAAACTACCTCTTTTCAAGCTTTCCCTTTCATTTTCAGTCTTACAAAGGAACAAGTTAGTTCCTTTGACTTCTTATTGTCTTTCTACATTTTCTACTTCTACCTATCCACTCATTCCTTAGCCCCTTGTAATCTGGTTTCTGTTTCCATTACAGTACTGGAATGGCCCTTTTCCAGTCATCGTGATTGGAGTTTTCTGCCACATTTTGCAATTGACCAGTCATTTCTCCTTTACATTTTCTATTTTCTTGCCTTCTGGAACATTCTTTTGATTCATCTCCTACTTTTTAATTCCAAGCCACTGTTGCTGTTCCATCTTCCTTCTTAATGTAGATGTCTACTAAGGCTTTTTCTTCAGCATTCTTTAATTCTTCTCTTCCGTCTTGCCTGACAATCTCCTGATAGAATCATCCAACAAACATTCCTTAAATATATACTACATATGAGACTATATTAGGTAGTGTAGATACAAAGATAAAATATGAACCATCCCTTTTCTTAAAGAGCATATATTGTGCTGGGGTTAAGGGGAGTTAATGCTCCCAGATAAGTATAATGCCAAGTAGTGGTGATGTGGTCCAGATCCAAGTAGGGAAGAGTGGAGGTGAGAGAGAACGTGTTCATTTGGGCCTTCTAGGAAGGACGTGTGCAATAGTTGGTACTTTGAGGTGCATACTGAAGAACAAGAATGTTTTTCCAAGGCAGAGGAGAAGATGGAGTGTGCATTCCAAGCATGGTTGCTGGCCTGGACAAATGCACAGAGGTGCATGACAATTGAAACCCAGACAGTAGGTGAGATATCATGAAGAAAGTAAAGAGGCAGTTAAATGTTAAAAGCCCAGGGCAGAGCCTTGGAAGACACACAAATTTGTGAAACAGGAAAAACTGTTGAAGAAGAGGAAGGTACAACCAGATTCAGAAGAATCAGAGGATGATCTGCATTCAGGAATAAAGAAATGGTGCACTTTTGTAGATACAGAGAAGGGAAGGGAGAGATAGAAAATTCAGGAATAAAAAATTAAGGAACTAAATCCCAGAGTAAATTGAAGGGTATAGGATGAAGAAAGTAGGAAGAACAGATTTTGCCTTGAGACTGACGAAGAATAACTATAATAAAAATAGTTCACATTTTTATAGAACCTTAAAGTTTACAAATCTTTTTTTTCTTGACAGCCCTATAATTATAGGCAAGTAGCCGCAGGCATTTTTACTTTAAAGATGAAGAAGTTGAGGCTCAGAAGTTAAGTGCTTCTCACCAAGAATCATCTTCTATAACAGTATATTTAAATCAGAATAATTTAATGGCAAATTACTAGCCTCAAACCTAATCCTTTTAACACACCGAAAAATATTGTTAAAGTAATTAATTTTGGATTAGGATATCTGACTTGCTTTAGGCATTTAATGTTTAACCAAGCATTTAATGTTAAAACTAGCGGTCTGTGGTGTAAGAACCAAAATAATTAAGTTCACTCATTGAAAATATATACTTTTTTGTTAGATTTTAAATGTCCAGTTCATTTTTATTGGTGCCGTGGTGAAGAAATTATTCCAAAAGGTCATCGTCGAGGTAGAGTTGATGCATTACGATACCAGATAGATGATAAACCACATAGCCAGATTCGTATATCGAAACAACTTTCCGAGGTAAGAATTTTTCTTTAAATATGATCTTTATTCCTTTGAATCATGACCTTTATGACTATTCCATTACTCATGGGCAAAGCTATGAGTAAATAATTTGCCCAGCTACGTAATTGTAAATGAGGATTATGAGCCTTTTCTCTATCATTTTCTGTTCAACTTTCAATTTTCAAATATTTCATATAGAAGTACTTATTTATTACTGTGTGGTTAACCTAGAAATTATTTGATGTGTGTGTGTGTGTGTGTGTGTGTGTGTGTGTGTAGTGTCTGTAGGGAGTAAGTGTACTGGTTTACCTTCTTTTCCTATTATAAAAATGATTTTTTTTGGGTGCAATCTTATGTAGTTTTAAACTATAAGAGAAAATCCCTCTGTCTAAAGTAGTATTTTTTTAACAGCTTTGAATCAGGCTGTTTATCATATTTATAGTTCTGAGGAAAAACAAGAAAACTCCCAAATTTGTCTTTGCTCCTGTATGCTATTAAAAAATGAATTGTTTCAAATTGCATTTCAAAAACTTTATTTAATACATCTATTTTAGTGAGTGATTATTGTTTAATGTGTTTTGGTGGGTAGTAAAAAAAAAAAAGTTTATATGCTATTGCTACTGTTAAGATTTAATACCTGTGACTTTTTTCTTAAGTTTGTGCCATTGGATTACTCTGTTCCAATAGAAATTCCTGTTCTGAATTGTAAACCAGACAAACTTCCATTATTCAAACGACAATATGAAAATAACATATTTATAGGTAAGTTTTTCTCTTTGAGGTAATATAACTTGTGTTTAAATTTTTGTTGGTATGAAGTGTGTGTGTGTGTGGAAGAGAGAGACAGAAGGAGAAATCAACTAATTGTTGGTGCCCAGAAATTTGAATCTAAATACTGTATCATGCAGACACATTCTACAGAAGTTGTAATTCTTATGTAGGCATGCCTCGGAGATATTGCAGGTTTGGTTCCAGACCACCACAATAAAGTAAATATTGCAATGAAGTGATAAAGTCACAAGAATTTTTTGATTCAGTGCATATAAAAATTATGTTTGCACTATATTGTAGTCTATTAAGTGTGCATTATTATCATGTCTAAAAATTCATACATATCTTAATTTAAAAATAACTTTATTGCTAAAAATTGTTTACCATCACCTGAGCTTTCAGAGAGTCATAAATCTTTTTGCTTGCCGAGGTTCTTGCCTTGATGTTGTTGGCTGCTGACTGTTTGGGGTGGTGGGTGCTGAAGGCTGGGGTAACTGTGCACTTTCTTAAAATAAGACAACAAAATTTGCTGTATTGATTGACTCTTCACAAAAGTTTTCTCCATGGCCTACAATGCTGTTTGATAGTATTTTACCCACAGTACAACTTCTTTTAAAATTGGGGTCAATCCTCTTAAATACTGCCGCTGCTTTATCAACTAAGTTTATGTAATTCTTCAATATTGTCGTGTCTTGGAATAGGGAGGCCTGAGGAGAGGGAGAGATACAGGGAACAACTGGTTGGTGGAGCAGTCAGAACACATGAAACATTTATCTTATTAACTTAGCAGACTTATATGGGTGCTGTTTGTGGTACCCAAAACAATTACAATAGTAACATCAAAGATCACTGATCACAGATCACCATAACAATTACAATGAAAAACTTAGAAATATTGTGAGAATTACCAAAGTGCGACACAGATATTCTGTGAGCACATGCTGTTGGAAAAATGGCACTGATAGACTTGCTGGACATAAAGTTGCCACAGACTTTTGGTTTGTTAAAAAATAAAATGTAGTATCTATGAAGTTCAATAGAACGAGTATGCCTGTATTAGGAACCATTAATGTTAGAGATACAGACATACTGTTGTTCAAGAAGCAGTTAAGAATACCAAGAAGAGATACATGCTGTCAATTAATTTAGAGTCCATTTTGTAGTTCTGTACACACGCACACACAAACTTGATAAACAAGAAAGATATTTTAAAAAGACATTTATACAGCTTTGTTGTCTCAAAACTATGTACTTTAAAATACTAAAATTGATTTATTAAGTGTTATTTTGATTTCATCTACAAAATGTTCATCGTTTTCTTTTACCTAAACTAGAAGCTAAATGGGTGTCATATCACTAATTTTTGTTACTTTTCTCTGATGCACATTTGTTGACTGTTGAAATAGTAGTGAGACAATTTATGTCCCCAATGGAACTTAAGCGTGACTCAAGAGGCCAGTAATGATTAAGTGAACTGTGGAGTGGCTATGATGTGAAGCACTTAGACTCATAGAGCCAGAAGAAATCTTCTAGACCACCTAGTCCAAATCCCAGTATTTACAAATAAGGAAATTGATAAGAAACCGAATTTGTTTCTACATCATCCTACCACAGTTCTGCCTCCCTATTCCAAGTTGGATTGTAGTTTACCATTACAGTACAAGGTCAGCATTTCACATATTTGCATTTATAATCATTCTTATTTTCAGAGCATTTTGTTTTCACAAAGTGCTGTCCTCACAGCTGCAGAGGTTGATAGTCAAATGTCTGTTTTAGCTTTTTTTCATCTTTGGAATCTGTTTTAAATCAGTGATGTTTCTTCCCCAAATGCTTATTATACTGTTATTAGTGATAGTTTCTTAGCTCATGACTTAGTGTTACATTTTTGTTAATAGTATCACATTGCAAAAGAAAATAGTGCACAGAGAAAATAGAGCCTCAGTTAATTGACTAAGCAACGGGTAAATTTGAAGTAGAGTGTTAAAGTCTTATTCCCGTCCTCTCATTTGCTACCATTCCACTTTAGTTTGCTTTTATGTTAACATATTGTGATTTTGTGCTTATTTGGGAGGGGGGGAGAATTGTGTTTTCTGTACAGAGCACTCTGCTTGTAGAAAAGAAAGGTAATTTAAAGAAAATTTAAAATTGTTTAATTCACGGGAGGGTATGAAGCAATTAGTAGAGTAACAAAAATTCTCATCTGTTATTTTTGTCATTTAATTTTTTTTCTTTTTCTTTTGCTTTGGAATTCAGGGACAAAATTAGCAGATCCATGCTGCTATGGCCACACTCAATTTCATTTGTTACCTGACAAAATAAAAAGGGAGAGACTCTTGAAGGACAATCGTGCTGATCAGATAGAAGTTGGTTATCGAGCCAATGCCATTGCCAGTCTTTTTGCTTGGACTGGTGCACAGGCTATGTATCAAGGTAAGGTTGGTTTTACAGTTTGATATATGCTTGAAATTACATCTTTGACATTTTAAGAATTGAGTAATTTAATTGGATTTGGTTTCCTTGAGAAGAGGTTGACAGATTTTTAACATTTAGAAACAACAGAAACATAAGCTTTGATTATGTAAGATAAATACAGGTTTTGTGTTAGCATGCTTGGAGGTCCTGTGGTAATATTGTAATGATTTTCACTTTAACAGTAAGAAATCATATTGCTTTCATTGTGTAGTTATATAGTGCGTAATAAAGTAAACTTGTAGATAAATAACCCCCATTTTGTAAGAGTGAGGGTCAAGCTTTCTGAAACTAAAAAGGTTTTCAGTAGCTCACATCCTTTCTTGCTCTCACATGCTAAGCTATGACACCAGAAACAAAAGCAGGATGCAGTATATAACAAGCATGTCCCAATAGGACAGGGCTCTAGAAAGCTGTCCCAGGATGAGGGGCATAGGGTGATGGAATGTAACTGCCTGTAGTGAGTCTTCATATTTCCACACCAACAATGAACTTTGATGTCTGTGTTATGATTCAGACTTAGATCTGTTCTTTCCGAAAAGGTAAAAAGGGGGAGGGGGAGGGGAGGAGCTCTGCTTCTGATAATGCCATCAGCAAAGGCAAATTCTTAATTTTGGTCTATTCCTGAAGGTTTTGGGGGACACTGATTGGCCAGGGTAGAGGTGGCTGAAATCATAATTGGTCTTTTTGGACTCCTCCCTCACAACACGTTCAGCAACTTTGGGAGGTGGTGGTTGTATCAAAGTTGTATCAGGGTATGTGGCTTGACCAGTGCAACTTCTCACAACTTAGGCTTGGGAAATAAAATGTTTCTCAGAGTTCGAACCTTCAAAGAATATCTTTCCACAGAACTCAGGAAGGGAGCAGTCAGCAAAAAATATTCCAAACCAAATCTTATTGAGCTTTTTTCAATAAGCCAAGAAGTTAGAGCAGACTTCGCAAAAAACAAATTAGCAACACACATGGAGGTTATAGCATCCAATATAAACATCTTTTATTTTTACTTGAAATTTCTTTTATTATAGTTTAGTTTTTTAATTATATATGTATATGCATATACTGTGTGTGTGTGTGTGTGTGTGTGTGTGTGTGTGTGTGTGTGTGTGTATGTACACATACAATATACACAATGAGAACTTGCCAGTGATTCATTTGGGCCATATCTACTCCTCCCCCCCTTCCTCCCTCACATAATACCTTCTGTTAAAATGCGCGAAGTTTAGATGTGCCCTGAATCAAGAAATTTTATCATTTGGGAATCTATTTCATTTTATGGTATAATGGCTGGGAGTCTGTGTGAAAATGTATGAGGAGGTATAAGGACTATTTGTAGAGAGGCAGAATTATCAGTCTTCTTTATGTAAGTAATAACTGAAATCATGAAAGCAGATTATTTTCTCTTAGAGAATATAATTGCAAATGAGTAAAGAAGAGATAATATTCCTGGTTATTGCCAGTCACAAAATATTAAAAAGATGATTCAGTGAAGCAAATAACGAAGTTGCTGTTTAGTAAGAGACAATGTCACAGAAATTGTAGTTGGGGCCTGTTGATCAAAGATGTGATTGTGTTGGAGTCAAATCGGATAAAATGAAGGGACAGTTTAGATAGTCCAAGAAGACAAGTTGAAATCTATTATTTTCTGAAGATAGTTTCAGTGGAATGGTGAAGATGCAGGATGCTATGGAAAAGATCAGAAATAGGTATGTTGCTTGAATTTTCAGATGAATGGAAAGAAAGAAAAGATGGCTTTTGGGAGATGAGGATCAAGTGATAGTCTAGGAAAGGATGGGGAAGTAGAGACATGCTCAAGGTGTGTATTAAATAGTGATAGGAAAGATTGCCGCTGGTGCAGTGGAATGGATGCTTAATTAAGAAGTCTGGCGATTTGTGCATAGTCCTGGCTTTTGACCTTGAACAAGTTACTTACATTCCTTGCGTGTCGGTTTCCTCTTATTTAAAACAATGGAATTGGACAAAAATATCTGTCAAGTGCTTTCAGTACCGAGTCTACATCATTTTAGAGAATTCTTAGGAATGAAGGTTCTTGAGTTGACAGGATGAGATTGAATATAATTTAGAGTAAAAAGGTGAGGACCTTATTAGAAGGCCTCTAGTCTAACCCTCTCATTTCATAAATAAGGAAATGGATGTGTAGAGAGGTTAAATCATTTGCCCCAGGTTTAGTTCCATTATGAGCAATAGTTTGAAAAAAAGTGAAGACACGATGGTGTGTCATAGAGGGATAGGAGTGGTAAGAATGGCTCACACTTGTGAGAATTTGAGTACTTTGTGGATCAGGATCTGTGTTTTATCTCCTCTAATTGGTAAGCATTCCTACAAACGTATATATATATATATTATATATACACACACATATATATATTTATGTAAACTTAAATTTAACTTCTTTTTACAGGATTCTGGAGCGAAGCTGATGTTACCCGGCCATTTGTCTCCCAGGGTGTGGTCACAGATGGAAAATATTTTGCCTTCTTTTGTTACCAGTTAAATACTTTGGCACTCACTGCACAGGCTGATCAAAATAACCCTCGTAAGAATATATGTTGGGGGACAGAGAGCAGGCCTCTCTTTGAAGTTATTGAAGATGGTGATGTCAAAGGCTTCAATGATGAACTTTTGCTTCAGCTGGTTCAGTTTCTAATGAACAGACCAGAAGAATACAGATCACAACTATTATAAAGACTTCCGGAATACTTAGACTTCACTGAATGTAAAATAAATCAATTAATGATTTGGTATAATTGTTAATGTAAAGACCTAGAATAAATTTTAGGAATATTTCTTACTGTGGTTTTTGTTGTTGTGCTGTTTCAAATAATGTCATTGAGAATTTTAATTTGAGATACCTGTGATTTCCTATAATTTCATCAGTGGGGGACTCCATTCAGTAAAAACCTACTGGAATATTCCATTTCTTACCTGATAACTATATTTGGCCATGACAACTCAAATCACCTTGTAACCAACCTTCTGGTGTTGTACCTCTCAAATTAACTAGGATACTCTTTTTTATCAGCCGGTTAACAAGTATTTTTAAAAATGTTTACTATGTTCCAAAAACTGTGCTGAGCTCTAGCATTACAAAGAAAAGGCAAAAACAAGGAGCTTATATTCTAATGTAATGTCCAAGAGGCTTACATTCTAACAGGGGAGACCACATATATAAATTAGTATATACAAGATGGATGTGGAGTATAGGGAAGGTAACAGAAGACAGCACAAGCAACTGAAGGGACCAAGCAAGGCCTCGTAGAAGAGGTGTTGCTTGAGCTGGTAAAGGAAGCCAAGGGATGGAGGAGAGAGAATTACAGATAAGAGAAACAGCCAAAACAAAGGCCCAGAGGCAGGAAGGAGTGTTGTAAGTAAAAGTAGGCTAGTATGGTTGGATTCTATAGTCTATGGAAGGAAGTAGAGGGTAAGATTGGAAAGTGAATAAGGCCAGATTTTGAAGAGCTTTAAGTGAAAAACAGGATTTTGAATTTGATCTGAAGCTAAAAGGGAGCCACTAGAATTTATTCAGCAAGAGGCATGCCATGTTTTGACCAACAATTTAGGAAAATCACTGGCAGCTGAGTTGGAGATGTGTCTGGAGTGGAGAGATACCCAAGGCAAGTAAACCAATTAGAAGCCTGTTGTAATAGCCTAAAATGGGTGCCTCTGTGAATAGAGAGAGAGGGATATATTCAAGAGATATTGTAGAGAAGGAAATTATAAGATTTGGCAACTAACTGTTACATGGAGTGAATGAGAGAGAAGTTGAGGTTGACACAGGCATTGTGAACCTGAGTAATTTAGAAGGGTTGTAGGCCCTTGACAGGAAATTTCAACAGAGGGGAGGATTTTGGCTTAAGATAGTGAAGTCTGTTTTGGGCATAGTAAGTTTTGAGGCTCCCCCAATTAGAGTATAAGCTCCTTGAGATCAGGGACTGTAGTTTTTTCTATTTGTATCTTGAGCATTTCACTCAATGCATGTCACATAGTAAATGCTTAATAGTTTTATCATTCATTCTAAGACTCCCTCTCAGAATACACTTTAAAAATCTTTATAGGTTGGTCTCTTAAGTCTTACAACTTATCCAAATCCTTTTTGATTGGTAGTCATAACGTGGAGTCGTAAAGAAAAAGACAGCTATGAGCATTCCACATACTGCTACAAATAGATATTGCAGTGTTATCTATCCAGATTGATCCAAACCAGAAAGAACTAGGTTACATAAAATCTAGGAAGGAGCCTCAGTACTATTCCTTTTCATAGAAGAGAAATATACTGCTGACACAATCAGAAAGATTTTAAATGAAGTGCTGAGATAGCTCTACCAAGCATATTTTTCAAAGTATTCTGCCCTGGTCAGGCCACATCTGGAGCACTGTGTTCAGTTGTGTTCAGTTTTGAATGCCACATTTTAAAAAGGACTTTAGATAATGCCATATGATGATTAGAGAAGTGGGAATATGTAGCCAAAGAAGGAAAAGACATAGGGAAACATGAAAGCCTTTAACAAATGTTTGAAGGACAGTTAAGTAGAAGGGGAGTTAGTTATCTACTTGGTTTCTGAGGGTAGAACTTGAAACAGTAAGTAGCAGAATGTCCTAAAAGAGCTGTCCAAAAGCAGATTGGGGTACCTCAGCAGGCAAGATTCCTTGTCGGTGATGGTCTTCAAGTGGTGGCTGAGAGGCGTTTTTACAAATTAAAAGTTATAACAGTATTGTCTGTTTTTGTCATTTATTGTTTAATATATCCCTCCTTCCCTTTCCCATACCCAGTGACAGTAAGCAAAAGAAAAAGCAGTCTAGTAAAACTAAATACATCAACTCATATCTGACAGTACATTCACTGTAATATAATAGAATCCCACCTTCAGAAGAAGGAAGGGATTATATTATCAATTCTCTGGAGCCAAGCTTGGTCATAATTAAACTTTGATTTTTTTTTCCTTTTCATTTATGTTGTAGTCAGTTTGCATGTTGTTTTCCTGGTTCTTTTTACTCT
>CM053622.1:333269316-333283587 GCA_028646595.1 Phalanger gymnotis
CAGAGCAGAGGTGAAATGGAAAATGGCCAGTTACCACGCTTGCAAACACCATGTTGTCACAAGGCTTGTTGTATTAGCCACCCAACTGATTATTCTAGCAGTGATAAGGCCTTGGATTCTGTTGTAATCATGCTATCATTCCTTACTGCTTAGCCTTCCCCTCTCTGTATGGGAATTAACTACCTGCTCCATATCTGATTCATGTTTATGAATTTTTAAATTTTCTTTACAATTTTTAATTTAAATTTTATTTCCTTGCTGGGGAAAACCCTAGACCTTGATCCCATAATAATTTCTATGGGTCAAAATTCTACAAATAACAATTTTCCTTGGAGTAGCTATGTGGGGGTGAAGAGGCAGTACATGTGAGAAGTCAGGCCACCTCAGATCAATGAACACAAGGCAAAGGAGAGGGCAGATAAAGGAACAGGAATTGGTGCGGGTTGCTAGCCCCTGTGACCTGAGGTGCTCAGCTAGACACTGGAATACTTACCATTAACGATAGATGGAAATTGCAGATTTCAGCTTGTGTAAGAAAATAAAGATGAATAGCAGCATAGTATAGGCGATAAAGGACTAGCCTTTGCCCCAGAAAGACCTTAGCTCAAATCTTATCTGTGAAATATGCTGTCTGCATGACCAAATGATGAGGAAGTTGTAAAATGATTCTTGCTTCAGGAATAGGGTGAGTTAGGTGGCCCTTGAGGTTCCTTCCCAATCTGAAATTCTATGATTCTGAGTTTTTCTACAGATGGCAACAAATCTTCCTAATGTAATGGTCTGTCACTTTCCTGCTTAAAAAGCTTCATTGGCTTCTAGAATAAGATAAATTCAATTCAGTTCAATTCAACTAGCATTTTACAAATACCTACTAGGTGCAAGGAGGAATTGAGCATTGGATAGGGAGAATGGGAAAGGTGCATCAAGGGAAGACGAGGGATACTTACAACAAAGTTTATCTACTTTACTGTTCTGTCAATGCTCAGTACTATTGGCATCAGCCTCATCATCTATGTGTACATCCCTGGAAAGTATACTGCCAAGTACACTTATCCACAGCACACATTGCCAGAGCTAACTCAACATTTGGGAGACTCCAAAAAGAAGTGTGGGAAAGAAGAGCTATTAATTGTTGTTGTTCAGCTATTTCGGTTAAATCCAACTCTTCCAATCCCTTCTGTTTGAATTGTCTTAGGAAGATTCTGAAGATTACCTGGCAAGATAAGTTACTGGAGTACTGAGGCCATTTCTTGTGCTGTACTTCCAAGCATTCAAACTCTACTGCAGTCCAGTGGACTACATACATAGCCCAAATGCCAAGCTTAACGTTTACCTATGACTATTTTACAGGAAACTCTCACAAAGCAAGTGCTCACATGGAGGTCAGAAGAAGCAGTACAAGGACAGTCTCAAGGTCTCTCTGAGGACTTTAGTATGAATTTGTGAGACATTGGAGATGTTAGCACAGGACCACCAAGCATATCATGCCTGCATCAAAGAAGGCGCTGTGCTCTATGAGCAGAGTAGAATTACAATAGCAGAAAGGAAGCAAGAGATGCTCAAATCTAGAGACATCTCCACCCCAAATATTCAAATGGACTATTTGTGCCCAACCTGTGGTAAAGTGTTCTGAGATCATATTGGGCTGAACAGCCATAGTCAGACATGCTGTACCTTGACCTCAACATCATGATGTCATTTTGGTCCTCTTCAAGTACAAAGGATGAATAATAATACTATTGGTAGTAAAAAGAAGATGAGAAATGGCATGTCAAATAAAAGTACGCAGAACATTTGATATGGATAATATTTATTTTTTTTAAATGAACTACAGTGGGTTAAAAGCAATATTTAACAGTGCTTGACTGGTCCATACAACTTAGAATTTTGTCTTTTGCCTTTTGTACCATTTCCTAATTCAGCAAGACACCTTTAGGGGCCCACCTTCTCTGTTGTTTGAGGATTGATGGAAAGACTGGTTGAAAGGCCTAGAGGAGAAAAAGAGACACACAATCTGTTTATATTTACTTATTTATTTATCTTATTTATTCTTATTTATCTTTGTGTTGGTAAGCAAAATGGGCTCTTAGCAGTCAGTTCAACTAAGTGCCCTTGGAGAGTTTGGCCTTCGTTTCTTTGGTTAGATTTGGGTGTCCTCGATGCCTCCTTGCCTTAGGGGAGGGCTTAGTTTAGACATGAGTTTGAGTGACACGTCTGGGACAGCAGAGGCTTTTAGACCACGTGGATTTAAGTCACCTCTTTGTGACGATTCTAGGTCATGTGGGTGAGTCGCATGTGTACTCACCTCTGACCCTGAAAAAGATATAAAACCAGGGGTTGGCCTTCTCTTTTTTGGAGCTCTTTCCCAAAGCAGTGGTGGCGCGTGTGACTCTGGGCCAGCCCTTGTCATGAGCTCCCGGGTTGAACCTAGATGTTGGTAACTATGAATCTGTATTTGGTCTGTCTGTTGATGTTTGTAATTTGTTTGTAATTTGCTCTGAAGTTCAGAGTGCTGGCTTTTTCCCTCGCACTAAGTGAATGATATTTGTATGCTGAATTAAAGTAAGCTTGTCAACCCCTTCACCTTGCTTTCCTTAGTTAAGCAGATCAAAAGAACGTGTGCTTTTGCAGCGTGTTGGTAGCATTCTTGTTGTTGGGCTTTCACCCCCACAACAGCTGCTAGCCGGATTGTTGAAACAGTCTTGAAGATCATACTGTTATTAGCTGCTACATAGTGATTTAGATATAACAACAATAGTAAAATTCAATAACACTCATAAGAATGTCTTTTTAAAAAAATCTTTGGAGAAGTCTTTACAGTAGCAACTTTCCTTTTTAAATTAAATTTTGTATTTTTTTCTTTTATCCTATAACCTAAAAGCACACTCTATGCTTCATCTCTAAACCACACACACACACACACACACACACACACACACACACACACATTACCATTCTTTATATGCTGTCTTCCTATATAATTTCTGTAGATTGCTTCTTAAACATGGAATTGGATTCTGATTTTTTAATAATAGTTCACACAAAAGACTGGTTTTGTAGAATGCTATTGTATATAAATGTTGAGTCATTTTTACATTGACATAATAGAATCACTTCTAGATTTAGGAATGTGAAAAAAAAGGTCTCCCAAATAAAATAATGAGAATCTTTAGTTGGTACATGCAGATGGAGCAAAAGAGGATTTCTTAGGTTTGTTTTTACTTTTTTTTTGCACAATAAAGCACATTCTATTTTGTCCCGTTGATGGGGGAAGCAAAGACTTACTCAGCAAAAACACACCTGCACAAAACAAGATCAGCTGGTTTTTAAAAACTGAAGCAAGCATAAAAGTAACCATACTTTGGTTCCACTTAGCTGTTTCATTTTCTTAATGGAAATGCAGTGAATGGCCTTCTGTAACATTTTAAATGAACATTTTGCATTGTTCCAGAGGCTTTCATTGAGCACCCTTTGCTTCAGATTGCAAAAATAACAGAGTAACTCTCATTTTCTTTTAGCTATAGTTGTGATATACATATTGCAGCATTATTCACAAAGAATGGTCATTAATCTTGGCTTTGTAGATTAGCTGGCCATACTATTTTTTTCTAGTTCTAAGTTCAAATTCTGAAAAGATGTTCTGAATGTAGGAAAATGCAAGCTTGTGGGTTTGGTTTTTTTTAGGCTGCTTAAAAAGCTTTCTTTTGGCTCTTCTGTGCATGTACAACACCTTGACCTTCACTTGATACATAATAGTCTACATTTTGTAAAGACTCTCTTTCTTATGAAAGCTTTTTAAAAAGTTGTGTCTCCGAAGCACTGATGCTTATGTAGCATTAACAATGTGAATACCTATTTCACGGGGTTATGCAATTTTAGAACTGCAAGGAACCATAGTGATTATTCAGTTAAATTCCCTCATTTTACAGATGAGGCAACTGAGACCTAGAGAATGGTTAGTAACATAAGATATATTTTTGTCAATTATTCCTAGCACTTTAATTGATAAATAGAGAATACGTTGAAGGCTGAAGCATTGTGCAGAAAACAGAGATAACAGAGACAAGAAGTCAAACATTAGAAAGAAGCATACAGAAACCTATTCATTAGTATTACTCTAAAAAGTTAAAAATCCTTCTGATTGTTTTTATCTCCATCTGATAGAAAAAGTGGGTGACACTCTTTTGAGGAAAGGGATGTCTTAAACATTTTACTTGTTGGCTCAAATGCCATTATTTTGAATTTTAATAAATTGAAACCCCAGGTTTATCCTGGACAAAGACATACATTTTGGCCTTTTCTTGTACCTTTTTTCATTTCTTTTTTTTAGTTATATTATATTTTTTACTTAATATTTTATCTTTCCTCAATTACATGTAAAAACAATATTCGACACTCATTTTAAAAATTGAGTTCCAAATTTTCTTCCACCTCTCTACCCCTCTCACTGAGAAGACAAGCAATTTTATATGTTATACATGTATAATCATGCAAAACATTTGCATGTTAGTCATATTGTGAAATAAAACATAAACCAAAATAAAAACCTAAGAAAACTTAATTTGTATTCAGACTCCATCAGTTCTTTCTCTGGGGATGGACAATATTTTTCATGATATGTCCTTCAGAGTTGTCTTGGATCCTTAGATTACTGAGAATAGCTAGGTCATTCACAGTTGATCATCTTACAATATTGCTGTTATTATGTACAGTGTTTTCCTTGTTCTACTCATTTCACTTTGTATCAGTTCATGTAAGTCTCTCCAGGCTTTTCTGAAAGCATCTAGCTCATCATTTCTTATGTCACAATGGTATTCCATCACAATCATATATCACAAATTGTTCAGCCATTCCCCAACGGGTGGACATCTCCTCGATTTCCAATTCTTTGTCACAAGAGACGAGCTGCTATAAAAATTGGGGCATAGTTCCAAATTGCTCTACAAAATGGTTGAATCCATTCACAACTCAACTAACAGTAAGCTAGTGTCTCAATTTTCCAACATCTCCTCCAACATTTATCCTTCTTTCTGTCCTATTAGCTAATCTAAGAGGTGTGAGGTAGTGTGTTAATTTACATTTCTCCAGTCAGTAATGATTTAGAGCATTTTTTCATATGACCATAGATAGCCTTGCTTACTTCAACTGAAAACTGACTTAATGTTTTTTGATCTTTTGTCAATTGGGGAGTGACTTTTATTTTTTAGAAAATCAGATCATTTCTCTATATATTTGAGAGATGAGGCCTTTATCAGAGAAACTTGCTTCAAAAGTTTTTTCACAGTTATGATAGCTAACTGTATTTCCCTTTATCTTATGTCACCCCTGTTTATTCTATTCTTTCTCTCTTTTCATCCTGTCCCTCCTCAAAAATGTTTTGCTTCTGACTATTGCCTCCACCCATCTACTGTTCCTTCTATGAGTACCCCCCCCTTTCTCTTATCCCCTTTTCCTCCTACTTTCCTCTAGGGTAAGATATATTTCTATACCCAATTGAATGTGTATGCTATTCCTCTATGAGCCAATTCTGATGAGAGTAAGGTTTAAGCATTCTCTGCCACCGCCCCCATCTTTCTCTCCTCTGAAATAGCTCTTTCTTGCCACTTTTATGTGAGATAATTTACCCCATTCTATCTCTCCCTTTACCTTTTTTTCCCAGTACAGTCCTCTTTCTCACCCCTTAATTTTACTTTTAAAGATGTCATTCCATGATATTCAACTCACGCTGGTGCCCTCCGTCTATATCTACTCCTAACAACCCTAATAATAAAAAAAGTTCTTATGAGTTACAAGCATCCCAGGTAGAAATGTAAACAGTTCAATCTTTTTATGTCCCTTATGATTTCCTTTTCCTGTTTACCTGTTTATGCTTCTCTTGAGTTTTGAATTTGGAAGTCAGATTTTCTCTTCAGCTCTGGTTTTTTTCATCACGAATGCTTGAAAATCCTCTATTTCACCTAATATCCATTTTTTCCCTGAAGGATTATACTCAGTTTTGCTTTGATAGATGATTCTTGGTTTGCAATCCTAGCTCCTTTTTCCTCTGGAATAGCATATTCCAAGCCCTGTGATCCTTTAATGTAGAACCTGTTAAATCTTATGTTATCCTGATTGTGGTTTCATGATACTTGAATTTTTTCTCTCTGGCTGCTTGCAATATTTTCTCCTTGTTGTGGGAGTTCTGCAATTTGACTATAATATTCCTGGGAGTTTTCATCTTGGGATCTCTTTAGGAGGTGATTGGTGGATTCTTTCAATTTCTATTTTACCTACTGGTTGTAGGTTTTCTTCGACAGTTTCTTGAAAGACGGTGTCTAGGGTCCTCTGTTGATCACAGTTTTTAGGAAGTCCAATAATTTTAAAATTTTCTCTCCTGGATCTGTTTTTCCAATAAGGTATTTCACATATTCTTCTATTTTGTCATTCTTTTGGTTTTGTGTGTTTTATTGTTTCTTGGTGTCTCATAGAGTCATTAGCTTCCACTTGCTCAATTCTAATTTTTAAGGAATTATTTTCTTCAATGAGGTTTTGTACTTCCTTATTTGGCCAATTCTATTTTTTAATGGGTTCTGTTCTTCAGTGATTTTTTTGCCTCTTTTTTCATTTGACCAATTATGCTTTTTAAGGAATTCTCTTCAGCGAATTTTCATATAACTTTTTCCATTTGGCCAAATCTGCTTTTCCAGGCATCCTTCTCCTCATTGGATTTTTATACCGCTTTTACCATTTGTCCTCTTCTGCTTTTTAAGGAGTTATTTTCTTCAGTATTTTTTGTGTGCCTCCTTTACTAAGCTGTTGACTCACTTTTTTGTGATTTTCTTGCATCACTCTTATTTCTCTTCCAATTTTTCCTCTACTTCTCTTACTTGATTTCTAAAATTCTTTCTGATCACTTCCATGGCCTCCAACAAAAAAAATTTCTTGGAGGCTTTGGATGTAGGAATTTTGACTTTGCTGTCTTCTTCTGAGTGAGAGTTTTCATCTCTCTTGTCATCATAATAACTTTCTATGGTCATATTTTCTTTTGTTGTTTGCTCATTTTCCCAGCCTATTTCTTGACTCTTTGTTAAAGTTGGGCTCTGCCTCCAGAGTGGAGGGACATTGTCCCAAGTTTCAGGAGTTTTGTGAAGCTGTTTTTTAGAAATATTTCTAGGGACCTCTAAGTTTTCAATTTTTCCAAGGTGGTATGATCTAAGAAGAGGTGTATGTAGTGCTCTCCTGGATTATTCTTTGGTTTGTGAGCAACCACGAGCATTCTTTTCTGCCCTGGAACCGTGACCAGGGTCCCTGCTCCACTGTGGCCACAAGCTTTGCTATGCTGGTGGTCCTCCTTGTCCTGGGACTGCCACCCAGGACTGTGACCTGGATCTGATTACAGGCAAAGCAACAGAGTCCTGCCCCAGTGCCAGCAAAGAAATCTCTGTAATTTCCTTCTGACCAGTAGTTCAACCTCCTTACCCACTGTGGGCTGAGAACTTAGGAAACAGCTGAGGCTACTGATTCATTTACTCCAAAGGCCTATTCCTGGTTTTCTGGGGCCTGATCTGTGCTGCCCTGGCCTGCACTGGATTGCACTCCACTCTCACTCCTGTGTAGCAGACCTTTCCTGCCAAACTTTTAAGTTGTCTTGGGCTAGAAAATTGTTTCACCCCATCCTTTCTGGATTCTGCCAGTCTAGGATTTGTTTTAGGGTATTATTTAAAGGTCTTTTGAGGGGTTTGGGGGAGAGCTCGGGTGAGTCCCTGCCTTTTCTCCACCAGCTTGGCTCCATCTCCTTTTCTTGTACCTCTTAACAAAAATATACATACATTTGAGGGGGGATTGTGGGGTTGTGGTAGCACAAACCTGTGATTTCTTTGGTGTTGGAAAATCACAAGGTAGAAATTCCCTGCACTCTAGCAAATCAATAACTTAGCTATAATTGATAGTTTTAGGCTGAGTTTCCATATAACATGAAGGTTAAGTGACTCGTCCGTGACCACAAAGTTAGTATTTGTCAGAGGCAAGATTCAAACCCTTATCTTCTTGTCTCCATGGATCTTTACCCATTGTGTTGTCTTTCACGTAGCACCTGCATGCATGTATGCACAGACACTATGTATATACATATATATATGTATATATATAATGTCTTTTATATATATATATATATATATATATATATAATGTCTTTTATGTATGTATAGAAGCAGCTGGTGGTGCAATGGATTTTAGACCTGCAATCAGGAAGTTCAAATCTAGAGCCAGATGCTTACTAGCTAAATGTTGTTGTTTGGGTGTGTCCAACTCTTTGTTACTCCATTTGGGGTTTTCTTGGCAAAGATACTAGAGTGGTTTGCCATTTCTTTCTCCACCTCATATTATAGATGAAGAACTGAGGCAAACAAGATTAAGCAACTTGCCCAGAGAGACACAGCTGGTAATTATCTGCGGCCAAATTTGAACTCAGGTCTTCCTGACTCCAGGCCTGGCACTTTATCCTATTGAGCCACTTTGCTGCCCTTACTAGCTGAGTGACCCAGATGTTTGCCTCAGTTTCCTTTTCTGTTAAATTATAATAAAAATAGCATCTATTTTTCAGGGTCGTTGTGAGCATTAATTGAGGTAATATTTGTAAAGCACTTTGCAAACCATAATGCTCAACATAAGTACCATACAATTCTATTAGGGCTCATGCTCCCTACTCTTCAATGTTAAGACTTTTTTCAAAGCGTAATAATGGTCATCTTGCGTTACTTCATGGATGTTTTTTCCATAGATGCCTGAGTCTTTTATCATATAAAATAAGTTCTTGTGTTTTCTTCAGTGGAAATCAGTATAGTCAACTCTATGCTAGTGGAAATGACCTCTAGCGAAGGATAATATTAGCAAATTGCATTCAAGCTGTTGGCTATTCAGGCTGGCTCCTTTATCCTATCACTCCCTAAACTTTAAGCACTTTTGCTAGCACTTTTTAATTGAAGCCTGTTTGTTCAGGTCGATATTGATCAGGGAACATGTTGAGGTTGGGGGTGGCAGACCAAAAATGAAGGAGTACATTCTAACAAGAAGGCGACTCTAAGACCAATTAGTATGTCAAGGAACTAATTACTTGGGAATGAGTAGGAAGAAGTAGGAGGAAGTGATTACTGGAAACCTGTGTATTATCAGTAATCTGCTTTATCCTGAGAAGTAGCTAACTAAATATTTCAAAGATTTTTGGGGAGAGTCAGTTATAATCTGCATGTGGATAATCAAGAAATTAGTATATAATTAAATCATTTTGTTTTTGCATTTGTTCTGGAGATTGGTAACTATACATTTAGTAGGTTTTTAAAAAAGAACCATATAATTTTTTCCCCCACAAATACATAAATATCTCAATTTTTTATAATTTCTTGATTTGCCATAAAGTCATTAGCTTCTGTTTACTCCATTCTAGTTTTTAAGGAATTATTTTTTTCAATGCGCTTTTGGACTTCCTTTTCCATTTGGCCAATTCTGGTTTTTAAGGCATTCTTCTCCTCACTGGTTTTTTGGACCTCTTTTGCCATTTGGGTTAGTCTATTTTTTTAAGGTATTATTTTCTTCAGCATTTTTTGGGGTCTCCTTTAGCAAGCTGTTGGATTGTTTTTCATGGTTTTCTTGCCTTACTCTCATTTCTTTTCTTAATTTTTCCTATAATTCTTTCACTTGATTTTCAAAATCTTTTTTGAGTTCTTACATGGCCTGTGACCAATTCATATTTTTCTTGGAGACTTTGGATGTAGAAGTTTTGACTTTGTTGTCTTCTTCTGGTTGTATGTTTTGATCTTCCTTGTCACCAAAGTAGGATTCTACAGCCTATTTTTTTTTCCCACTGTTTGCTCATTTTCCCAGCCAATTACTTGCCTTTTTAGCTCTTCATTAAGGTAGGACTCTGCTTCCAGTGTGGAGGGTATACTGTCCTGAACTTCAGGGGTTTTGTGCAGCTGTTCTGAGAAATATTTCTTGGGATCTGTAAATTTTCTGTTCTTTCAAGGTTGTGTGGTCAATGGAGTGGTGTTTACTCCTCCTGTTCTGTGCTCTGGTCTGTGAGTGACTACAAGCACTCTTTTCTGCCTTGGAACTTTGAGGAGGATTGTCTCTCCACTACCTCCACAAGCTCTGCCACACCAGGGCTCCTCCTCATCCCAGGACTGCCACCCAAGACTGAGATCAAGATCCAGGCCGGGACGAAGCAAGAGAATCCTGCCTCACCACCAGCAAAGAGATTCCTGGAATCCCCCTCTGATTGGTTGCTCTATTCCCCACTATCTGTGGGCCGAGAGCTCTGCCACCGCTGCCACCACTCCAGGGCTGGGGCTTCTCTCGGATTCAACGGAGCTTTCCTACTGAACTTCTAAGTTGTCTTTGGCATTTGTGCGTCAAGAAGTCTGGAAACCACCACAGCTGCCAGTGATTCAGTCCCCTGAAACCTGCTTCTGGTTTGCTAGGACTTGGTCTGTGCCAGTGTGGCCCACAGTAGACTGCACTCTTCTCTCAGACGGGTGACCTTTCCTGTTGACCTTCCAGGTTATTTTGGGCTAGAAATTTGTTTCACTCTGTCCTTTTGTGGATTCTGCTGCTCTAGAATTTTTTACAGGTATTTGGAGGGATTTGGGGGAATAACTTAAGCAAGTCCCTGTTTTTGCTCTACCATCTTGGCTATGCCCTCTAAATATTTCAAATTTAAAATTAGCAACTACTTCATAGATGGAATATCCTCATATTATATCTATATATATATATTACTCTGTGTGTCTGTCTTTCTGTCTCTCTCTGTCTCTTTCTCTTTCACACACACACACACACACACACACACACACACACACACACACACACACCACTGTACACATGTGGCAATATAGTGTTGTGGGTAAAGAGCCAGCCTTGGGTTGGAAAGACATGGGTTCAAGTCCTCACTCTTTAACCTACTGTCTGTATGATGCTGGACCTCAGGCAACCTTATAAGGCCATAAATTATAAGCAAGATGCTGGTATGCATTGGTAAAAGGAGTTTCCACACTGAGACTTATCTGCCCTGATGAAATCATAGGTCCAGATCCATATATCTTTTCTGTAGCATCTCTCTTTTGACATTAATTTCTATTTTTTTTGAAACATAATTATAAGAAACTTCATACAGCTCTAAGTTTCATTGTATCTTTTTGTCTTGCTAAGTCCTGCCTTTGCCAGTTCAGTTTAATTCTGCTGGAAGCTCACTTTTATGTTGACCAGAGTCTCTGGAACAAATCAGCCAGAGCTGTACTTCTTCTGAAATATTTAAAGTCCCCTTTCAGCTGGTAACACTGGACAATGCTCAGCTATTTGCTCAAGATCTCTAATAAGCAATTCCTAGTTAATCTTAATTGTTCTACCAAATACATGATTTTTCTTCTGCTGAAGAAACTGCTCCTCTTAGATGCACTTCATGTCAAGAAACCATCTCCAGTTGGATTTTGATACACTTGGGCCAATTTTATTTTTTTCTGTGTGTGCCTCCCCATGCTTATGAATTTTTTTCATGTGTTCCCAACTTCACAGAAATCATGGAATTTGTGTTCTCATTGAAGGACAAGGGTGTCTATTTTTCACCATTATCACGAAGCATTTACTTAACAAATGTCATTTCTTAAAAAATGAAATACTGAGAATAAATCAGATTTGCAGTGGGATACAGAACTTTACCAGTGTGAGTCACAAAGCTTGAATGTTTCTTGACAGAAGACCAAGGATTTAGAGCTGAGTGGAATCTCAGAGGTCATAGGATCTTAACTTTGGAGATGAAAGGGAACCTCTTTATTTTGCAAATGAATGAACAGAAGCCCAGAGGAATCAGATCACTTGCTTTTGGTCTCACAGGTGGCTGACCTGGGATGGAATACAAATTCTCTGATTCCAAATCCAAGACTCTTCCTACTCCATGACATACATGTTTTATTTTACATATCCAGAGAGTTTGGGTTGCATCTTTGTAGCTGCATGACTAATTGGAAGAAGAGGCAGGCACCTCTGCAACAACACTCACTTAAAGCTTCAAGCCCACATCTGGAGGTCATGGACCTTGGTGGTACCAGTGTTTAGCATAGTGCTCGGCATATAGTAGGGGCTTAATAAATATTTACTGACAGGCTGGCTGGCTGACAAATGCTTATTAAAATCTGGCCTGTACTGCTTACTACCTGTGTGATCTCAAGTAAATTACTTAATTTCTCTGAGCCTTAGCTTCTTGTCTGTAAAAGGAAGAGGTTTAGACTAGATAATCTCTGATTTTAGGATAATGTAATCTGACAGCTATTTATCTTTGTTTCTTTGGAACAAGTTATTTCCAAGTTAGCCCTAGGCCCCAGAAATGGCAGAATGAGGGGAGGTTAAAGGTCTGAGAAGCTTAATATCATTGATTTCCCCACTAATCCAGTTATTTAGGAATCATGGCAGATTAGGAGTCTAGGAAAAAAAAATTGTTTTACATTATTGAATGAAGAGGTTCCATTCAGTGTTGGACTGTGCATATATATGGGTATTTAACAAATTTTGTCTAAAGTGAAATGAATTAGTTGACAATTATATTCAACACTAAAATACCCTTATAGATTGTGGGTAATTGCCATCTTTGTTGCCTTCCCCCCTCTCCCCCTTGCCCCAGGGCAAGAACTAAATGCAGAAGAAAGGGATTTAACCATCCCCACAAATTTGAAAATGATCTTTCTTGTATTGAGAGACACTGATCAATATGTTTGTATTTTTGATAGCAGTCTTATGGCTTAGTAATTATGTTGCTTACAACCAATTAGAACTTCTGCTTTAGACAATTTTAATTTCACTGTAATTTTTTTTAAATTTCCTTTTCCTTTAAAAAATCATTTGTTTTTGCTTGACGAACTGACACCTAATGAGTAAACATAATTATGCTTTATGTGCTCTTGCAATAGTTATACTTTATATGAAACTTTTGGTCTGAAAATAAAGCTGCAGCCATTATTCAAGACTGATTAATTTGTAAATAAATATAGTATAATTATTTCAATCCATGTGAATTATGTAAAAAAAATTGGCATCCTATATTGTAACAGTAATATATAACCGTGTGCAGTCATGGAAACATATTTCCTCATTAGTCATGTTGTGAAAGAAGAAACAGAACGAAAGGGAAAAGCCCCCCCCCCACCAAAAAGTGAAAATAATATGCTTCAATCTGCAAGATAGCAAGCAATATGAAATAGACTCTGCTTATGCATTCATATTAAACATATTTCTACATTAATCATGTGAAAGAAGACTCAGAACAAAAGGAAAAAAACCATGAGAAAGAAAAAAGTGAAATTAGTATGCTTTGATCTGCATTCAGACTCCATAGTTCTTTCTCTGAATGTGAATAGCATTCTCCATCATGAGTCTTTTGGAATTGTGTTGGATCATTGTATCGCTGAGAAGAGATAAGTCTATCATAATTGGTAATCACACGATGTTGTTGTTACTATGTACAATGTTCTCCTGGTTCTGCTCACTTTACTCAGCATCAGTTCATATAAATCTTTCCAGTTTTTTCTAAAATCTGCCTGCTCATCATTTCTTATTGGACAATGATATTCCATTACATTCATATACCACAACTTGTTTAGCCATTCCCAATTGATGGGTATCCCCTAATTTCTAGTTCTTTGCCACCACAAAAAGAGCTGATATAGATAGATAGATAGATAGATAGATAGATAGATAGATAGATAGATAGATAGATATAGATATAAATATATATATATGTTTGTATGTGTGGGTTCTTTTTCCTTTTATTGATCTGTTTGGGATACAGACCTAGTAGTGGTATTGCTGGATCAAAGGGTATGAACAGTTTGGTTGCCCTTTGGTATAACAACAATGTTGCTAGCAGCTTCTGTGGAGGTGAAAGACCAACAGCATCAGCACCCAGAAGGGCTGCTAGCACAGGTCCTTTAATCTGCTTTTCTAAAGAAAGCAACTTTAAGGGGTTAACAATCTTACTTTAATTAAACATGCATATACCATTCACTTAGTTCATGGGGAAAGCCAGCATCCTGCACTTCAGAGACAACACAAAAAGAAATTGCAAGCAGAGACAATATAAACAGATCAACAGACAGATTTCTGTCTGACCAAATCACAACACACAGTTACCAGAGAAGCACCAACATCTAGGTTTTTCAAAGCTGGGTGAGGGGGGCTGCTTCAATGGCTACCCAGAGTATCGTCACCAATACTCTTTCAATGAGTGTGTCCCCAAAAGCAAAACACCAA
>CM053622.1:333283687-333297942 GCA_028646595.1 Phalanger gymnotis
TATACCCTGTTCAGAGCCCTGAGGGCTCAGAGCCTACTTAGCAAAAAGGTGTGGGGCCTAGGGCCTGGGGCTTTCTTGTTTCTTAAACAGGTCATCAAAGACTCTTGATTCAATCAAAGACTCCCAGTTGAAGCAAAGGCACTTGATTACCTCAGTGCTGAGAAGCACTCAAACAAAGAAACCAGCAAAAAGTCCTACTTTGCTTGCCATTACATTTGAAAGGGAAGACTCATCAAAGGTACTTAATTACCTCAGCATCCTAAAACAGAAAACAGTACAAAAGTCCCACCCTGATTACCATTACATTTGGTCATAGTTCCAAATTGCTCTCCAGAGTGGTTGGATCAGTTCACAACTCCACCAACAGTGCATTAGTGTCCCAATTTTCCTACATCTACAACATTTATCATTTTCCTTTTTCATAATATTAACTAATCTGATAGGTATGAGGTGGTACCTCAGAGTTGTTTTAATTTGCATTTCTCTAATCAACAATGATTTAGAGCATTTTTTTCATATGACTATAACTTAAAATTTTTCATCTGAAAACTTCCTGTTCATATCCTTTGACCATTTAACAGTTGGGGAATGACTTGTATTCTTATAAATTTGACTCAGTTCTCTATATATTTTAGAAAGGAGGCCCTTATCAGAAACACTGACTGTAAAAAAAAAAAAATTCCTAGCTTTCTGCTTTCCTTCTAATCTTGGCTGCATTGTTTTTGTTTGTGCAAAACTCTTTTAATTTAAAGTAATCAAAATTATCCATTCTGCATTTCACAATGTTCTCTATATCTTGTTTGGTCATGAATTGATCTGTTATCCATAGATATGACAAGTAAACTATTTCTTGCTCTCCTAATTTGCTTATGGTATCACCCTTTTTGTTTAAATCCTGTACCCATTTTGACCTTATCTTTGTATAGAGGGTCAGATGTTGATCTATGCCTAGTTTCTGCCATGATATTTTCCAGTTTTCCCAGCAGTTATTGTCAAATAGTGATTTCTTATCCCACAAGCTGGAGTTTTTGGGTTTACCAAACAGTAGATTACTATAGTTATTTACTTGCAGTCTTGTATACCTAACCTATTCCATTGATCCACCACTCTATTTCTTAGCCAGTACCAACTAGTTTTGATTCTTGCCACTTTGTAACATAGTTTTAGATCTGATACAGCTAGTCCACCTTCCTTTGCAATTTTGTCATTAATTCCTTTGATATTCTTGACATTTTGTTCTTCCAGATAAATTTTATTATTTTTTTTCTAGCTCTATAAAATAATTTTTTTTGGTAGTTTTCTTGGTATGGCATTGAATAAGTAAATTAACTTATGTAGAATTGTCCTTTTTACTATATTAGCTCAGCCTACCTATAAGCAAATGATGTTTTCCCAGTTGTTTGGATCTGAATTTATTTGTGTGAAAAATGTTTTGTAATTGTGTTCATTTAGTTCCTAGGTTTGCCTCGACAGGTAGACTCCTAAATATTTTATATTGTCTACTGTTATATTAAATAGAATTTCTCTTTCCATGTCTTGCCGCTGGGCTTTGTTGGCAATATATAGAAATACTGATGATTTATGCGAATTTATTTTATATCCTGCAATTTTGTTAAAGTTATTGTTTCAAGTAGTTCTTTTAGTTGATTCTGTAGGATTCTCTAAGTAAATCATCATCTTCAAAGAGTGATAGTTTTGTTTCTTCATTGCTTATTCTTATTCCTTCAGTTTCTTTTTCCTTTCTTATTGATAAAGCTAATATTTCTAGTACAATATTGAATAATAGTGGTGACAATAGGCATCTTGTTTCACCCCTGATCTTATTGGGAAAGCTTCTAGCTCATCCTGATTACATATAATGCTTGCTGATGGTTTTTGATAGATCCTGCTTATCATCTTAAGGAAAACTGCATTTGTTCCTATGCTCTTTAGTGTTTTAATAGGAACAGGTGCCATATTTTGTCAAAAGCTTTTTCTCAATCAATTGTGGTCATCATATGATTTCTGTTAGTTTTGTTATTGATATGGTCAATTATGCTAATAGTTTTTGTAATTTTGAACCAATCTTGCATTCCTAGCATAAATCTCACTTGATCATAGTGTATTTTCTTGGTGATAAATTGCTGTAATATCTTCGCTAATATTTTATTTAACATTTTCCTCAATATTTATTAGGGAAATTGCTCTATAATTCTCTTTCTCTGTTTTAGTTATTCCTGGTTTAAGTATCAACGCCATATTTGTATCATGAAAGGAATTTGGTAGGTCTCCTTCACCTATTTTTCCAAATAGTTTATACGGTAATAGAGTTAATTATTCTTTAAAGGTTTAGTAGAATTCACTTGTAAATCCATCTGGCCCTGGAAATTTTTTCTTAGGAAGTATATTGATGGTTTGTTCAATTTCTTCATCTAAAATGGGATTATTTAAATATTTTATTTCCTCTTCTGTTAGTCTGGGCAATTTATATTTTTTGTAAATATTCATCCATTTCACTTAGATTGTCAGATTTATTTGCATACAGTTGGGTAAAATAGCTCCTAATTACTGCTTTAATTTCCCCTTCATTTGGTGGTGAATTCACCCTTTTCATTTTTGGTACTGGTAATTTGATTTTCTTTTTTCTTTTTTTTTCTAATCAAATTAACCAAAGAATTATCTATTTTACTGTTTTTCCTCCCATAAAACTAGCTGTTGGTTTTATTTATTAGTTCAATAGTTTTCTTACTTTCAATTTTATTAATTTCTCATTTGATTTTCAGAATTTCTAATTTGGTATTTAATTGGAGATTTTTAATTTGTTCTTTTTCTTGCCTTTTTAGTTGCATGCCCAACTTATTGATCTCCTTTTTATTTTATTCATGTAATCTTTTAGAGATATAAAATTTCCCCTAAGAACAGCTTTGGGTAGATATCATAAGTTTTGGTATGTGGTCTCATTATTATTGTTCCCTTTGATGAAATTATTGACTTTTTATATGATTTGTTGCTTGACCCACTTATTCTTTAGGATTTGATTATTTAGTTTCCAATTAGTTTTTATTCTATCTTTCTATGGCCCTTTATTACATGTAAATTATTACATGTAAATATTACATGTAAAAATTACATCATAATCCGAAAAGAATGCATTTAATATTTCCACCTTTCTGTACCTGATTGTGAGGATTTTATGCCCTAATACATGGTCAACTTTTGTGTAGGTTCTATGTATTACTGAGAAAAAGGCATATTCCTTTCTCTCCCTATTCAGTTTTTGCCAGAGGTCTATCATACCAACTTTTCTAAAATTCTATGCACCTACTTAACTTCTTGTTTATTTTGTGGTTAGATTTATCTAGTTCTGTGAGGGAGAGGTTGAGGTTCCCCACTAGTATAGTTTTGCTGTCCATTTCTTCCTGTAACTCACTTAACTTCTCTTCTAAGAATCTGCATAGTATGCCACTTGGTGCATACATGTTTAGTATTGATGTTACTTCATTGTCTATGGTACCTTTTAGAAAGATGTAGTTTCTCTCCTTATCTCTTTTAATTAGATCTATTTTTGCTTTTGTTTAGTCTGAGATCAAGATTGCTACTCCTGCTTTTTTTTTTTACTTCAGCTGAAGCATAATATATTCTGCTCCAGCCTTTTACCTTTACTCTGCTTGTATCTCTCTGCTTCAAATGTGTTTGTTTTAAACAACATATTGTAGGATTCTAGTTTTTAATCCACTCTGCAATCTACTTCTGTTTTATGGGAGAGTTTTTCCCATTCACAGTCACTGTGATTATTTGATTACTAATTGTGTATTTCCTTCCATCCTATTTTTCCATTTATACTTTTCTCTTCTTTCACCCTGTCCCTCTTCACCATTGTTTTACTTCTCACCACTACCTCCCTCAATCTGCTCTCCCTTCTATCACTACTTCCTTCCTTCCTTCCTTCCTTCCTTCCTTCCTTCCTTCCTTCCTTCCTTCCTTCCTTCCTTCCTTCCTTCCTTCCTTTCTTTCTTCCTTTCTTTCTTCCTTTCTTTCTTTCTTTCTTTCTTTCTTTCTTTCTTTCTTTCTTTCTTTCTTTCTTTCTTTCTTCCTTTCTTTCTTTCCCCTACTACTTCCCCATGGGATAAGTAAATTTCTGTATCCAACTGAGTATATATGTTACTCCTTCTTTGAGTGAAATCTGATAGTAAGGTTCGAACAATGCTTACCCCTCCCTTCTTTCCCTCTATTGTAGTAGGTCTTCTAGGCCTCTTCATATGATATAATTTACCCTATTCTGCTTCCCCCTTTCCTCTTCTCTCAGCAAAATCCCTTTTTCCACCCCTTAATTTTTTTATGTCATCACATCAAAGCCATCTTATACTCGCACCATCTGTCTATGTATATTCCTTCTAACTGCCCTACAAGCGATATGGTTCTCAAGATTCACAAGTATCATCTTCCTGTGTAGGGATGTAAACAGTCTAATCTTATTGAATAACATTTTTTTCCTTTCCTATTTACCTTTTTGTGCTTCTTTTGAGTCTTGTATTTGAAGATGAATTTTCTGTTCAGCTCTGGTCTTTTCTTTACGGAAGTTTGAAAATCCCCTATTTCATTGAATGTTCACTTTTCCCCTGAAAGATTATGCTCAATTTTGCTGGGTAGTTGATTCTTGGTTGTAATTCAAGGTCTTTTGGCTTCTGGAATTTCATATTCCTGGCTCTCTGATCCTCTGTTATGGAAGCTGCTGAATTCTGTGTAATCCTGACTGTCACTCCTTGATATATGAATTGTTTGTTTATGACTCCTTGCAGTATTTTCTCCTTGACCTGATAATTCTGGAATTTCGCTACAATATTCCTTGGAGTCTTCATTTTGGAATCTCTTTCAGGAGGTGAGTGGTAGATTCTTTCAGTGACTATTTTATCTTCAGGTTCTAGGATATTAGGGCAGTTTTCCTAGGTAATTTCTTGAAAGATTCTGTCTAGGTTTTTTTTTTTTTTTTTTGTAGTCCATTAATTCTTAAATTGTCAACCCTGGATCTATTTTCCAGGTCAGTTGTTTTTCCAATGAGGTATTTTACATTTTCTTCTACTTTTTTTCCTTTTGTTTTGATTTTGTTTGACTGGTTCTTGAATTCTCAGAGTTTTTAGCTTCCACTTGCCCAATTCTAATTTTTAAGGAATTATTTTCTTCAGTTCAGATACTTTTTTCTACCTCTTTTTCCATTTGGCCAATTCTACTTGTACAGGAGTTGTTTTCTTCAGTGGCTTTTAAAAAAATGGCCAGTTCTGTTTTTTTTAAAGATATTGTTCTCTTCAGTCAATTTTTGTGCTTCCTTTTCTAAGCTGTTGACTCTTTTTCCATAATTCTCCTTCATAACCCTCTTCCTGCCCCCCCAAATTTTCTTCTACCTCTCTTACTTGATTTTTAAAATCCTTTTTGAGCCGTTCCAAGAGGACTTTGGGGGCTTGAGACCAATTCATATTCCCCTTTGAGGCTTCACATGTAGTCATTTTGACAGTGTTGTCCTTTTCTGAGTTTTGTTTTGATCTTCCCTGTTGCCATAGTAGCTTTCTATGGTCAGGGCTCTTTTATGTTTCTTACTAATTTTTTAGCCTTCTTCATGATTTCTACAACATCTCGTTAGCTAGAGGACTGCATCCAAGAAGACACCATCTGGAGAATGCCCGTTCTTTTATCAGATGTAGCACCCTGCTTTCTTGTTGCTGTCACAGGACAGAGGGACCGCCAAGGGATCCTTCAAGTTCTTTCACAACCCTCTAAAACACCAAAAAGTACTTTCGACAAGAATCTACCATGTGGCTGAAAGGAGCCAATAAGTTAAAGGCTCATGAATCGCCTCCCTAACTCCCTACATGGTTGAATTGAAAGCAGGCAGAGGATGCTTTAGTATGCTCAAATGAAAGAGTAGGTTGGGGATGCAGTGGGGAATGCACCCATTATAATGTTGTTTGTTTCTTTTTTCCCCTTTTAGTTATCTTTTAATGTCAATGCAGGAAATTAAAATTAAAATTTGTCTTTCAGATTATTTTTCATCTTACCTTGGGAATGAAAACAAATTTCAACATCAAACTACCAAATTAATTGGAAAAGTTGTTTGCTTTTGAGCCACAGTTACAGCTGTTTTTGGCCATGTAGAAAATTGTCTCAATTTATAATTTACCAAGTGAACCTTCCTGAAAGCAATAATCAATGTACAAGTCAGTGTTTTTGTTCAATTTGGGGACACAACACATAAGTTAATTTGGACAATGGCTTTGTTCTCCTAACCTGCTCATTTTCAATAACTGACAGTATTTATAGAAATACTTTCTTCTTTTACTTTTCATTGAGGCCCCAGCTCTCTCAAAAACCAAACAAAACAAAGCCAAAAAACCCAACAGAAAAATACAATCTATCACTGTTGTTACATACAGTGGCTGTGCCATCTGTACAAGACACCAAGTGAATATATTTGTGCTGCTAATGCAAATGTTTTGATGGCCTTAGTATCGATGCTTGTGTTGAGCTGCATTTGTTATTTTTTATCAGCATATAAACAGAATATTTTGTCAATTTTGGCTACATGGCAGTATGATTAATCCCTCACCACCACAGGAAGTTCTATTTTTTGTTTGTTTCACCTATTGTTGTAGTGTCAATAGATTTTTTTTCTTTTTTGTTGTAATTCCATCCATCACAGTTATGTTATCCTTCCACATTTGTAGTAGCACAGAGAAGATAGAGTAGATAGTATTGAGCCTAGAGAAAAGAAAACCTGAGTTCAAAACCAACCTCCAAAAGTTACTAGCTGGGTAACCCCAGGCAAGAAATTTCTTGTCTGCATGCCTTGATTTCTTCACCCGTAAAATAAGGAAAATAATAATAGTATCTGCCTCCTAGGATTGTTGTCAGCATATTGGCAAAGCATTTTACAAACTTTAAAGTCATATAAATACCTGCTAATAATATGTCATGTTTATTTCAGCAGCTTTAACAAACGTTTAAGAAATGACTCTCATGGTCCCAGCAAGGAGGAGGCAAAGATTAAATAAGGCACAATTACTGACCTTATGGAGTTTATAATCTATCAGAGGTGTGAAAAGTTCATAGCTAGTTATAATAAAAAAAATAGTTGCATGACAGATACAAGGGCACCATGAGGTTCAAGTCAGGTAAAAATCTGTCCTAACTGGCTCACAAAAGACGCAACATTTGACCTGAGTCTTAAGAAATGGGGGGGCGGGGGGGGGAGAGGAGGAAAGATTTCAAGAGGTAGAGTTGGGGAGGAAGAGAACAATCCTGAGACAGGAGCTGGTATTAGCAGACCTAGAGGCAGGAAAGTACTAGATGGCCAGGAATCTAGTTTGGTGGATTATAAATATATGTAGGGTTATAGAGTGAGAGAAGTCTAAAAAGACAGGATGACCCTAGTTTGTGGTGGGCCTTGAATGACAGTCTAGAAGCTGTAACCTTTATTGAGCAAGCAGTAGTCACTAATATGTTTTGGTGAGGAATCTGAGGCTTAGATAATTTAAGTCATTTGCCTATGGTCACATACCTCATAATTGTCAGAGCTAGGATCCAAACCCAGGTTTCCTAATTTTAAGCCCAACAATATTTGTCTATACTATGCTGCCTCTTACATAGGAAGGGACAGATATGAGAGATATTGTGAAGGCAGAATAGAAAAGACTTGGAGACCAATTGGATGTAGGAGGTGATAATTCTACATAATCTCCAAAAGAATCTCTACAGGATCTCCAAAAGGATTATGAACATAGGAATCTGGGTGAATGGTGGTAGTATTGATTAATGGTTAATTGATTAATGGATGTTATTAGGATGTAATTAGTAGCTAATTGATTAATGGTCAGGACTAGGAACAGATTTGATTGAGGGGGGAGGGGTATGTTAATTTTATTCAAGTAATTGAGATAGTCAAGTGCAAAAGAGGTTATCTTTGATTTGTTTGGCCCCAGAGGGGAGAACTCAAAGCAATGGGTAGAATGTGCAGAGAGGCGAATTTTCTGCTCAATATAAGGAAAATCTTCCTAACGATTAGAGCTATCCAAAAGTAGAATGAGCTGACTCTAAAGGTTGTGAAATTCCAAGCATTAGGAAGCATTTACCATACACCAGGCACCTACGTACCAGGTCAGCAACACAAATACGAAAGTGAATCATCCATCCACTCACAAGCATCTTACAATCCAGTGGGGGAGAAAACAACTGACATATACAATCACATACCGATTAAACATAAAGAGAATGAACATAAGGTACTTTGGAAGGGAGGACACTGACATCTGGGGAGATGAGGAAAAGATTCACACAGATCATAGCTGCAGAACTTGTAAACACCTTCGGGCCCCAGATAGGTTAGAATAGAGACAGACTGACAATGATTGGGTGCCGTAGGTAACGTGACAAACAGAGCCTGCACAGTGGCAACCCAACATTTTTCTTGTCCCTGAAATCCTTTGGCAGGTTGCAAGTGCCCCAGCTGTATGTTTTACAGGCTTGACATAGATGGTGCTTGGTCTGCATCTTAGAGAGAAGTTTGTCCAGAGGAAACTGTAGGGAGGCTTAGAACCAATCTGTGGATTCTCAATGTGACTCAGATCTGTTTATAATCCTTTTCTCCATAGGTTTCTTTATATTCAGTTTTCTTTTTGTGATTGTAAGTGAGGTCACTTTTACCTAGATTTTTAAATGAGTCAGTGATTGACTCAATTATGAAGTACCCCTCAATAATGCATATTACAAACTATTCATGCTTCCTCATCCTGTGATTTGTGTCTATGCTCTCCACTTTTTAATCCCTCCTTAACACATAAACAACCCAATTTTCTCTTCTTATCTTAATTCCTTAATGGCATCTTTTACTCCTATTCTTCTTCAGAGATCCTTGTTGGTTATATGTTGCAGTCTGCTCATGGCCACCATGCACCTCTCCATTGCCCTTTGTGTGGTAATCATTTTTAATGCTTCAGGACTCTCATAAAGATGTTTTATAGCTGGAAGGGTAGGTAAGCAAGTTGGTAGTTACTGATGTTCTCTTAGTCACCTTTATAGTCTTAATAGTGTCTGGACTCCCCCCGCCCACACACACACACACACACACACACACACACACACACACCTTTGATGTCTTCCACTACTTTAGCTATCATGTATATCAGTTCCTTGATACCCTCACAGTTCAGTTACCTCCAACATGCATCTCCTTTATGTACAGGGTGTCCCAAAAGTCTTAGTGAAGTTTAAAGCTTAAAACTGTAATCTGAGTTTTGAGACACTTTTTATTCTTGGTCCATTTGACCTATTTTTACAATCTTTCTCCTCTTTAGTACCATTTCTATCTCTTCTTTAAGCACTTTTGGGACTGTGGAATTAGGGTTCAAATGTTCCTGCTTCACTGACCTTAATAAAGAAAACAGTTTGTTAATAATGTCTTTTAAAATAATTTCCATTTTTCTTCTGTTTACAGTATTCTTTCCATTTCATTCTTGAATGCCTTTGGGATAGTTAGATCTATGGCCAACCTTTCTTTAAACTAGTTTTATTCTCCAATGCTACTCTCTGTTTTATGAGACAGTACTGCTTACAATCATCAATTTTCCATTTTCACAAGATTTTAAAAATCCCTGACTTTACAGTTGAATCAGGTCTGGACTTTGGTAGTCATTTCTCTTTTTCTAGAAACTAAGTTAGATTTTTGCTGACTAATGTGCTTTCTGGGCTATTTTAGTCTCTTTTATTATAATGGCAATTAATTTACATTGCTGAAACATAAAATTGTTATAGCTGGTATTTACGTTACTTCTAGTTCCTGTTTCCCATGTTTAAGTTTCCAATTGTTTAAATAGTTCATGTTTAAACTGTTTAAGTTGCATGTCATATATATTTCTCTTTGTTTTCCTTTCCTTTTTTTCCCTAATTCTGATTTTAATTACGTCAATCATATGATTATACACAGATAACTGTTAGAGATAATACACCAATAACAAATCATTCTGGTCTATTAAAATATAAACTATAATTGTTTTCATCATTTATAATGTTACTTGGTACTCCCTATATCTAGCACCTACCAATTCCTTTCCTGAAGAAAATGTTTATGATATAGAAGTGTGAGGCTTCTAGAAAATCTATAATTCTTTGATCTGAGCTAGGAATTCCTACTTTTCTCCTTATTCTCATTTTTCCCATTTTTATGTTGAAGTCACTGAATATCAGAATGTATGTTGTTTTATTTAGAAAGTCTCATCAAGTCTTATCAAGTTCTTCACAGAATTTCTCTACTACTTCATCCTCAGGATTTATGTAAACTAATTATTTTCATAATGGTCATTTTGCAAACATTCAGCATTAATTCTGCAATACATGATGAATAAGAATGCCATGATGTATTTATTTCTTGCCTTTAGGCAAGTAATAAAACCTATCCCATCAACTCCTTTGTATTCCTTTCTAAGGAGTACCTGTAAGCTATCCTTCCATTTTGCTGGGAGTTTCTTCCTTCTTCTGTTTTCATTTCTAGAGAAAATGTTAAATTAATAGAACTCCGCTCCTCCAGCAGTATGTATACTCATTGGCTGTTGGACAAGGATCTCAGGAATTTTGGAGTACTAAGAGTCCAATTGTAGTGTACAGATGGTCTAAAACTTGTGATTCTTAGCTCCCTCTGCCCCCTTTCTGCCACTCTCCTACTGTCCCTATTGAAGTGGAAGTGGGCTGCACAGGATGGAGAGCCATTTTGTATTTTTCTTTGTTTCATAGGTTCCTATGGTCAATAAAATTCAGGTGGTTAGCCTACTGGTAATGTGCCTCTCTGTAGGAGTTAGATTATTCCTTGGAAAATAGATTCACCCTGTTGTCAGGGCTATATTGAAGCCTTTTCAATGTGGCAAAATCTTCCAGAGCTAGTGTTCTTTCATTGGAATAGCCTTTGAGAACCTAAAGTCACCTCCATTGCCACAATGAGGCATTGTAGGAAGTCTTAGTGGAGGTATATTGAGCAATCAGAGGTAATATCACGATGTCCCAGCTGTGAATTTAGATGGTATACTTTGCTGACACTGATTATTTCTGAGTCTCATGATACCTAACACAAAAGACTTGGGACTCTACTTAGAATAAAAAATTAGGGCAATAAATACTTAACAAGTATTTATTGAGCTTTTGCTTGTGCAAAAAGTTACAGGACTATTTCTAATAAGTATTAAAATGAGACTACTAGATCCTCTATTGATTAACCTCAATGGGTTAAAAAAAGCTTCTTTTCTAATTACATTTGGTATGAAAAATGCTTACTGAATTTATTAGAATCAAGATTATCTTATCCTCCACAGACAGAATAGATAAGTGGATTAGTCACTAGCAAAATGGTACTGTCCCTTGGTATGTTCCTACTCTTGTCTGATATTTTGTAGAACCACACAGATCTTGTGGAGAATATATTTTTAGCAAGGAAACCATTTCCTCTAGGGAAAGGACTGAGCATAGAAGTATTAAAATAAGCGACAAGCAATAGAGGTCATTTGTTCAACCTGTCCTCTTTGTCCTCTATTTATAATCACTAAGCATTCCCTGTGGACAGAGCTCAGAGCTGGTTATCAGGAATTAAAGAGTTCTATTCCCAGTGCTGCCAATTATTTTCCATGCAACATTGCCCCATCTGCAAGACTGGGATTTTAAGGCTAACTTACCATGCATAGCCAGGCTGAAGAGTAATTATTGCTTATAAAACACACCAATTTGCAAGTGCTACAGTGAAGTGGTAAAATGTGTCAGAAGTGTCAGGGGTCCCTGATTTACTTCATGAGTTCCCAGTTAAGCTAACAGCATTGCAGAGTGTGGACCCTTTGGTTTGGAGGCAGCTCAACTGAATTGTGAGTATGCTTACTAGTGCTTCACTGATTTTCAGATATTGGGGCTGTCTTCTGATGATTGAGAATTAGTCACTTCTTCCCATGGGCCTGTAAAAGGGCAGCTGGCCATGCTTTCTTATTTAAGCTTCCTTGTCACCTTCCTAAGACAGACCTGAATCTAATATTCTGGGAGAGCAAAGAAAGATCTGTATGTATGGGCAGTTCCTCACTCCCCTCTACCCTCCCACTCCAACCTCAGGCATGGCCATTAACCACAGGAGCATTTGGCTTGAAAGGAGTGTTCCTGTGCCCCAAGCTCCTGGCAAACTCCATCTTTCCTATTTATCTTTCTGAGCAGAAGTTAAAGACCAGCGACCTAGGAGTGAAATCAAAGGCTGATAGTGCTCAGGACACAGGGATTTCCTGCAAAAGCACGTGGCAAAAGTAGACAAGTACTTGCCTACTAAGTCCAAGAGTGATTTAACTCTTGGATAACTAGCAGCTTAAGGATTATTGAGTTCAACAGCTTGGGTAGTTGATTTTCTAGACATAGGAGGAGAGTTGCTGTTACACTATGTTCCATAGAGAAAGAAGATTTTCCATTTAGAGAGTCAAGCCAGTGAATTACTCAAAGAGGGAAGCTATGGTGGGAAGGTAAGTGCTTGTTAAGAATCCTCCAAAACACAGAGCCATGCTACTATTATATATCATTTATATAGTACCTAATATGTACCAGGAACTATGCTAAGTACTTTACATATTATCATGTGATCCTTGCAACAACCCTGAGATGCAGGTGCCATTATTATCCTCATTTTAAAGATGGAAAAAAAATTGAGGCGTACAGAGGTTAAATGACTTGTGCAAGATCATGTAGCTAGTAAGTAACTGAAGCTGGATTTGAACTCAGGTCTTCCTGACTTCAGGCCCAATGCTCTATCCACTGTGCCATCTATCCACCTTTATAATCTTGTAGGGGAAAGGGATGTGTAGGACTCTTTGGGAAAGAGAGGACACAGCAGAATGTCAAAGGATTGCCCTAATAGTAACTCTATTTTCAGTTATTTTTCAGGGGGAGCTAAAGGGCTAATTGTTGTTTTATGTATCTCTGAATCTTGTTATGAACTGTTTAGAGTCCTTTATTTGCTTTCTGTAGGTGAAATGAAGGCTGTTCTGAGCTTTATATGTATTTAGTATCTTGAGTGTATGTATAGGCACTGGGGAACTCTATAATCTACTTTTTGAGAATTAGAAATGAATAATACCATAAGTATACTCAGAGATTTACATAATTGCTCTATAGATGTGAACAATAAGTTAAAGACAGCAACCGGTATCATTGTTAGCTCCCAGGTTCAAAGCCAGTTCATGGGAGCCCATTTATGGGCGAGAGGACTAGGCTATAGGCTTCATACTTAACTGAGAGGCTTAAGACTTAACTGGTAAAGGAAATGCTAACCATCTATTAGAGCCAGACCCTGGAATCAGAATATCCCCATATCTGGAAGCATGGCTGGTCCTGATACAATAGATAGATGCCTATTTTTTCATGAGTAATGGCCAACAAAGGATCTCTTTGTTCCAAAACCTCTCCTCCATTGAATTACTATTGTACCTGAATTTTCATCATCATCCTAATTATTCTTTCAAGCTAAAGAACTGGCTCTATGAATCTCATTTTAAAATGCAACTATCTCATTTTCCCAGTGAAACATTACCTTTATGCCCAGTGGCAAAGTAACCTATCAGCAGTAAACAAGGCTTTATGGAATGGGAGACAGGACAAATAAACTTCAATGATGGAATTAGGAATCAAAGCTTCTAGACCAGGAAGGGCTAGAGTGTCATAATGAATGGCTCTCACGCAACCAAGGTGAAGCAAAGGGTACTAGCTACCTCAGGGTCATGGTACTTTAAAAAGATGGCAATGGGGATCTGGAGATGTGACAGAGACAAATTTTACCTACTTTACTGCTAGTGTCACAAACACTGTTGACAAGAGTGGACCCTTGCTGCTGAATTCACCCAATGGCTGGCTGCATATAGAATCATTCTTGTTAGCTGCTAGTTTCTTTTTTCTTTTTTACTTTTTTTAATTTAATATATTTAGTTTTCAGCACTGATTTTCACAAGAGTTTGAATTACAAATTTTCTCCCCATTTCTACCCTCCCCCCCACTCCAAGATGGAATATATTCTGGTTGCCCTGTTCCCCAGTCAGCCCTCCTTTCTGTCACCCCACTTTCCTCCCATCCCCTTTACCCTTCCTTTCTTGTAGGGCAAGATAATTTTCTATGCCTCATTGCCTGTGTATCTTATCTTCTAGTTCCAAACAAAAACTTTTTTTTTGTTTTTGAACATCTGTTTTTAAAACTTTGAGTTCCAAATTCTCTCCCCTCTTCCCTTCCCACGC
>CM053622.1:333298442-333339115 GCA_028646595.1 Phalanger gymnotis
GAAGGGAGGGCAGATAGGGGTGGAGTTAATCAAAAACAAACACTTTCGAAAAGGTACAGGGTCAAGAGAGAAAATTCAATAAAGGGGAATAGGTTAGGAAGGAGCAAAACCTAGTTAATCTTTCACAACATGAGTATTGTGGAAGGGTTTTACATAATGGTATGCATGTGGCCTATGTTGAATTGCTTGCCTTCTTAGGGAGGGTGAGTGGGCAGGGAAGAGGGGAGAGAATTCAGAACTCAAAGTTTTAAAAACAGATGTTTAAAAACAAACAAAAAAAAACGTTTTTGCATGAAACTAGGAAATAAGATACACAAGTAATGGGGCGTAGAAATTTATCTTGCCCTACAAGAGAAGAAGGGAAAGGGGGATGGGAGGGGAAGTGGGGTGACAGAAGGGAGGGCTGACAGGAGAACAGAGCAACCAGAATATGTGCCATCTTGGAGTGGGCAGGAGGGTAGAAATGGGGAGAAAACTTGTAATTCAAACTCTTGTGAAAATCAATGCTGAAAACTAAATATATTAAATAAATTAAATTAAAAAAAAAGAATGAACCCACTCTGTGTAGAGCCATATCTTGCGGTTCTGAGCCACAAGTTACATAACCTTTGCCTACCCAGCAAAAACAGAAGGTTCTCAAAAAATATAGCTCTCCCTAATGTTACAACTGATCTTCCTATCAATAAATCTGAACTTATTTACTTAGTTCTCATCTTTAAGTTCTCTGCAATTTTTGACACTGTTGACCACCCACTCCTCCCTTGGCTTCTGATATAATACATACTTCTGTTTCTCCTCTGATCTCTCTGCCTACTTCTTTGTCTTTTTCACAAGCATTTCTTCCTTATCCCACTTCTGAAATTAAGTGTTCCACAAGATTGTTTCCAGGGACCTTTATTCTTCTTTTTCGTATACTCTTTTTTTTCTATAAGCAATTTCATTCACCCCCATGGATTCAAGGATCCATGTACAAATGACTCTGAAATCTATATCTTCTGACCTGACCTTTCTTCTCAGCCTTAAATAGCATTTGCCAATAAGGCATCTCAAAACTGGATCTGTTACTAGCTGCAAAAGTTAAACATGTCCAAAAGTGAGTTATTAATTTTCTCCCAAACCTTCTACTTCTTCTGATTTCCTGTTTTGACAGTGGGTACCTGTGATGCCAATCAATTATTAAAGATCTTTCCAACTCATTTAATAGGCCTCAGGTGGGGCTAATTAAGGGAAGCTTGATTAGAGGTTTGTTTGTAGGCAGGCTTGTACCCTTTACTTACTAGTCACTAAGCTCCAGGTCTACACTCTTTTCTTACTATTAAGCCCCAGGCTTACACCCTTTTGTTGGTTGGGCTTGAAGCCCTCAGGCTCTAAAAAGAGTATATATACCCAAAAGGTAGCTACTGTAAGGTCAGAATTCAGAATTCAGCCCAAGGAGAAGGAGTAATAAATCTGGATCCACAGAGATGCAGAGAGAGTGCATAGTGGAGACTGAAAACCAGGGAGCTGTGGAGACCAGAGAACTGAACAGGGAGAGAACACAGGCAAGAAGACAGTTGGGATTTGTGAGTATTTACAGGAAGACCCCAATAGGGGGGAAAGTTACAACATGACTTGGTTCCTTGCTATAACACTGTGTTATAATTTCTTTGCTGTTACATTTAGGTGGACTTACTGGTTTTGGAATACAATTACTGCTATATTTAACTGGAATTACTGGTTCTGGGGTTTGATCCTTTGGTGTCTAAATAAATGTTATACTTCCTCTGCCTTCCACCTAAAGAATCTTTTACACTTTGTGATTCTGAACTATACAGGCATGTTCACGGTCATATTCAAGGTCATGAATCTTGCCTTGTTGATACAGAACCAGTGTTCATCCACTCACTCATATTTGAAGCCTTGGGTTTATCTTCATCTTTTTCCTCCATTGTACTTCTCCTGAGTTACCAAGTCCTATAAACTCTTTATCTCTTCAACTTCTTTCACAGTCTGAAATGAATTCAGTGTAGCGGATGGAGTGCTAAGATATGTTCAGAAGATAGGCTCAAATCCTGTCTCTAAAAGGTATAAATTGCATGACTCTTGGTAAGTTACTTCAATTCTCTGAGCTTAGATTTCCACATTTGTGAAATAAGGATCATAATTTCTATAGGTTATGTTGAGGCTCACATAATATAAAATAGGCAAAGTGCTTTGCCAGCTTTAAAGTGTTATGTAAATATGAGTGTCCTCAGTTAATTTCAAAGGTTGAATACTTGATCGTTCTCACTGACTAATTCCCTAATATAGCAAATGCTCTTGAAATGGATAGTTCTGTGGTAACTCTGTTCCAATGAAAGGGTGAAAGTGAAACCTAACATAGAACTCATGTATTCTAGATCTGATTGTTACAGTTAGTTAGATGTCAGATGGATAGTGGGTGCAGGAAAAATGAAAGCTCCCAGGGTCCTCTTCCAGATGACGAGCATATTACTTCAAGATTATAAAGATCCTTGTCTTATTCCAGCCTTCGATACTGTTTAAGCACAAGTACTCATATGAGGGTCACAGGATGAGTCTTTGGCAATAAAACAACTTGAGACTAGATTGCTCTTTCTTATATAGAGAAAAAAAGTTCTTTTTCTGATGTCATTCCTTATCATTAGTCTTACTTTTCAACTGATTTAGAAAATTTAGGAGTACTACTTAATTGGGGCAGATATGGCTATGTTTTTAGACTATCTAAATCCTCTGAATTTAGTGTTTTAGACAATTGGACCTTGGTGTGTATTTAAAACTATAAGTAGCTAAGGATGATATACATTCAGTTACCTTGGGATATAATTGTCTTCTCAGGATGGGCAGTCTACTAGGAATTAGAAGGAGCTACAGTTTTTTTTAAGTGGAGAACAAACCTGTTTTTGCAAAAGTCACAAAGAAAGTTTTTTTTAAACTGTTGAATTTTATCGTGCAAACCATGAGGTTAAAAGTAGTTATGCTTCAAATAAACTCATTAACTCAATGTGCAAGCAAAAAAGGTTTATTCTAAACTATACTTAAACATTTTTTCTAGCCAGGAAAGTTATATTTCAAATTGGAGGTTATGCTTGAAGTTTCTGTATACAATAATAAAGACATGGCTTGATCTGTCACAGCCTCTTTTTTACAGGTAGAAATTCATTTATTAGTAGTTCCTCAAAACATAAGGTAGGTCAAAACTGTCAAAATAAATGGCTAATGAAAAAAGCTGGCCAGTTTAGTTGTATCATTATCTTCCTTCTCCTCCTTCTTCCTTCTTCCTTCTCCATCCTCTTCCATCACATCTCTCCTATCTATTCATACTGTCACCACCCTAGTACAGGCCCTCATATCTCTCACCTACATAATTAGCCTTCTAACAGAAGTTCCCACTTCATCTTGCCACTTTCCAATCCATCCTTCATTTTCTCTCTCATAACTCCCAGGAGGAAAGACTAAGTTCTTTTGCTTTATTCCCCGTTCCTCTCCAGATTCATTAAGAGCACTCTTACAAAGGTCATGAGATTTCCTCATGGGACATGGGACATGGGATTGTCCTCATGGGACAACATTCTTCTATATTAAATGAGAAGCAAGGTTGCTTTGGGTATGTTTTCATTCAATTTTGCCATTGTTGAGTCTCCATCCATCTTTTACACAATAGATAGGAATAAGGGGAGTGATAAATGAGGGTTAGTACAAAAGAAACAAATTTGGATAAGGAGGAAGAATAGACCCAAAAGCAAAAGACAATGGGATGGGTGCGTTATGTCAGAGATGGAGAGCATTTAGTGGTCAATATTTGGGTGCAGAACAAAGATTTTTACTCTGTGCTTTTGAGTCACTGCTCTTTCCACTCTCTTTTCTTTAGCTGTGGAACATTTTGTGGCTCATGAGCAACACTTTGACTGTCTTATTTTGACATGTCCCCAGAGCTAAACCTGTTCCTGACATGTTGTACCTGTTTGAGTGATAGAAGAGTCTAAATCACTCCTGGTTTTAACAGTTGACTATGATTAAAAAGAAGAAAGGGTAAGATTGGGGTAGATCACTGTGTTCCATAGAACTTTAGCTAAGAGAAAGGAACCTCTGCCAAGGTCTATTCTCTACTGCTGGACAGCTGGGTGGCACAGTGAATAGAGTATCAGTCCTGGAGTCAGGAATATCTGAGCTCAAATCTGGCCTCAGATATTTGCTAGCTGTGTGTCCCTGGGTAAGTCACCTAACCCTGTTGGCCTCAGTTTCCTCATCTGTAAAATTAGCTGGATCAAGATGGTGTAAAGAATTTTGGGAACTAGATCATCATAGGGTTTTTTTTTGCATTCTTACAACATCTTTGTCATATACCCCATGTAATCATATCCTTCAAAATTAAATGCAAATTACATGGGAGGAGAGAGCATCAGTAATGCATGAGTGAAGACAAGAAATAGTCTTTTGGTTTGAACCCATAAATATCTCCTGTTTGGGGGTGGTAGATTGGGCTTCTTGAGAAAATAATTTCATTGTATTTTATGTAATATTACTTTATAGGAAGACTTCAAATACAGCCCTAGGAATAGCCCAAATCTGTTTCTTGAGTATCATCCTAGCTAATCACAGAGAGAAGCACATTCCCAAGGCATTGGCCACCTGGTGATTAAATATTTTTGGCCATGGCAACCTATGAAACAAAGAAATTTTAAATATTCCTCAGTTTAATGTGACCTCCTTCTACTTCTGTAGTGATGGTGGCAGAGTGTGTGGTGAAGGATGAGAGAGGGGACACTTTTTATTTTTGAGCCTTGTCTCTTGATTTGACTTGTAGTCAAATGGACCAACATGGGAGCAATTATTCTTTTTAAAATTTATTTATTTACTTTTCATATTCAACAATCATTTCCATAAGATTTTGAGTTCCAAATTTTTTCCCCATCTCTCCCTCCCATCCACCCCATAATGGCATGTAATTTGATATAGGTTCTAAATATACACTCATATTGAACCTATTTTTCACATTAGTCATGTTGAATAGAAGAATTAGAACCAATAGGAGAAACCATGAGAAAGAAGAAAAAAAGAGAGAAAGAGCAAATAAAATGCCTCCATCTGCATTCAGACTCCATAGTTCTTTTCCTCAATGTGGACAGTATTTTCCATCATGAGTCTTTTGGAGTTGTCTTAGATCCTTGCATTGCTAAGAAGAAATGTCTAGCAAAGGCAATCATCACACAATGTGACTATTACTGTGTACGATGTTCTCCTGGTTCTGCTCACTTCACTCAGCATCAGTTCATATAAGTCTTTCCTGATTTTTCTGAAGTCAACATTTCCATCATTTCTTATAGCACAAAAGTATTCCATTACATTCATATACAACAACTTTTTCAGTCATTTCCCAACTGATGGGCATCCCCTCAATTTCCAATTCTTTGCCACAAAAAAAGAGCTGCTATATAATATATTTTTGTACATATATGTCCTTTTCCCATTTGTATGATCTCTTTGGGATACAGACTTAGAAGTAGTATTGCTGGATCAAAAGGTATGCACATTTTCATAGCCCTTTGGACATAGTTCCAAATGGGAGTAATCACTCTTCTGGGAACATCTTAGGATCTCTGGCTTGAGGAAATTCTCAACTATTTGCCATTATGAACAAAGCCAGCTGGAATGCCTGGTGGGACAGATGGGGCTTTCAGACTCCAAGATCACTGAGTCACCTACTGGGTCAGATTTCTTACCCAAATCAGCATCTTGGCATCTGACTGGCTCCAAAGTTCTGCATAATGGTAAGAGTAATTTTCCTCAAATTCTTTGTATTGGGGGTGAGGCCAGCTCAGATATAACCTATTAGGGTTAGGTGAACTGTTTAAGGGATAATCTGCTTTTTTTTGGCAGTTTCCTGCCTTGGGATAATTGAGTCTCTCATGTCTCTCTAGCTATGTCATTTTAGCTTTCTGTCCTCTTTTATTTTTGTTTTCACAGATCTCTTGTGCTTGATATATTCTTAGTTGTGAAATACTGTTTGCTTTAGGAAGCTATACCTTTTCATTGTTGAGTAGCTCGCAGTGACTGGGGAGTAGAATGCAAGGGCTCAGAAAACCCCTTACTCTGAGAGGACATCTTTTATTTTTAACTCTTTTAACTAAGAGAAATCCAAATCCTACCCTGACACCGAGTATTACCCAGGCTAAGAAACCAGACACTTGTCTGGTTCTAAGATTCAAGGAAAAACCCATGGAAGTTAGTTAGTTCTAGATTTCTCATGATTTCTAAGCTTTATTTTACAGATGGTGATATTCTCATGGATGTGGAAGAAGGCCCTGGAATCGTGCAACAAGATTTAAAATTGAGGAGTCATTTAAAAAAACATAAAACTCACAGTCATGGGGGGATGGCTAAAAGTTTGCTTATAGTACAGAAATTATTTATTTGATGAATTGTCCGACTACAAATTATGAAAGCTATGAAAACTAATTGAATAAATTGCATCTAGAGTAGCATATATCAGAGTTACATCTTTAAGTTAACTTTGGATCACCAGACCAAAGTTTAAAAAGATTTTTCTTTTATCCTAGGGATTGATATGCAGTGTATCAAGCTACCCAGTCTATTTGTAATGAGGGCCTTTCCAAGTTTCAGTGAACTATCATGCATTACTTTATGTGTAAATCCCCGGAATGTGACTAGTTTCTTAATTTCTAATGATTGATTTTTTTCCATCTAAGATACCGTAGACAGATGTAGACTACTGAGAATGTTGAGAAGATGGTCTTATGAAGGTAATGACAGATTATTCTTGACTCAGTTTTCTCACTGTGCTGTTTCCTTTCTGAATAGGGATATTTCCTAACTGGTTGATCACGAGCCTGGGCATGAGACCCTTTGAATAATGTGAAACTCTTTTGCATGATTTCCTGTTCCAAAAGATATTATGACATTTGCCTCAAATAAAACAGAGCTGAGGGAGTTTTGTCCAGTTACACATATGACAGATCAGCTTGCACATTTAGGCTTAGGCTTGATGGAAATTGAAATTGTTGCAACCATATCTCTCCTCCTCCTTTCATAGGAAATTTCTCTCACTAAGGCTGGTTGTAACAGGGCGAATTAGAGCCGACCCCTGCCCTCTTTGGACCTCTGTACCCATGGCCTGCTGAGGTAAACTCATGGCTCTGAGGTAAGGGTGGAACAAGATGGAGTCAGGAGGAAGGGTCTCGCCTTTGTTGCCAACATGGCACTTCCGGGTCTTTGTCTGGACTTGCCTCCGTAACCAAAGCTATAAAAGCTTTTCTACTAATCTAAATAAACAGAGTTATTCACCATCTTGCCTCCCACCTCATTCATTGTCCATGAGATCAGGTCTTTGCTGGACAAAGGCCTGGGAGAAGGGGGGGGGTAAGGACTCCAACAGCTGATGAACTGCAAATATTTTATAATGAATCTTCCTGTTGCAAACACCTGATATCAGTAAGCTTGCTATGAGGAGGGTACAAAAATAAAGGATCCTGCTATTTCTATTTCTACTCATCTAAATTAGGGGTCTTTACTATTTCAACTTCCTAACATAGACAATTTGGACAAATGAGTTATTAGATTTGTCATCTTTTTACTCATTGTTTTAATAGCTATATCCACGTATAAGATTATATCCTTAGCATCTCACATTCTTTCCATCTAAATAAATCTTTATTCTCCCATGATGAGTTCAAAATATACCCTCAAAATGAAAAGGGAAGTGAAAAAGCTCTAATAAAGAAAAAAAAAGTTCTGTAAAAAGCTCTAATTCTTAATTGAGCATTAAACCTTACTTTAAGAAAAACAACAAGATCAGACCATTTCACTTTGGGCATTAAGTGGTTGGCTTCCAAGTGTTTTCCAGTGGGTAAAAGGTTATACTTAAAGTACTCATAATAGTTGTAATTGTATTAGTTAGAATTTCTACTGTTGTATCAACAAAAGACTAAGTAAAGATGACAGTCCTAAATGATGTATTTTAAATTTGATCCTAGAGGTAATAGGGAAGTACAGAATCTCCTCCAGGTCCATTTGAACATCCACATACAAATTTTATATAAATGCCTACATACAGGCTTTCCTTATGTTTTAGTAACTGTGGGATCTCAAGTTGGATTGAAGCTTAACTCTTAAATCATGTTTTATTTTCATTTTTGAGTTCTCTCTCTTCTCTTATAATATCAAGAGAGAAAATGATTCATTTTACATGTCAGGCTCTCAGTGATCCTTTTAAAGATTCTTTTTTTAACCTATATGCAACATTGTCCATGTCCCACATAGGGTTCAGAAAAAGTGTAAAGAATGAGTGGTATGTGAAAATTAGAACTCTCAAAACTTCCAGATGAGTTGCAGTTATCTCACTTTATATCTTTCATATAGCACTGATATGTATAAGGTTGAGTCCATAAGGTTTGCCCTGTATTTTACCTTATGAACTAATTACGGGAAGATCAACGTGATTAGGTTTTGTCAGGTCCTACTAAACCTACTGTATTATCTTTAGCAGGATAGCCACGAAGGGCTTTGCGTGACTTCATTTGGCAAGGGGATTGAAGAGAAGAAATAAATCTGTGAATCATGCCTCAGAAACAAGGTGAAAAGACCCATCCCAGGTATTGTTAACACTGACACTGTAGCGAAGAACACCCAAGTGCTGATTCATGGATCCATGCCTCTCACTGTAAGCAGGCCAAGCTAGACAGAATAGAGGTATCAAATATGTGGTTCACAGGCTGCGTGAGGCCCAGAACACTCCCAAGTGTGATCAGAATCAGATTAAAATGGAATTTAGAAATATTTAACAAAATAAATAAACATATAAGAAAACATAGATAATGTTAGTATGTGACTTTCTAAGTCAATATGCAGCCTACAGGAATCCTTATGTATGGTTTGGGGCTGCCATTTCTATTTGGGCTTGACACCACTGCTCTAGAAGTTTCTTAGAATCTCACCAGTTAGGGGTGGTATATGATAGTATAAAGCTACTTCTGGGTCCTGATAGACCTTAGCTTCCCAGGTGCAGCTTGCTTCCCCACCCATCCTGTCACCCAATATAGTGTAAGTCCAGGACAAAGTCCCCAGCTTCTCTGACATGGTTTCTGGATCTTCAGCGGTTCTAAAATGTTCCAGCCATATGGAGTCTAGCCGCCTTAGACTTGGTAGGTGCCTAAGACCATGGGAGTCACCAAACTCTGATGAGAATACTGACCAGAAAATATCTCCAGAGAAGCTAATTGTCATTGTATAACCTTGTTGTCTGTTCTTGTGGTATTAAGTATTGGTATTAAGTACAAGTACTTAGAGTACAAGCTTACTTAAGTACAACTTTCCATTAAGTGAAATAAACCTTAATGAAGAAGCATTTGTTAAGCTTTTATGACCTGTTTAGCATAGTGTTAGGCACTGGTAATACAAAGGCAAAAGTGAAAGTCCCTGACCTTAAACAACTTGTATTCTAAAGGAGACAGTGCACACATAAATAAATATATTTGGAATGATTACAAAATAAATACAGGGGAATTTATAAGGAGCTACTAGAAGAAAAGAAAAGTCCTCATATAAGAAGGATATAAACTGAATTTTGAAGGAAATTAGGAATTTTAAAAGGTGGTAGAGAATTAGGAGAGCATTCAAGGCATAAGAGCCAGCCTTTGCAAAGTCATGGAGATGAGAGATAGAATGTAATGTGTGAGAAACAGCAAGAAAAACAGTTTGCTTTGACTGTGTGTGAAGAGGACAAATGCCTAATAAGGCTGAGAGGGTAGGCTGGAACCAGATTGTGAAGGGCATTTAAAGCCTAATGGAGGAGATTGCGTTTGATTTGAAGGTATATAGAGAAATACTGGAGTTTATTGAGCAGAAAGGTAACATAATTTGGCCTGGGCTATACAAATATCATTTTGGGAGTTGTGTGGAGCATAGAGTGGAGTGGGGAGAGTCTTGAAGTAGGGAGACCAACTAGGTGGCTAATTTGAATAGTCCAAAAAAGAGGTGAGAAGAAGTGGTGCTAGAGTGAATGGAAAGCGGAAGGCAGATATAAGATAGGAATGACAAGATTTGGCAACTATTTATTTATGGGATTTATGGGATGGAAAGGTGAAATCCAAAATTGTAGACCTACATGACTGGAATGGTGACATGCCCTGGACAGATATAGGCAAGCTCAGACCAAGGCTATGTTTTGGGGAAAGGATGATGTAATCATAACTCATCCATGTCTGTTCATCTTGTGATATTCAACTCTTTCCAACTAAAAAATAAAAAGTAATTTTCCAAAACCAAAATACTCCCAAATTCCCAAGAGAATGTAATATTTATCCCAATGGAATCTAAGTTCTGTGAGGATGATTGCATTCACTTTCGATTTTACATCCCCAACACTTAGCACAGTGCTTGACACATAGTAAATGCCTAATAAATGGTTTTTTTTTTCATTAATGTGAGAAATGAAGGAAAGGGAAGATTTAATGATATGCTAAGAATACAAACTTAGGTGACTAGAAAGATGGTTATGTTTCCAACAGAAATAGGGAATTTAGAAAATGGATAGGTTTTAAGGGGCTAACAATGAGTTTTTTCTTGTATGTGTTGAGTTTTGAGAGGTTAAGGTCACTTCCTTTAGTGTTAGTCAGAATGGCTTTCTACTTCACTCCAATCTATTCCTGTTCCCCAAAAATCGTGACTCAAGCTCTTTACACCATTTATCCATGCCCATTGAGAGATCATATGCTAATAGAGACCAGCACTTATGCCTGGCCTCAGAGTGAGTGCTCAATAAATGCTTTTTGGTTGAGTGATTCAATAGTAACTTTATTGGGGATTTGTGAAATTACATTAATTAGAATCACAGAAGATGAAAAGAAATGGTTCAAATGTCATGTAGCTGTATCTGTTGGAAAGAGTACCCATATGGATCATATCAGAGAGCTATCTTAGTAACAGTGTGACTTCATTTGATTTGCATATGCATTGGACTGCCTCATGAGGAAGCATGTTACATTACCATTAGTAGAAATGTTCAATTCATGGTTGAATGATGGAGAATAGACTTGTAGAAGAGATATATCCATTGGGAAGGAGCTGAACTAGTTGATCTCTAAAGTCTTTTCCCAATTGGGGATTTCGATATTGACTTCTGAGACAGAATATAATATATTTTATTGTTGGCTGATCTCATAACTGATGTAAATGTGCTTTTATCATCTCCTGTTAACTTGAATATTTTTTCCTGCTGCCGGTAGAACACTTTTTAGATCTTTTTTTTTCATTTGAGAAAAATATTATTGCAGTTCTAGGATATCTAATTTATCTGTATGAAAGGGAAAAGTGTGGCTGGGGGACAATGCAAATGGTCTGTTATTGTATTAACACACACACAGCTCCATTTTTCATAGCAATTTTCAAACGTCTTGAAGAGCCTTGTAACTTACCATTTTGTTTTCATCATGGCTGTGGTTTGTGGTGGTCCAAGGCCCTTATATTATAAAATAACAACACGTATTTCCTCAGATGTATGTGGGACCATAAGATTATGCACAAACTCATGTTATTTAATCTCTTGACTGGGACCTCACTGCTGATAGAACATTCTTTCATTCATCATTCATCAATTCTCTATCCCAGTCCCTGAAGTAAGTGTTTATTTAAAACTTTTCCCACTCTTCTCAACCTCTTAACTCCACCCTTCCACTGCTGACTTACTCTCCTCATCTGACCTTGGCTTCTGTTTTATTGAGAAGAGAGAAAGCATTTGACAAAAGCTCTCTCAGCACACCCCTTCCTATCTACTCAAATGTTTCTGTATTTTCAGCCATGCTCTTGTCCTTCCATCCTATATTTATTACCTTTTAGCGAGACATTAAAAATATGCTATTGAAAATGTTTCAATCTCTTGCATTATTTCAGTGCTGTCAGCAGGAAATTTGCTAAACTATTTTAAGAAAATAGAGCTGCTATATGGATGCTTTTGCAGTAAGCCACTATGTTCCTAAATTGGTCTCTGTACCATTAGCCTGGGAAAAGTTGCCCAGTTTGACATTCAAGGGACAAAAGAAAATAAGTGAGTGATATTTAAATCTAGGGACCATTATCATTCAAAACTCATAAAAAAAGTACACTGCATTGCTCACATTCAAAACTCTTTTCCCCCTTGGTTCCATAATAACATATTATTCTGATTCTTCTATCATCTCACTAAATATTTTTTTTATATTTTCTTAGATGATTGCCTACCTTGGACTTTGCAAATATGGACCTTGTTGTATCTCTGTCCTCTCTCTCTCTCTCTCTCTTTCTCTCTCACTTTGTGTATATATTTTATATATACACAGGTATATATATCTGTATATATTATGTATATATATAAAATATAGATATTTCCACTTAGAGAGTATCTCACTTTTGTGCTTTCAACCACTCTCTCTCTACTGGAAAAATGGATAACACTGTAATTAGAGTGAGGAAGAGGCAGATTCATATGCTGCCTGAAATATTTACAGTAAGCTGTGTAACCTTAGGTAAATAACTAACTTTTCTCAGACTCACTTTGCTCCTTTGTAAAAGGGGATACTAGTAGCTTTAAGTGAGATAATATATGTAAAATACTTTGCCAACTTTAAAGTGCATATAAATATTGAGTATCATTGATAATGTCTCTACGCATATTCTCTAATCTGAGGTCCAATTCCATGCTTCAAACTGACTGCTGGCCCTCTCTATTTGGGTGTCTTACTGTCATCTCAAACTTAACATATTTAAGATTGAGCTCATTATCTTTGCTCCCTATCCCTGTTCCTATACCTATCAATAGCAGTCATTCACCTGGTCACCGAGACTAAAAGCCTGTGAACTGCCTTCATCTTATCCTTCTCCTTGCCCCCTGTATCCAGCCAAATGCCAGATGCACTTGATTCTCAAATTGGTCCTTTCCTCTTCATTGCCACTACAACTCTTATCCATACTTTTGTCATCTTATACCTGACTTATTGCAACAGTTTGTTTGTTTAACTAGCACCCCTTGCTTCAAGCTCTCTCTAGTCTGTCTCACTCACCTGTAGAAGTGCATTAGCACAGACATTCTGGTATATACTATTTATCATATCTCCGTCCTGGTTTGGCTGTTCAGACATTTGGTTCTTTTCCCTTTACACAGCTGCCCAAATTCACATTCCTAAGACACAAGTCTGACCACATCACTTCTCTGCTCAAAAATCTTCAGTGATTCCCTGAAGCCTCTTTGACTAAGTTAAACAAAACAAACAACTTTTCAGCTTGATCTTTATAGCCCTTTACCTTTCCAGACATTTCCTATAACTCCCATCTAAACTGGTCTAATGACTTTGCCCTGGCCTCAGGATTTGTCTCCCCACTCCCCCATCCTTAGCACAAGGTTGTCTCTTTTACTTGCAATGTGTTTTCTCCTCACATCTGCCTTTTAGCATCCCTAGTTTTCTTCAAGTCTAAGGTCAAATGCCATCTTCTACACAAAGCCTTTTTCTGATCATGTCAGCTGTCAATACCCTTTCCTTCCTAAAATTACTCAGTCTCTATCTGTTTACACATTGTATTCAATCTCCCTTCTTCCTTCCTGCCCCAGTATATTGTAAACTCCTTGAGTACAGGAAGTATACTATGTGTGCATGTTCTTTTTTTAAAGCTTTGTATCCAAGGTATTTGATTTTTTCCATTAGAATTGAATTTTTATGTAACAAAAAATGCTGCACAAGATCATTATAGAGCAAATGGGTAGCCTTGGGAAAATGCATGGTAAAGGAAACATATTCTATTAGCTACTCTCTTTGTCATCCTTTGAAATGGAAAGTTTGAATTTACTAAGACATCACTGCTAATATTTATACATGTTACCACTGGGTTGACCCACCCTGTTGCTCTCCAGCCATCATCATGCCATAACCCTCCACTCCAACTTCTGCTTCCAACCCAGCACCCCATTTTCATTCATGCATCCTTGGTTTCAAATTAGTGATAGTTCATTATATCCAGTCTTACCCGGACCCACCAGGTCAATCCAAGCCATCTTCATGCTGTGCTATTGAAATGGCTTTAGGTAGGGATGGGGTTGAAGAGAAATTTGGTGATAGAAGCAGCCATGTATGTGGGTATCAGATGAGAGAATTATTAGGGAGGAATTAAGGAAACAAGCATATATTAAGTACCTACTATGTGCCACACTGTGTTAAACTTTACAGATACTGTCTTATTTGATCCTCACAACAACCCTGGGAAGTAGGTGCTATTATTATCCCCATTTTTACAGTGGAAGCAAAGAGAGATTAAGTAAAATTCCCAGGATCAAACAGCTAGTAAGTGCCTAAGGCCATATTTGAACTTAGAAGCTTTTATTTATATAGCGCCTTAAAGTTTTCTTCACATAAATTATCTTAATCGATCCTCACTGCAAACCTATGACGGATGCTTTATAGGTGAGAAAACTGGCTCTGTGAGGTTAATAATAACAATAACAATAATTAGCCTGTATGTAGCAATTTAATGTTTAAAAGCAGTGTGTGTGTGTGTGTGTGTGTGTGTGTGATATCCTTGGGACTTGCTCAGGATTACGTGGTTGGTAAATGTCTGACGCAGGATTCAAGTAAAGATCTCCCGACTCCAAATCCACGTTCTATCATATAATACTGCTTGTAGCATGTATGAATATTTTCACATCATAACCATTTATAGAATCTAATGAGATATTTTCATTTGGAATAAATATGGGGCCATGACTAAGGCAGATTTAAGAACAATGAAAAGTTCTCATTTGTGTTAACTGAACTGTTGTCTATAAATGGCCACATTTTGTCAATGACAATGCTTTCACACTATAATTCTTTGTATTCATCTTTTGAAACTTAGATGTTTGATTCATGTACATGTGAAACATTCTTTGAAACCATTATTTATGATATAATCTGTCATTCTATTTGGAATTAACTTCATCACTGGAAAGTATGGCATCTGTAACAAATGTGTTCTATATAGTTAAATTTAATATTTTTAGCCTGTATATAAAGACAGTGACAAATATAAAATATTATTTTGGGGTTCAAAAAATCTACTTCAATAGCCTAAGATGGAGATACACACCTTCCACTAGCTGGACCATTTCATCTGAACAGATCTAGGAATTTTATGTAACTACAAGTTCATTATGAACAAACAATGTGGCAGCCAAGAAAATTGAAACAATCTTAGCATAGTGTTGAGAAATAAGATGCTAGTCCCACTGTATTCTGTCTTGGTAGGATCGTATCTGAAGTATTTTATTCAGCTCTTGGTACCACACTGTAGGAATAATAAGCTAAAAGTGTCCAAAGAAAGTCCATCTGGACGGGGTCAGATTTTTGTTATATCATCCATTAAAAGAAGTAGGGGTGTTTAATTTAGAAAATAAAAGATCATTGCACAGAAGAAATATTAAAATTGTTCTTCTTACCTCCAAAGGACAGAACTAAGAATGACAACTAAAATTTCAAAGAGATTATTTTATTTTATTATTTTGCCAGAAAATGCTACTTATTTCAGACAGGTTAGCCAATAGTGTGTTGGAGACAGCTCATTCAGGCTACTGTGAGCTGATTGTTAATTTTCATTTTGAAGAATATTGAAATATTCTATAAATCATGGCTTGATTTATTTTTTTTATTGATTGTCTAGACTTAAGAAAGTGATGGAGAAAATGTTAATAATGAAGGCTAACTAAAAAGTGTGTCATGTGTACATATTTTAGAGATTCAGTTCTTAGACATTTATCAGCACATCTCTGCCTGGAATGCCTGTGTGTGTATGAGTGTGTGTGTGTGTGTGTGTGTGTGTGTGTGTGTGTGTTGTTGTTGTTGTTTTGTTTTGTTTTATTTTTTAGTGGGGAGAAATGGGAATGAAAAGGACATTTTTCTTTTTCCTAAGCCTTCCAGTCCCTCCTATATCCAAAGATATGACTAAAGAGAAATGACTCTTTAGAATGTGAAGATATTCACAATCCATTTTTCTCTCTTTCTGTCTCTTGGCATTATGATGTATTGGGAAAAAATTATGGTTTTGGAGTCAGAGAACTCAGACTCCAGCTAGTTCTGTCATCCAGGTGTCATATGAAGTCTTTGAACTTCGACTACTTCATCTATAAAGAGAAGGGATTGAACTGGATAATTCTAAGGTTCCTTCTAACCCTGAATCTGTGGTCTTGTCCCATTATCTCTATACAAGAAGATTATTACTACTTATAAATCACAATGTGCCCTCTACTTTGAGTAGGGAAAATTGTAATTTCCTCTCATTGAAGAAGAATGTTCCCAGATCCCAGCTGCCTAGGTTCAAGTCGCTTGAATGGCTCGATACCTACTGATAGTTCCAGGAATCCCCCAGTCTCTGACAACATGTTGGACAGTCCATATTTGCCCAGTCCACTACTAGAGGACAAGGATATGTAAACCTGACGGGTTCTTTTTGATCTCAAGACACCTCTTGGTGGCCTGATTGATGACAGCTGCCTCTTGTTTAAAATCTCAGTACATTAGCTCTCCATTAATTGGCTCAATGCATGTCTCTAATATTGGCCAATGTCCTCGGCCTCAGTCCATGAAGCAGTGATCATGCCAATGCTACTCAACGTATAGGTGCCCCACAGAGAATTCTTCTGTCCTGCTGTAGAATATGAGCTGTGATCTGTACTGATTGCAATTTTTTGTGACTCAGGTATTTGCTGAAAAATGGTCCCTCATCAATGTAGATGTATTCATTTGCAGAGTTCTTCATTCTTCCATAGAAAACAATGCTTTGGATTGACTTCAGAGAGGGATAAGCATTTTTGAGATACCAGTCAAAACTTCTAGGAGAGATATCTCCATATTTGATTCCTCAAGCAATTTCTTGTTTCTACTATGGCATCCTAGCCACAAAGAGATAATTTTAGGCTTTTTTGAAAAGAAATTTCCTAACAGGGCTACTCCAAAGTAGAATGGGTTTGCCTTGAGAGATAGTGGATTGTTTTACTTTGGAGGTCTTAGAGCAATGACTGGATGATGACCAGTAGTAAAATATGATGTAAAAGACACTTTTTTAAGTATAATTTTGATTGGATGTCCATTTAAGTCCCCTCAACTCTGAAATTATGTTACTCTGATTCTAGATTGAAATATCTGATTTTGTAAAATTTCTGTTTGTTTTATAATGAAATATAATGACTTTAGCTTTAAAACATACCTATCAATGAAGGATGGAGAATAGATCAGACAAGTATACAAATATCCATAATATAAAGCAGAATTCAAGTGTCATAAGGGAAGCATTTATCCTTCATTTTGTTGCTACACTAATCTTCCTTACTGGTGCTTGCACTGTTTCTGTCTCTTGTTCAAAGAACTTTAATTCCTATTTCCTATGACATCAAGTCTAAATTCTTCTGCTTGACTCTCAAGGTTCTTCTTAATATGCTTCCATACTATCTATCTAGCCTTATTTCCTCTAATTCCCCAACATATGTAACAATTAACCTTGCTTTCATGTCCTCAAATCCCTCCAGCTGGATTGAATTAACTCCCACCTTGAAGCTTACCTCCACCCATATTCAAATGCTTCCCAATTATAAAGGAACTTCTAGAGCAAGGGTTCTGAGGAAGATTTAAGCAGGGAGCCATAAACTTGTTTTTGTTTTAATATATTGAAAACTGTCTTTTAATATGATTGGTTTCCTTTGCAATCATGTGAACTTTATTTCATGCATTTAAAAACTTTTTCTTTTTCTGAGAAAGGTCTGAGGATTCACCAGACTGCCAAAGGGAATGCAGAAGAGGTGCCCAAGAACTTATACTCAAGTTCTATAACCTCTATACAGTTTTCTCTGGCTGCTCCAGCCCTCATTGACCACCACCCCTGAACTCTCAATGGTGCTTATGTTGTCTTATAAGGGCCTCAAAAGACACAGCTTTGAGTTTTGTGACATGATAAGCAGGAATTAGTAGGGAAAAGTCAGCCATATCAACAGGCAGAAATCAGAGATGGAGAAGACCATTTAGGATCAAGATATTATGCAACCTGTGAGGGCAGAGGAAAAGTCACCATCACAGAGACAGAAAATTTTTGAGCACAGTGATAAGTCATAACTCTTTCTTAGTAAGATTATTTTCTTTACCTGCTTTACAGATGGTTTGGAGAGGGGAGAAACTGGAAACATGAGTAACTGTGAAGATCAGGAAGGTCCTCAAGTAGAAAGTGAGGTTTGAGCTAAGCTTTGAAGGAAAATAACAATTATAAAAGGGAATAATAAGGATGGCTTATATTCTAGTCATGAGGACATCTTATGAAAAGGTGTAGAGGTAAGATATAGTGTTGTTATCTGAAGAAGAAGAATAATGCCAACTTAAGTGAACTATAGAGGGCATGTAAAGTTTTGTATAATGAATCTGTAAAAGCAGGCTGAAGCCAAGTAGTGAAAAGCCTTAAATGCTAATCAGAGGTGTTTGACTCCATAGTGGTAATAGTGAGTCATTAGAGTTCATTGAGTAATGGAGTGATATGGTCAGATCTCTGCTTTAGCAAAATTACTTAGGCATTTATGTGAAAGATAGGTTGAAATGGGGAGAGGCTTGAGAAAAGGAGCCTAGGTATTTGTAATAGTTCAGGTGAGAAGCATTAACAACTTCAACTAAGAAGATATATCCATGTAAGTAGAGAGAAGGTACAGATATGAGAAATGGTAGGGAAATGGAAATGTCAATACTTGGCCACTCATGAGAAGTCACACATGACAGTGAGGGTGCAAAACTGGGTGACCAGAAGAATGTTGATCCTCTCAACATAGACAGAGAAGTTCAGAGAAGGGTAGAATCCATGTGAGTAGAGACAAGGTGATAGAGATGAAAGATCTTATAGAGGTAGAATCAAAAGGACTTGGCAAGTGAATAGATATGATAGAAGATGAGAGAGTGAGAAGGAAGAATCAAAGATGACACCAAAGTTTTGAATCAGAAGTCCAAGATGATGATGGTGCTGCTGGCAGTGGTAGTGGTGGTGGTGTGTATCAATAATTAAGGTGGAACTTTTTTTTTACTATTTTATCCTAGAATGCTAAAGTAATCAAGTTCCTTTGATTAAGTCTTACTAGGTGCAAAGCCCCAGGCCCATACCCTTTTGCCAACTAGATGTGAAGCCCCAGGCCCACACCCTTTTGCTAATTAGGTGTGAACCTTTGGATCCTGAACAGGGTATATAAAGTCAGAGGTTAGCATTTTGTTTGGGGTTCTCACTCACTAGAAGAGTGTCATGTGATTTGACTAGATGATACTCTCCCCTGCTCTGAACAAACCCAGATGTTGGTGCTTCTCTGGTAACTATGTATTGCTATAGATAGACTGGTTTGTGTTATTTGCTCTGTTTATATAATGTATGTTCGTAATTTCAGTTTGTATTCTCTCTGAAGTTCAAGGTGCTGGCTTTTCCTCCTGAGCTAAGTGAATGACATATGTATGTTTGATTAAAGTGAGATTTTTAACCCCTTAAAGTTGCTTTCTTTAGAAAAGCAGATCAAAAAACCTTTGATGGCAGTTCTCGTAGCTGGTCTTGTTGAATCTTACACCTTAGCAGCAATTGAAAGCAGCATTATTGTTACATGATGGTGGTGGTTACAGCAGAAATTGAGAAGTTTTGAGAAAAAGAAGCAACATCCAAGTGGTGATATCTAGCAGGCAAATGAAGATTTGGAGCTAGAATTCAGAAGAGACATTTGAGTGGAATAAAAATTTGGGAGGCGACTCTTTTGAACCTGTGTTTGCAGATGAGATCACCAAAAGAGATATGAAAAGCATACCCTGGGCAGAACCTCAAGGGACACAAATATTAAGAGATGAATGATGAGTCAGCAAAGGAGATTGAGAAACTATTAGACACTTAGGAAGAGAAACAGGAGAGACGTATCACAGAAGCTAAGAGGAAAATATCCAGGAGAAAGGAGTATTGAAAAATTCAGAATAATAAAGGCTAATGAGGACTGAGAAAAGAGAACATTCAATTTAGTAATTAAGGGACCATTGATAACTTTTGAGAGAGCAGTTTCACTAGAGCAGTGTGGTTTGAAACCAGAGTGAAAGGAATTGAAGAATGAGTAGGTAGTGATCAAGAGGAAGCAGTATGTATATCTTGTTTAAAAAAAAAGTTTAGCAGTGATAAAATGGAAAAGTATAAGATGAACTCGAAAGGAGAGCAAGGTAAAATAAAGCATTTTTAAAGATAGAATAGATATAGGGAGAGATTGAATAAGAGACAGAATGATCAATGGGCAGAGTCATAGAAAAACCCAACAGTTTCTTATTTTAGGGTACATAGCAACATTTTTATTGATAATACAAATTATGTCAGGAAGAATGTCATTGTCACATAGGAAACCTGCAAGTTAGGGAAGTTTTGTCTATAAATAATTTCTAGCCAGAAAATATAGAGAAGTAAAATAAGTACAATTTAAATAGATGATAACCTGGTACTAGCTATGGAATAATAATGTTTCATACAATGAGGGAAAGATATAGTTTGCAGTTCTCAGATATAGGTTTGTAGCACATTATAAACCTGTCACTGTGAGAAGAGAACCCTGCTGATGATTATAACATTTTATGGACTGTGACGTGGGAAATGCCCAAACATTGGGATGAGGATATGCCTGCTCTATTTACACTGGAATGGAGTCTGGTTTAAAGATGAAACTGTGGGGCAGCTAGGTGGTGCAATGAGTAGAGCACCTGCCCTGGAGTCAGGAGGATCTGAGTTCAAATCCAGCTTCAGACACTTGACACACTTACTAGCTGTGTGACCTTGGGCAAGTCACTTAACCCAATTGCCCTGCCTTCCCCCCTGCAAAAAAAAAAACAAATAAAGACAAGATGAAACTATTTTCATCAAGATGGACAGTACGAGGCTTCTTTCTCTTTTTCTCCACATAGACTTAATGGATAATGCGATAGAAATTAATAAAAAGATTGTTGCATAAGAATAAGGGCTCATACAAGTGCATGCTAGTGGAATGCATTTAGTTGACTAACCTTTCCGACTTCCTCAACAAAGTTCAGGAGAATCAGGAAGCCCATAGTGTTTTCCTCACTAATAATAAATCCAATTTACATAAAAATTCAATAGCAGAGAAAAGGAACAGGCATGGAAAAAACATCTGTTTTATGTTGAAAATGACTTTTTAATTGATTTAACTTGTTTCACATTTGGCTACTTCCATATTTATTTTAATCAATTAATAGGTGCTTATTGAAAAATTAATGTGAAATTTGTGTTATGAATGCAAAGAGAATTAATAACCCACATACTATGTTCCACAAGTAATTAATAATCTTTTTGGTTAGATAAAGTGAACAAGGATGAACTAGCAATGAGGAAAACAAAAGAATATTTGATTAAGTACCAAATTGTGTGGTACAGTATTGTAAAATCTCAAGATTGGGATTCAAATACTAGGTCTAATTACTACTGCCCATATGGCCTTGGGAAAGTTGCTTAACTTCTCTGGGCTGTCATTACTTCACCTTTAAAACAAATGATTGAAGTGAACAATCTCTAAATTCTTTACCTGCTTCATGCCATTAATCCTATAATGTCAAGCCAACAGTTTTGTAGTCTGAATTACATATGTTACTCTCCTTTGTGAAAATCAGGATGATGCTTACTTATTTTCAGTCTCATGACACCTGCATTCACCAAAATTCCTCAAAAAAGATCATCAACTCAAAATCATATCTGCAAGTTCTTTCAGTACCCTTAGAAGTAAGTACTAGGCCTAGTAACTTGATCTCACTGAGTTTAACTCTGCACTCTTATTATCTTCTCTTATATATTGAGGTTTAATTGCCAGATAATTTTCATTGTGTCATTTCAAGTCTAAAGATCTTTTTTCTCAGAAGGGAAAATGTGATCATGAGAGTTGACATCTTTGTTTTCCCTCTTTCCTCCATTATGATCTTCTAATTTGGGCAAAAGATGAGTACTATCCACTTATCCATTTCTAGTTCCTCCCCTCAAAAAATAGCTTCAAAAATTTACTCTTTTTGTTTTTCGTAGCATTTTTTCGTATGCCTTATCTCTTTGTAATCTTCCTTTTATTATTAAAGCACTTTGTTATACTTTTGTACCTTGGAGAATTACCTGCTTTTGTCTCATGAATATATCCTTTTTAGAAGTATGAGCTTCCATGAGTCTCTTAAAAAATATGAGTTCCCTTTGCATCAAAATTCTTATTGCTAACAGCTTGGTGGCCCAATAAATAGAGTACTGGGCTTGGGGTCAAGAAGACTTGAGTTCAAATGCAGTCTTAGATACTGACTAGCTATGTGACTCTGAGCAAGTCACTTAATCTCAGTCTGCCTCAGTTTCTGCAAATGTAAACTAGAGAAAATTGCAACCCCTATCTCCCAAGATTATTGTAAGGATCAAATGAGATAATATTTGTAAAGCATTTAGCATAATGACTGGCACATAGTAGGTACTTAATAAGTGCTTATTTTTGCCTTGAATATCTCTTTTCTCCCTTCTTGGAATGATTTGTAATTTTATTTACAGGCCTCAGTTCCTGAAAGTCTCTCATGCCTTTTGAGCCAACACCCCTTTTGGATTTTGAAATCTGCTTTTCTAGAGTCTAGGGAATGTGGTGGACTATGCCCAGAATACAGTGGTGTGATGAGAAGAATGCTGTTCTTGAAAGCAGAAAACTCTGGTTCAAGTCCTAGCTCTGCTTCTTAACCCTTACATGACCGTGCGGAATTGTGGCTATATGAGTGGAGAGATGGGTATGTATATATGAGAGTTGTTGTGAAAGTAGAAATAATAAGATTTAAGAATAGATTGGATATGTGGGGTGAGTAAAAGTTAGGAGTCGACGATGACTCTGAAGTTGCAAACCGGGGATGGTGGGGGGCTAGGACGATGGCTAACAGCCTTCCACAGTAATAGTAAAGGTCGGGAAACAAAAATATTTGGGACAAATAATAAATTCTATTTTAGACATGTTGAGTTGAGCTATCTATGGACATAAAAACCCCCCGCTAACATCTGAGATATAAAAAAGGCATTTGGTGATATGGTTCAAGGTTTATAAGAGGGATGAAAACAATTGCCCTTGCTATATCACAATCATTTCTAGTAAAGTATTTTAAAATTGTAAAGTGCTACATCAAAATGTGCTCTCATTAATATTATTACTTACTATGAATTCTAAGATGGCATAGTTAATACCATCTTAGGTTTTGGCCACTTTCATTTTATTGTATTGGTCGGAATTAGGTGTATTATAGCATCATTATTTACTCGCTGTCCTGAAATATGAAGTAATCTTCAAAATAATTTTTTTAAACATTTCAACTCTTCTGCTTCTATAAAAGAGAGATTTCCAGCAGATATCTACCTAATTGAAATCTCTTATGACAATTATATTCTGTCTCTGTGTCAGTTTTGTGATGTGTCAGATCAATCAGGGCCTACATTTCCGCTCTTTTTTTTTAAAAAAAATGCCTCTTATGCCCTTAAAGCCCTTAAAGATATCAGTATTGCACTAGCACAAAGGAAATGCGAGATGTGCAAATTTCAAGACATCTCCATCCCAAATGTTCAAATGGACTATTTGTGCCCGACCAGTGCTAGAGCCTTTTGAACTCATTTTGGAGTGATGAACCACAGGTGAACATACTGTATCTTGACCTGATGTCATTTTTGACATCTCATTTGATGTCATTTTTAACAACTTTAATTGTTAAGAAGTTTTTTTCTTATATTCATGTGGAATACTATTCCTTGTAACTTCAATCTACTGATCTTTGTTTTGTTTTGCAGAGCAATATGGAACAAGTTTGATCCCTCTTCTGTATGACAACCTTTCACATTTTGGAAGGCTATTTAGTGTGTTTCCCCTATGCTGCAGATGAAATAAAACAACATCAGAGATGTGAATGGAGGGGAACCCGTTCTTCTAATCTTCCAACATTCTTTGTGTCACCAACCAATAGAATTTAAGTTCCTCAAGACCAAAGATTATTTCTTTTTGTTTTTAAATCTTTGTGTCCCCAGTACCTAAAACAATCCTCGGAACATAATGGGTGCTTAATAAATGCTTGTTGAGTGTGTTATTGATTCTTGACCTACTTCTTCCCCTTTTTCCATTAGCCAAATCAAAATATGTTTATTTTTAGTTTTATATGCTTGCAAATGCCATCAGGACTGGTACATTTTTATAAATCTTAAAAAAAAAATACGGAGCAACCTGTGATGGCCCCATTAAAGATGTTACAAATGATTTCATAAATTATACCTACTGTTCGGAGCACTCAGAAGAAAATGGAATTATGAACAATAAACTCCAGGGCTTAGACAGGTTTAAAATTATGACAAACATCTGACTGCCAAAATGAGATGAAAATACGAAGAGGAACATTCTAGAAGGGCTCATTTTAAGAACAGTTTGACTCTTTGGGAAACTCAGCATAAGGAAAAATGTTTTGGTAGTAAATTGAAAACTGATTATCAAGGCTAGGTAATTTGCTGAGTTCAGCATCAGGCTGGACTTTAGTGGGACAGTTACTTGGACTCAGAATGAGCTCTAGTTTTATTCATTTGCTCCTAAGCTTGAAAAGAGATTAAAAATCAAACAAACAAATAAACAAAAAACCCCAAAAGACCCCCAAGTCCCCACGTTATTAAGATTTCATGTATAGTGGCTGCATGTAGGCTACAGCCTACTTTTTATTTTCCAGTATATTTTTTTTTTGCTCAAGAGATGTTTTAAAGGAGACCATTGAGGACTAGAAAGTGGGCTGATTATGTGATATAATTCAGGGATAGCATATGGTCAGTCTAAGACCTCCACTGCAATGTGTGTGTGTGTGTATGGGTGTAGAAACTTTATGGAAGAAAGAGTTCTATTACATTGAATCAATTTTGTGTGAGGATCTATGGGAAAAAGAGAAAAGAATCACATGGAAAGATATCTGTCTTCATAGACAGAATACCCACATCAATGAGATTAAGGATCCACTGGAGGATCATAGAATTGAGAATTCAAAGAGACATTAGAACTCATCTAGACCCAACCCTTTCAACTTCAACCCTGACAAATGGTCTTTGATTAAACTTTGATTAAACTTGGAATGTCTAATAGGAGCTCATTTCAGCCCACCCTATTGTTGGACAACTTTAATTGTTAAAAAGTTTTTTTCTTATATTCATGTGGAGTACTATTCCTTGTAACTTCAATCTACTGATCTTTGTTTTGTTTTGCAGAGCAATATGGAACAAGTTTGATCCCTCTTCTGTATGACAACCTTTCATATTTTGGAAGGCTATTTAGTGTGTTTCCCCTATGCTGCAGATGAAATTCTCTCAGTTGTCCCTTGTGTTCCTTATTGGGGATGGTTTCTAGTCCCTTCACCATACTAGTCTATATGCACATAATCCTCCAGATAAGAGTAAATAGATATGTGCGATGTATGTATTCTAGTTTGACTTTTTTTTTGGTTGAGAGGTTGGAGAAGCGGTCCAGATCTGTGATTTCATTAGTGTAGAGAACCCTCAGTATGGAAACTTCCTCCATTGATGCAGATGATACCCTATTTATAGTCTTAGAGAGAAGAGTGGAGTTATTGAGAATGACTTACTCCATTTCCAACTCTATTTACTATACCAAGTTGTTTCTTAAAGTTTGTCAATATCTCTCTTAAAATATGATATCCAGAAAGGAACATAATATTGAAGAACTAGTTTGACTCATGCAGAAAAAATATTCAGTAGCAAGACCTGGGTTCAAGATCTACAACTGATACCCACTGTCTGCATAACTCTGGTCAAGTCATTTAAGTGCCCAGTGTCCCAGGTAACTCTCGAAAACTCTAAGTTTTTGGGAAAGGGGCCAATCTACATTTGTAGGAGTTCCTCTTCAAGAACTTCTTACATGGATGAAATCATGGGTCTGATTAAAAAACATGCACATGAATATGTATATGTGTATAGATAAACTGCTCTATGAAAAGCAAATATAAATTCTAGATATTCAGCCAGTATGAACAAAGATTCAATAAAAATACTGGAGAACAAATCTTAAGTTTATTACCTAATACATTATTCATTATTGTATTCACCTCTATTTGTCTTTGAAGAGATCGTTCTGAGAATTATACATTAGGCCATTTTTTTAGAACCAAAAGATATAATATGATTTCAAGGAAGTCAGAGAAGAGGTAGGGGAAAAAATTAATTGAAAGCTCAGGGAAGTATTTATTATTTAAAATAGTTACATAGCTATCTAACATGAATTATCCATTTTTGTGAAGGTTTGGATCATATTTCAGTGTCTAATTCTCCCTTTAAAGTCTTCTTATACTGTATTGTGATGTGGCAGTAAAACTGGGGTTATCTATCTACAAAGGCTTGGAGTGTGGCTCAAGAGAGGGACTGTTTGATGATTGTCTTAGTTAAGTTTGGAGTTTGATGATTTGTCTTAGTTAAGTTTGGAGAAGCTCGATGCCAGGTTGCTGAAGAGATGAAGAGTATTTTGAACACAGCCACTCTTGAAGACCATCAATTGAGCTAGAGGGACAGTGATATGCATTCATGGAGGGAGTACTCCCTTTGATAAAGTTAAAGCTTCCTGAATTACTGAAGCAGGTATTTAATTAAATCTTATTTATATTAATTATTTATAATAATATGATAATAGCTAGAATTTATATATTACTTAAAGGTTTGCAAAGCACTTCAGAATTATTATTTCATTTGATGCTCACAACAACCCTTGGAGGTAGGTGCTATTATCTCCATTTCACAGGTAAGAAAGATGAGGCAGGCAGAGGTTAAATAACTTGCCCAGGGTCACAGAGCTAGAAAGGGTCAGAAGCCACATAAATACATATTTGCATGGATTATCAAAACAAATATATGCACCCCTATAAAAATATAGGCCTTTCCTAGTTTTGATTTTGCCCTCCCAAAGAATGTAAAGTCCTTAACACAGTACTTTGTACCAGTACAATGTATTTTTTTTTGGTAGCACAAGACATTTTTGATAATTTAATTAGAATTTCTTATGGTTTTACCAATAAGTAACTAAATAATCTCATTTGGTTCATTTTACTTCCTTTTTACTGAATATCAATCCATTGAGCAATGAATTGTGAGTGTGAGGATCTAGGGTGGAATTTTGACTTTGGAATTTATTACCCTTATGACCTCGCATGTGTCATTTAATCTGTCTGTGTCTCATTTTCCTCCTCTGTAAACAGAAGCAAACTAGTTGACCTGAAATATTTTGTATGAAAAATGCTTTGTGAACCTTAAAGTGCTATATAAATTACAGATTATTACTATAACAGTTAAAATTATTAGTATTATCATTCTAGCTCTAAATCTAAGGATCATGAGGCTATTAACCGAAAGTTAAATGGACAGAATAGGAATATGGAAAAGAATAAGCAACAGATGTCTTGATCCTGGTATAGATTTAAATTTTATCACCTAGGGCAAAATCAGTTGGGGATGGTGGTGGTGGTAATATAGAATACAGTCTGGTGGCAAGGATATATGTCAGAAGAAGAGTTAAGGTCCTCACTACCGCAGAGATGGAGGGAAGGAAGAGATGAGAGGTGTGGCACAGGATGGCTATGGCATATGTTGTCTTAAGACTATGAAAGACTCTTAGCATGGGGTAGGTGGTCTCTGCTGGTAGGAAGTATACCTTCCTAAAGAAGAAGTAATTTCCTTTCCTTCCAGATGTCAATGCCCTGGAGCAAAGCCCTGTTCACTACCGGCTAATTATAGATCTGGGTAGTGAATGATAATTGTTGTCCTTTGTTTTCAAAGAGGACCGAAATGACATCACTGTGTTAGATTCAAGTTACAGTGTGTCTTACTGAGGCTGATCAGACTAATACAAGCTCAAAAGGCTCTACCACAAGTCTGGCACAAATAGTGCATGTAAACATCCGGGGGTGGATTCTCTAAATCTGCAGCATCTCATGTTTCCTCTGAGCTACATCAATTCTGTTTTGCTCATAAAGCATAACACCTTCTTTGATGTGGGTGTGCCATGCTGATCCTTTGCCAGTGTCACAAATCAGTTTTAAAATTCTTCAGAGAGACCTTAAGCACTTGCACTGCTTCTTCTGACCACCATGTGAATGTTTGCCTTGTGTGAGTTCTCTGAAAAATAGTCTTTTAGGCAAGTGCACATTTGACATTCAAACAACATGGCCAGTCCATCAAAGTTGTGCCTTCTGCAGTAGGGTTTGAATGCTTGGCAGTTTAACCCAAGAAAGGACCTCAGTGTCCAGTACCTTGCCTTTCAGGTGATCTTCAGAATCTTCCTAAGACAATTCAGATGAAAGTGATTCAGTTTCCTGGCATGGCGCTAGTATGCTGTCTAGGTTTCACAGGCATACAACAATAAAGTCTGCACAACGGCTCTGTAGACCTTCAGTTTGGTAGGTGGTCTAATATCTCTTCTCTCCTGCACCTTTCTTTGCAGCCTCCCAAACACTAAGCTAGCTCTGGCAATGCGTGCTGGTTAAACATTGAAGGGCAGTGAATAATTTCTAAATCGAGGATCTATGATTTCATTTGTCAGGTTGTCCCCTATATTGATACAGATGATAACTCTCTCATGTATTGGGATCCATTCACATGACCACCCCTCTAGGTCAAGTTCTCACTATTTCTTGCTTGTACTATCACAATAGCCTCTAATTTTTCTCCCTATATACAGTCTCTAATTTCTCCAATCAATCCTTCATCACCTGCCAAAGCAATATTCCTACAGTACAACTCCAACCATGATGCTTCTCTACTCAATGAACTCCAGCAACTCTTTCTTACCTCTGGGATCAAATACGTACTCCTCTGTTTGGCATTTAAAAGCCTCCATGACTTGGCTCCAGCCTCCATTTCTAGGCTTATGAAACTCTTCTCTACCTCATATAGTGGTCTAGTCTAGTAGGTATTCTTGCTGTTCCTTACACATGACATTCCATCTCCTGTCCTTTGAAACTTTTCAGGTTGTCCCCCATACCTTGAATGATCTGCCTTCTCACCTGCACCTACTAGAATTCTTAAGGCGTATGTGTATGTGTGTGTGTGTGTGTGTGTGTGTGTGTGTGTGTGTGTGTGTGTTCCCCTCACACTCAGTTAAATCTTGACTTCCTACAGGAGGCCTTCTTGATGTATCTATATGTTGGTGACCATTCCTCTTCCGCTCCCCATGCCCATTACTGTATTGTCTTTGTATACATTTTCAAGTGGCATAATAGAGCAGTCAACCAAGACTCAGGAACACCTGAGTTCAAATATGATTTGAGACACTATCCATGTTACCCTGAGTGACTCACTTAGCCTCTATCTGTCTCAGTTTCCTTATTTGTAAAATAAGGGAACTAGTATCACCGGCCTCCCAGGGTTGTTGTTAGGAAAAAAAATAAGATAATATTTGTAAAGCACTTTGCAAAACTTAAAACATTATATAAAGGCTATTATTTTTATCCTTGCTATCGTTACTCTTGTTATTATTAATATTATTTGTATATGATGTTGTAATAATTGTAATAATATTGTTAATTATAATAAAAGTTGTATTAATATTATTAATATTATTCACTTTTCCTCACTGAATCTACTCTCTTTGAAGGCAAAGACTTTTTATTTTTGTCTCTTTCTTTCCAGAAACTGTTACTGGGCACAGATTAGGCATTTAATAAATTTTTCTTGATTGATTGATTTTAAGAATATTTAGCAATATTACCCATAGCCTTAGAATATTTTTGGTAGTTGCCACTTGTATATCATAGTCTATTTGACATTCGACTTATGCCACGCGAGCTGTCAATGGCCTTTAGTTGACCTAACATGTAGTACACAGATAATGACTGATTCAACTCTAAGCTACACTGGAGAATTTTGATCCACGTCTTGCTAGAAATCAAAGGGAGGCAGATGCTGTAAGCATCCTGCACTGGATCATCTTTTTTCTCTTTATATTATGAACTTAAAAAACATCAACAAGCATGAACATTTCAATATGCAAAGAACAAACGACAGAATTTTACATTAAAGAGAGAATATTATTTAGGTTTTAAAGACTAGATTAAATTAAATATTGTAGCTACTAATCTGCTCTACTTGTCTCTTTCTTCTTGTGAATTTTCTTATTGAGATGATTTTTAAAATGGTGGTGTCATAATTTCACATTAATGTTATTCATCACCGAAAGATCACCAAAATTTTCATTGAATTATTTTTATACTCTAGCTATCAGTGTTCACCAACTCATCAGGTTGTAATCAAATGCAATTTAAAATAGTTTGGAACTAAATATAACATTTGTTATTTAACATTATAGAATTTAATTATCTTGTCTACGCTATGACTGTAGCATTGACTTTAGAATTAATGAAAATAAAGTTATGAAATCAAGACAATGAATAACCACAAAATTATTGTAAGGAAATTGATTTTCTCAGTAACATCTTCAGATGGCTTCCAGAAATCTCTAAATTTCATTATTACTTATATTTTGTTTCTATAGGTATTGTTAATTCTTTAACATTTCAGTAAATCTGTGATCTCCTTGATGGGAGTACTTCTTTCAGTGCAGATTGCAACCCTGTCTATACACCTCACTTTCCTTGTATTTAAAGTGAAGAGGTTGGACTCAATAACCTCTAAGTCCCTTCCAACTCTAACTCTATGATCCTCAGAGTCCATGAACTATTGTCTATGCTTTTTTGCCCCTTCCCATAAATCTTCCACCGGCAATCCACACAATGTAGTAGTGACTTTTCTCCTTTATTTTAGTATCATGTGACTAAGAGACATATAAGGTACAGTAACCTATTTGTTAGCCCTTGTTCTCTACAAATGCTTTGAACCACCTTTTTTTTTCTGATCCTAAATCCTTTGGATATCACTAACGTCACTTACTGGTTTCAAGATATCATAGATAATAAAAAAAATGTGTATCTACCGTATGTCTTTGCATGGCCTGTTGGGTCACCTGCATTTCTGATTATTTGGAGACCATAGTATTTCGTTGGCTGTGGACATACAGCAATGCTGTGGTGTTGAAAAAACAAGACTTTATGGGAAGAAATCTTGGGATCAATGAAAGTAGTGTACAATTTCCCAAATTTTATACTACCCTACTCCCTTCCTCATAGTCAATTCTGGGCCCTCCTTATTATCCATAATATAATGTCTGTGCAAGCCTATAAATATGCATATACATATACACATGTATATGTATACATATATATGTATGTGTGCGAGTGTGTATGTATGTATGTATGTATGTATGTATACTAATGGATCAGCTCTATGTACCGTTGATCAACTGTATCTGATAGCGAGGCTATTCTTCATTCACTTGATTTTTTTCCCTCTGGATAGATAGTCAGACTGAACTTTGATGAATATTTATGGTTCTCATTTAGAATGTTCTGCAATATTCCAGCACTTGATGCAATCAGCACAATGCCATCTGCAAAGGGGAGCATCTGGAGTCCATCCATAGGGAATCTGTCTTTCATTTGGACTCTGTGCTGGACACATTCCATGATGGTAACAGACATATTTGGCTTGCAAACATCTATCTGATTTATGACTCACTTGATATAGTATGAGATAAATACAAAATGCTAAATGAGCTAGACTGAGCCACTGAATCATAGACTGTCAGACCATCATCTAGTGAGCTAATGTGTTTACTTTACAAATGAGGAAACTGAGGCATAATAAGTTTAAGCGATATGGTCAAGGTCAAATTGCTGCTAAGTAGTAGAGATACAGGACTTGAATTCAGGATTCTTGACTCCTAGGACAATGTTCTCTTCCAAAATTTGCACCAAAATCAGTTTATGACATGACAATATGTTATTAAAAATATGACAGACATTGATGTCAATTGGTCAAATATTGCCTTACCATGTACCAAGGTACACATTTTCCCTCAGTTCTTACTGTTGTACAACTTAGTAAAATTTGTATTGGTTAAGGTTTTTATTATCTTTATTTTTGTTGGTATTTGTTCATAATTTGTAATTCGACAATTCCCATTTCATACTTCCCCTGTGTTCTTTTCTCTAACTCTTCATTTTTTCTCATTCTCCTATGTAGCATGCTCTATAGAAGAAAACCAAAGTGATATATGAACATCCATGACTTGTACAAAGGTTGGAGTACATAGGGGGTACATACAAGAAGAACAAAAACAAAGAAAAGTGCTCCCAGAGAGGGAGAGAGACAGATAGATAGACAGACAGGCAGGCTCAGAGAGAGACAGACACTGACACAGAGACAGAGACAAAGACAAACACAGAGAGACAGACACAGGGACAGAAACACACACAGAGAGGTACATTTTATCAACCCCTCACAGAGTCACAGAATTTGAGTACCAAATGAGACGTCAGAGGCCATCTTACTTAACCAATACAGGAAAAGAAGATCCCTCTTCACCAAGACTGAGCTTATTATTGGTGATTATAATTAGAATGTTTAGTTTCATTTTCTTGTTCTTTCTACTTGCACTATTGTAGTCATTGTGTGTATTTGCAGTGCCTTCTTTTTGCTATTGTTTTTGATGTTTTGTTTTTCTGTTACACTTACAGATGACCCCCGAGAGATTTTTTGTAACAAAATAACTAAGCAAAACTAACATTACAATGACTTAATCTGAAAGTGTATGAACCTTTCCATCTCTGAAGAACTTCCCAACCACTCTCTTTTTTTTAATTACTAGAAATCTATTTTCTCTCTCACTTCCACTCACAAGAGGGAAAAAAAGTAAAGTAAATTCCCTGTAACAAAGGTTCATAGTCAACCAAAACAAATTCTCTCATTTTGTGTGTGTCTGTGCATGCGTGCGTGCGTGCATGCGTGTGTGTGTGTGTGTGTGTGTGTGTATGTATGTATCATTCTACATCCCGAGTCCTTCAGTCCTCTGTCAGGAGGTAGATAGCATGTGTTATCATCAATTTTTTAGAATCTTGGATGATCACTGAACTAGTCACAGTTCTAATAGCTTTCAAAATTGCTTTTCTTTATAGCATTGCAGCTATTATATAAATGATTCCCCTGGTTCTTCACCAGTTCATAAAAGTCTTCAAAATTATTTGTCCTTATAATGCTATTGTTTTAGTGTAAATTGCCCTTCTGACTCTGCTTACTTCATTTTCTATTAGTTCATGTAATTCTTCCATGTCTCTTTGAAATCACATTTCCTCATTTCTCCCATGACAGTAGGAACCCATTACATTGATATGCCACAACTTATTCACCCATTTCTCAACTGATGGGTTTTGGTTTCCAGTTTTTTACTAAAACACAGAGAGCTGTTACAAGTGTTTTTTGAACATAGAAGAACTCCCCCACCCCCTATTTCTTTGATCACCTTTGAGTAAAGGTCTAGCACTGGTATAGTTGGGTCAAAGAGCATACACTGTTTAGTGCTTTTTTGTGTATAATTTGAATTGCTTTGCAGAATGGTTGTATCCATTCATAGGTCCACCAACCATGCATTTATTGACTCCTGTTGTCCTGTATCTTCTCTGACATTCATCATTTTCCATTTTTCATCATCTTTCCCAATAAGATGGATGTGAGGTAGAATCTCAGAATTGCTTTAATTTGTATTTCTTTAATTAGTAGTGATTTGGAACATTTTGTCATATAGAGAGCCTGGATTCCTTCCCTTGTGAACTACTGTTAGTATTTTTAGGCCATTTTGTCAACTAAGCAATGGATCTTTTTCTTATAAACATGAATTAGTTCATTAGCTCTCTTGGAAAGAAGAATTTTTTTCAGAGAAACGTGTTGTAATGATTTTTTTCTCCCAGTTAATTGTTTCCTCTTTAATATTAGTTCTATTGAGTGTTTTTTGTAAAAAAAAACCTTTTTAGTTTATGTAATCAAAATTATCCATTTTAGCTTCTGTGATCCTCTCTGTCCTTTGTTTGGCATGGATTTTTCTTCTAGCCATGAATCTGCTAGGTATTTTTTACAGGTTTCTCTAATTTGTTTATGATGTGACTTTTTATATCTATATCACGTATGTACTTGGAACTCATATTGGTATAAGATGTAAATTTTTGTCTATATCTAATTTCTGTCATTCTGCTGTCCAATTTTCATAAAACTTTTTTCTGCCAAATAATTAGTCCTTATCCCATTAACTGCAATCGTCATATTTATCTCCTTATTTTACTCTGTATCAATTCACTCAAGTCTTTCCATAATGGCATAAGCAATGGCATAAAGCAAAGGTCCTGCCTGTGCCTGAGTTTGAGTTTATGTGTTTTTTTCTTTCCTGGTTCTATGTAAATGAGTAATTTTCTAGGATTGACATGTCCAGGTTTGGTGTTGACCTTGTGAATTTGAGAAGTCCAGAGATATTCAGTATCATTGGGTTAGTAATGAATGCTAGGTAGGAAAGGTGTCCCCAGCAACCACACCAGTGCTTTTGGAGAAGATAGCCACTGTTGAACACTTGGAATTTCACTGGATCAAAGGTTTTGTATAGCTTAATGACTTTTCGAGTATGGTTCCAAGTAGCCTTCTAGGATGGTTGTACCAATTTATAGTTCTGTCATCAATGCTATAGAGTAGCTATCTTTTCACATCCTCTTGAAAAATTGCAATTTTCCTCTTTTTGCAATTTTTGCAAATCTGATAGGTGGGAGTTAGAACTTAAGAGTTGTTTTAATTTATACTTAATAATTAGTGATTTTGAATATATTTTATATGGCTGTCTAAAGCTTACTTTTCTTCTTTTGAGTACTCTTTCACATCCTCTGACCATTTATCCTTCTAGGAGTGTCTAAATTAACATATTGTTGGTGAAATTGTAAATTTCTTTAACTATTCTGGAAAGTAATTTGGAACTATGCTTAAGAAAGTGACTGAAATGTCCATACCTCTTGACCCAGAGATCCTACTCCTAGGCATTTACCCTATGGGAGTCAATGCTAAGAAGAAAAGTCCCATATACACCAAAAAAACTATATAGCAACACTTTTTTTGTAACTAATAAAGAATTGGAAACACATTGCTAATGGCTAAACAATTTGTGTTATATTAATAGAATTCAATATGACTGTGATGTAAGACATAAGGAATATGACAAATACAGAGAACCACAGGAAGACTTGTAGGAACTGATCTGAAAGTTAAGTGGAACCAGGAAAATAATACATGCAATGACTCCAATAATGTAAAGGGAAAGAAAAACAATGAAATGAAACTGAATGCTACAATGTTAGAATGACTGCGCTTGACCTCCTAAAAGAGCTGAAAATGTGTCTCCTCTTCTTGCAGGAACGCAGGATAGTGAGTGTGGAATATCACATGTAACACTGGTCTTGTTTTATATGTTGGTTAATTTTGCTGAACTGCATTTTTCTTCCTTTCAAATTTTTGTTAGGGATGAGATAGAAAGGACATATTGGGATATGTAGGCCATCTATAAAAAAAGATGTCAAAATGGTTTTAAAAAAAGAAAATTGCCATTTTTTCCTCATCTAGTTGTCTAATTGTGCACATCTAGAATTGCCCATGGAAATGGAAAAATGCTTCAAATTGATGTGGTGGGTATTGCTTGTCAGAATGGTCCAGACTTCTCTCATAAATAGAGGCCTGTGGCATGGACTGCTCATCGCATCATTATTATTTTCTTTGTTTGGGTTCTAATGCCTGCTGCTTAATAACCAACTAACCCAAAATTTGATGAGAAAGCTTGTGTAAACAGAGGCATAGGGGCATTGTGGGCTACCAACTTCTCACACAGTTCTAGGGCATGATGTTTTTGGTTATATTTCATAGTCTGGGGTCCCAAGTATCTTCCATGTAGAATCAGTAGCAAAATGGTGTCTACTAGTTAGGAAATGTACATTTTTAAGGTTCTGGAGATTTTCCCAGATCCAATTGCTCACTTTTAGATTTGTCTGAGAAAATTTGGGTATATACAGGAACATAGCACTTGCCGAGTCATACCCTGGTATTCTGTTCTCAATAGAAGACTCTGGGGACTTGGTGTGGGAGGATATGGTTGTCCTCCCAGACATCATTCTTAAAGGTTAGATTTTGTTTTTTCTTCTCATATTTTTCTCATTTTTTGTCATGCATAAATTTAAGCAAATATCTTTTAAATTCAATTATATGTGATGTTCTAGGGACTTTCTGAGTTCAGTTGTTTCCCTAAGTTTTTTTTCTTTTGGGGGTGCAATAGAGCTTTCCTTTATTTAAAGTGAATCAAGCTTCAAAAGATCTCACCATGTCTCAGTTGTAATACACATGCTTTTCATGATTACATAGATTTAAATCATTTCTACTATTATAATAGAGTCCTTGTCTTTTTAGTCTCTCATCCCTCCAATTGTTTTGGAATATTTCTAACCCCTAAGGTCATTAGTGTCCAGAGAGTCAAAGACCAGAGCTCTGCACTTTCTTCCAGATATGGATGCATATATGCTTTTAAATTTTATTTCCAATATTCTTGTTGATAGCAAATAACATTTTTGGGTCTTTTTTGGCTACCAGTGCATGTTGGGCCAGTATTTTCAGGGAGCAATCTCCAACTTTTGGTTGCCTTTTCAGGATCATGATCCTTGTTGTATCATTGTAGTTTAAATTTGTATGCATAAGTACAATTACATCGTACTTGCTCTTGTTTGGATACCTCTACTGCTTTTCTAATCACACACACACACTCACACACACACACACACACACACACACACACACACACACATTCATTGCTAAGTAAGCTTAGGATAGATACAAAATAGTTATGTGACCCAGACAGTTGTTGTTGTGTTTGTCCTTCCTTCTCAAAGAAGACCATGACATCAGGGAAATGACTTGCAGTTGACTTGAATTTAAGGGAGGGAGGGCTGTGCAAGGTCACTAGCTTCACTTTCTCCTCCAGAAACATCTGGGTCCAGTGGCCTGATGTTGACTTGGGTGACTGGAGACGACCCAGAGTGCATTAGGAGACCCTGGCCCTTTCAGTCTAGTATCTTTTCATGTTCTCACTTTGAGTAAGGTAACGTCCATTCAGTGAACAGGCCTCTTTAAGAAGTTAATCGAAGGATGGCCCCTTTAATCAAAACTCCAAAAAAAAATTGAACTGGGAAGGGAAGACCCTCAGGGTTCTTGGCCAAAAGAGAAAACAGGTACTATTTGGTATTTACATTCACTCTGTGCTAGGACTTTTGTCCAATCTATGAGCTCCAGAGTGAATTAGGTTTAAGGCTTGGTTTCTGAGAAAAAAATCTAGCCAGTAAACCCAAAGTTAAGGAAGCAGCCTTCTGTCATAGAAATGGAGCACAAAGAGGAGGCAGAGGCAGGGGCAGAGACTACTCACAGGTTGTGTTTGTCGTTCATTCTTGAAGAAGACCATGACATCAAGAAAATGATGACATTACTTGCAGTTGATTCAGACTGTACCTTACGAATATCTAATAATAATCACTACTATTTAGAGCTTTAAGGTTTACAAAGTGCTTTACATATGTTAACTCATTAAATTTGTATCACAACCCTAAGAGGTAGGGCTATTATTATCCCTTTTTTACAGATGAGGAAACTGAGACATAGAGACTAAATATCTCAGAGAAGATTCAAAGTCAGATCTTCCTAACACCAAATCCCACACCTTATCCAGTATGTCATGTAGCTGCCTAAATCAATCATGCTTAACAAGAGAGGAAAATAGAAAGAAAGAACAAAAAAGACCTCTTGAATGAGATTGCTCCTGAGCCAAGGCTTCAAGCTTTGGTTTCTTTCTTTCTTTTTATTTTGGTGGGGGGAAATACAAGGCAATTGCGGGTAAGCGACTTGCACAAGGTCACACAGCTAGTAAATGTGTAAAGTGTCTGAGGTCGGATTTGAACTCAGGTCCTCCTGACTCCAGGGACTGTGCTCTACTCACTGTGCCACCTAGATGCCCCTAAGCTAGGTTCTGAGAGGTGGTTGTGAGGAGGACTATCTTCTTGTATCTCATCTCGCTTTGATAATCAAACTCCTAGGAAAAGAGCTATCTGTCTACTCTTGTGGCTGCCATTTACTCTCTGACGTGCTTCTCGACCACTTGCAACCTCTTCACTCAGTTAATACTGCTCTCTCCAAAGTTGTCAGTGATGTCCTAATTACTACATCCTATGGCCTTTTCTCAGCTTGACCTCTATGTAGCATTAGCAGTCTTCACTACCCTCCTTTCTTAGAGACTTTCTCCTTTCCGGGTTTTTGTGATCCTACTCTCTCTTGGTATATCTATCTACCTGCTCTTGTTCAGTTTCCTTTGCTAAATTATTATCAATTTATTAATTCTTCTCCATGAATAAACCTCAAGGCTTTGTCCTGGGCTCAAAGTGTCAAACATTCAGTCCATGGGATAGAAGGCTTCAGGGCAACATTACTGAATGCAGCTGGAAACATTAAAATGTAACTGGACAATATTTATCAAAATAAAGAAAAGTACAATAAAACATAGATGATGTTGATATGAAGCTTTCTAAGACAATAAATGCCTTCAGTGATCCTTACGTATAGTTTAGTGGCTCCCATTTGTATGTGAATTTAACGCTGTCTTGGGTACTCTCTTCTCTCTATATATCATTTTGTTGGAGTGAGCTTATAATTTCTCATGAATTTTGTTATTATCTTTATATAGATGTCCCCTAGGGCTATATATCTTTCTTAAGCCTTCAGTCCTACATCTCTAACTACCTATTAGATGTTTCAAATGGATATCCTGTGGGCTTGTCAAACTCATTTTAACTAAGATGAAACTCCCTCCCACCCCTAACTCCTCTTCTAAACTTCCCTGTTTTCATCAAGGGTACTACCATCCTTCCAGGCACCAAAATTTGCATCTTCAGAGTTATCCTTGGCATTTCCTTACTCACTCTCCCTCACTTACTATATAAAATTAATTGCTAAATCTTTCCAATTCTACCTTCACTACAGCTCTCTCCTCTTTCTCCTTTTCCCCACTTACGTGGAAACCACCCTAGTTCAGGCCCTCATCACCTCATGCCTGTGCTACTGCAGTAACATCCTGGTTCAATGGCTTGCCTCAGGCCTCTTTCCCTTCAAATCCTTTTTCCCTGTAGCTGCCAAATTGACCTTTCTAAGTCACAGATCTGATCATGTCACTGCTTAAAAACCAAACATGGTTCCCATTGCTTCTATGCTGTCCTCTTGGCATTTGAAGCTGTTTACCATCTGGTACCAATCTACCTTTCTACCTTTCTGTTCTAGTCAAACTGGCCTATTTATCATTCTTCATACATACTATTCCATCTCCTGCCTCTCTATACCTTTGCCCAGGCTGTCCCCCATGCCTGGAAAGTATTCTCATGTCACATCTACCTTTTAGAATTTCTAGTCACCTCCTAAAAGGTGCAGTCTCTTTAAAGTCCCTTTCATAAGGAAGAGTTAATAATGAAATAGGAAGAAAAGGGTTTTTTTTTTTTTTGGAAAAGAAGATATGTATCTTGATTGCCTGAAGATATAAGATGTTGCTGTTGTTATGGATGAAATTTTGATGTCTGTCAGTGGGAAAAAATTTGCTTTCATATAAAGTGTTAAATATGCATACAAAGAAACAAATTTTGGATAGGATTTGGACAGTTTGGAGAGAAAATTATCTCTGGTATAGATTTGAGGACTCAGCTTTCTTTGTTAACAATATGGATTGATGCCTCACTTGTAGGAGAACAGGTGGATGCTACACAGAGATCTTTTATTTATGAAAGAAAGATGTAGAATCTTTTATTTATGAAAAAAGATGTAGAAAAATTCTGAAGAAACACAATTTCAAGAGCATCAGATAATGTCTTATTGGAGACTTCAGAGCTGAGTCATGATGGGAATCTCCTTTAATCTGCATATAAATGCTTTATGACTAAACTGGGTAAGATTAGCAAAATGGGAAATTATATGACCATTTGGAGACCAAAATGTGCTTTTCAAAGGACTGTCAATTTCTTAGGGGAAATTTGGGGAGTTGTGATTTTTTAAATGAAAGGTTGAGAGGCAAAAAACTCTCATTAAACATATAGAAAGAAGGGAAAACTTCACAGCAGCAACAACTATAGTAGCAAGGAAAGAGGAACCAATAAGTGAAGACACAATTAGACAGAAAAGTTATAGCGTAGGAGTTAGGGCAGTTAGAAGCAGTCAGTTGAGACAAGGCTTCTGCTGAGCCTTTCTTAATCAGTTGGAGACAGAACTAAAGAATCCCCATGATGGCTTCTGCACCTCCTTGAATTGAAGAAAGGTGAAACTTTTCACAAGGGCTCGTTGCTATCTTCTGCCACCTTTGGTTTAAGAAGGAGTAATAGCAGGGATTTTGCAAAAGCTTCAATATTTTCAAGAGTAGAGACACGCAGTTTGAACTACTATTCATATAAAGAGGTAACACTGTCCAATCTTCATTTGAAGGGTAATAGCAAATTGCAAGAGCTTTTATTAATTTTTTATCTTATTTAAAAAATTTTTTTATTTAATTAATTTAATATATCTAGTTTTCAGCATTGATTTTCACAAGAGTTTGAATTACAAATTTTCTCCCCATTTCAACCCTCCCCCCCACTCCAAGATGGCATATATTCTGGTTGCCCTGTTCCCCAGTCAGCCCTCCCTTC
>CM053622.1:333339615-333367480 GCA_028646595.1 Phalanger gymnotis
GGCTGGAGACCTGCTTCCCTCTGCTATTTTGTGTCCTGCAGCTCTAGAATTGGTTCAGAGCCATTTTTTTGTAGGTTTTTGGAGGGACTTGGCGGGGTGCTCACGCCAGTCCCTGCTTTCCAACTGCCATCTTGGCTCTGCCGCTATCATGAAAGATTTAACATATGTCCTAGTCTATGTGTTGAAACTTTGTTTTTAGGTAGAGAGTAAAGCAAGAGATCTATAACCGAATTTTACTGTCAAGGTTGAACATTTGAATTTCCTTGGATAACAATTATATTGCAGATCATATGGAGCTGATTATAAATTTGATAATTTTATTTTTCATTTTAGAAGCATTTATTTTCTATCCCTTTTACTTCTACCAGCTCCCACTGAAAAAGAAAAAAAAAGAGAACTATGAAAGGTAGTGTGGTGTAAGGGATAGGAGACCAACTTTGGACTTTGGAAAACCTAGGTTAAAGTTCTACTTGTGACACATTCTAACTGTGTGACCACTGGCAAGTTACTTGATCCCCTGGGACAACCTCAATACTATCAGAAACAGAGGGGTTGTTATTAATGTGCATCATAGGAGGAAGTTTCCATCTGGAAGTTCCCCACACCAATGAAATCACAAGTGCAGACTCATTTTTAAAAAATGGCATAAAAATTTTTGGATTGTGCATAAGAATGGAACAGATTTCTAATATTTTAATTACATTCAATTGAATATTATAATTATATTATCATTAAATAGTATAATTAGTCAACATTTTGAGTGATATTACACCTGTACTTCCCTTCTCTCTTTCTGTGTTCCTGTGCCACTGCCATGCCAAGATACTGAAAAAAAATAAGAAGTTCTGTGATTGTAGGATTTATGTTAAAATATGGACAAGAATCAAACAAGATAAGAAATTATAAAAGGATTGTAATTAACATGAATGTAAGGAGTACCTATGCTATTGAAATCATATGCCAATCCTAATGAACCATTGTAATGTCTTCTAAAAGCTCTTTAAAATTAAATTGCACTTGGATATTCAATAAAATAATCTAGAACACATTTAGTCACTTTCAAACAGTTTTGGCAGTAAACATGTCATATTATTATACTATTAAAATATATATTATACTAGAAAAAATAAATTAAGTAGGTATTAAACTTCAAAATGGGATCCATCTAAATTTCCACTTAGTTGATGTTGATGATTCCTATAATTCAATGCACTTTGAAGATGGATGAGCAATTATATACTTATATGCTAAGAGTTGGGAAGCTCCTTGATGGTCATCTAACCTAAGCTAGCCAGTATTGAATCCCTTTACAACACCCCTAACCAGTAATGTGCTAACCACTGCTTGGATGTCTGTGGTTATGTGGTGCTCAGTGTCTTGTGTGATGCTGATTCAACTTTGGGTTAGTTTTAATTGTTAGGAAAGTCCTCCTTATACTAAGTCTAAAGCTACCTCCCTGTAACTTCTATCACTTAATGTCATTTCTGCATCCAGAGCCACATATAAGAAGTTTAATCTTTCTTTTACATGGTAAGCCTTCAAATGTTTCATTGAAACATGGAATGTTAGAATGATCATAGAGATCATGTTGTCCCACCTACTCATTCTGCAGATAAACGAACTAAAGCCCAGAGAGGCATCATTGGGTCATAAGAATTTAGAACTAAAAGAGGTAGAATTCTGTCTTGTATATGTGAAGGAAGTAATAACCAAAAGGGGAGATGACTTGTCCAGTACCACACACATTATATCAGTACCACACACATTATATCATGACAGATATAGCGTATGGAAGATTCAAACACCTATCATCTCACTCCAAATACAATCCTAAATCTTGTTACCTCTTAGCTAGGGGCATAGGCTAATGAAACTTACAGAACTGGGACCTGAAAGCAACCCATAGTTTTTTTGTTATTTTCATTTTGTAATGTGTCATTATCACTTTCCTCTAAGTCCCTTCCACTCTAAGATAATCACTCCTATACCTAACATGACAATCTACTTGTTATATTAGCTACTTTCTCATGAACTTGCTCCAGCTTGTCAATGTGCTATTTAAAATATGATCTGATGAAAGAAGGCATTGTGGGATTATCACCTCCTTTGGGCTGGATCTCATACTAGGAATGCAGGCCAAGAGCACAGTAGCTTTTTTAAGTACCACATCTACTGTTGCTTCTTATCTATCAACAGCTAAGCAGCCTCCTGGAACTTGTGTTTTGAATAGTTTAAGTGTGTATTTGCCATAACTTTATGAGCTAATAGAGGTGGCAAGAAAATAAGAAGTAGGAAACAGTATACAGTAGATCTTTAGTCAATGTATGCTGAATTGAATCCGAATGGAATTGAGTTATTTATCAACCCACCTTTCATATATTGTCTTGTCCATTTTCACCTCTGCTGAAAGAAGATGGGGTATATTCTCAAATCAGCAGTATAATCTGAACTGATTCTTGAAAAAAATGAGACTCAAAGAGGTAGACATGAAGAGAGAGTGAATTCCAGGTATGGAGAATAGCCAGTGCCAAGGCACAAAGACAGGAAATGGAGTGCTGTGCATGACAAACAGTGAGGCCATAGTAATATCTTTGAAAGAGAGCAATATAGGGCTAGAAAATCAGGTTAGGATCAGGCTCTGAAGGACTTTTAATGACAACCAGAGGAGTTTTTATTTGATCCTGGAGGTAATAGATAATCAATGAAGTTTATTGAATGGGGAATGGTTAGATATGAGCTCTTGGAAACTTACTTTGACAATTGTATTGAGGATATTTTGGGAAATGCCATCAGATACATATTTCTGTTTTTATTCATATCTTGCCTTATAATACTATGAGAGATAAACTTATAAACTCCTTCATATACAATTTTAGTGATATTCCCCAACATCTGGTATAGGGTCTAGCACATAGTAGACAAAAAGTGGCAACTACATACCTTCACTGGGCCAAATGACTCAGAAGGAAGGCCTCCCTTCTTTGCAGAAGTGGGAGACTATTGGTACAGAATTCTTCATATACCATAAGCCATAAGTGATATGTTGGTTTTATTGAATAAATACTAATAAATACTTGAAGATTCATTGATATTGTTTACACTGGTATTCATAAGAAACAAGTAAGGTACAGCTTTATTTGATGCTATAGATAAACTACTTAATATCACTAGTTAAAAAGTAATATTCTGCTCAAATGAATTTTTTTGTGTTTTGGCATGGTACAATTGAGATCTCAAACCCTTAAGAGAAAGAACATCTTGTGAGTTAAAACTGATAGAAAAAAGTATCCATTAGATATAGATGAAAGACAAATACTAGAGGAGAAAAGGCAGGAGCAATTAAGAAAAAGAAGTGGAGAGGTGATAATACACACACACACACACGTGTGTGTGTGTGTGTGTGTGTGTGTGTGTGTCTTTTTTTCTGATAAAGGAAAAAACATGCATAAGTGATATATATGGCCCCTGAGATGGGGAAAGAAATGACTACAGGACTTCACCCATAAAATTAGCATTAACTTGTGTGGCTTTTTGTTCCCTTTTTAATGTTTCTACTTTTAAGTGATGAAAGCATAGAATATGCTAAGGAAAAATGAAACTTTTCATCCAGGGACTTCTAAACAGCCAGACAGAATTCTACTGCAAGAAGGTTAAAGGAGTTAAAGCCTATAGCAGAAATAAACAAACTACTGTAATGATTTTGTCCTCTGGTAAAGTTGCTAACACACAGAAGCACACCAGGAGCTGTGAACATACTGAGAAGGTTTTGACAGTAAGTCAAAAGGATTCCCAGCATGTTAGAAGGGAGTTAGTTCTCCATAAGACTGGGGATAGGACCAAGGTTATATAATAAACAATGGCAATTAGTGAGAAAGGTATCAAATTGACACTAGTTGTTTGCATATCTTTAAATCTTGCTCTAATTGGATATCCTATTAAAGGATAATGTTTATGCTAATACTGATTGATAGTTATGCTTAGCTGTTTTAATAGGGTTCTATTTTTGTTTTAAAAGAAAACTCAGTTGAGTAGAAAAGTATGCTAAATTCAGTTTCTCAATTTGTTGTACCTACAGGCAAATTAACAAACTTAGAATCACTGTTTTTGAAGCAATATTTGAAGCATCTATTGTTACATCATAATTGCAGATATGGTCAATGAAATACACTTTTCTTAATGTTAACCTCATAAACCCAAAGCTAGAAAGTGACAGCAAAGTCACAAGAGCAAATCGAATGGATGTTGTGCCAGTCTTTATCATCAGAGCCATGAAGCAGCCTGTGTCATTGAGCCCCAAGAAGCAGCTGGGCAAGAGTTCATTTTATCCTTAAACCAAGAATTAGTCTTTACAACAGGGGTATGGGCTAGAAAGGGCTACTCATCACCCATCATTTTTTTAAGGTTAAAAAAATCAAATTCTATTTGTTTTTTAATCAACTCACTAGGAAAACATATCATGGCCTTGAAACATTGAGCAGAAAGGCTGCGTTAATTGCATTCAGTAAGAAGTTGGTTTAAAGTGAAAATAATTCTTTCCAACATAATACTACGTACTAACATATTGCTCAAAAAGCTTTTACTTACAGTGGTAACTGGGTAATTGGTGACAATAACCCCTCTATTCCCGGAGAGCACAAGTTCTCCATTGCAACCTACCTACCTTCTAGAGCAGTTTAAGTAGCATTCCTACCTTTTGCTATTGTTGGGGGGTCCTTTCAACAAATCTTTTTGGTAAAGATGGCAAATCAGCAGTACAAGGCTCAGGTATTATATCCTTTCCACTTTGGGGAAAACTAACTTTTTGCCAAACCAGTCATCTATTATCCCTTAAGCAAGAGACTTAAGGTTGTTCTGCAGTGAAAAAGAGGCTTTCTTTTGGCCCTAATTCTGTGGCATCTCAAAAAGCACTTTATTTGAAGGATTGTCCCTGTTGTAACTTCCAGCTTCTTAGTAAGAGAGAATAAAAAAAGGTAACTGGAGTAGCAGTCTTAGAAGAGCCAACATGAATGAATCATTTTCTACTGCCTGATGGGAGATTTCCCTTTTATGTTTTCGCTTAGTGTCCAAGTTGAAAACTTGAAGGAGCATTGTCCTTGTCAAAGGGAAGATCACTAGGAAGCTGCTTTGATTTCCAATCCAGATAATTCTCTTTTTCTACACTCCCCTCTATACCTCAAGTTCTTGTGCCAGAGAGAAAGGCTCAACTGTTTTTCTCTTTTCCAGTTAGTAGGGAACTGCTAGTATCCACAAACCAAGGAGCTGTTCTAGCTTCCAGGAATTATTGTATATTCTGAACTAGCTCAAAGCCATTAAGAACTTCAGCAAGTACAACTGACAGGATAGGTCTGGGCAGTATTAGCTCTCCATGCTACTGCTAAAGAGTATCTGATCACTAATTTCTTCCATTCCTCACCTTATGGGCTAAAATATAGTCCAGAGGCCAATTCAAAATTCCTATAAGGGTATCCTTAAAGTTGCTATGAGTCTCAATTTCTTCATTTTTAAACTTGCACTGAAATGTACACATTGAAAAAAGTACACCCATTCTCCCACCTCTGATGTTTATGGACCATGATTCTATTTTGCAATAGATGACAAAGGAATCCCTCATCCTTTTGGACATGGTGGGGATGAGGCACATGTGTTCCCCTGCACATTTGGTCACACGGAACTCTCACTGCCTCTTCAACTGCTGTTCTTGGTTCCTAGCATCCATCAAATCTTTGGCTTTGTCATTACATTTTTTTGGTGCATGGAGCCAGGTTCTTCAATTCTGTTATCACAAGAGCCTGGGCCTGGGCCAAGGGTGCATGGCATCAGTGCACAACACACTGATGAATCTGCTTCTTGGAGGCCTGGATATCCTCACAGCAAGCTGATCCCATACCAGAACACGGCACCCTGCATCTTCTGGATGTTCTCCTGCTCTGGCCCCTTCACCATGTAGTCCACTGCCTCTTGAACCTTGACTCTGAGCTTCCAGCCAGCCTGGGCCATTTGAAGCCATTCACAGCCTGGATCTTTTCTAGCCTTTCCAATCTTATTTCACATTATTCTTATTCATGGACTCAATCCAGTCACATTTGTTCCTGAAATGGACAATCTGTCTTCAACCTCTTTGCCACTGCTGGGGTGTTTTCCCTTCTCAATTCTGCCTTTTACAATTCTGAGCTTTCCTGTAGTTTCTGCTCTACTTTCATCTCCTACTCAGGGCCTAACCTTATACCAACCCAGGTGTCAGTGTTTTCTCTCTTGTCAAATTATCTCAAATTTTTACTTCTCTGGGTACATATTGTATCTATTCTTCCCCAATTAAGCTCTTTGAAGGCAGGGATTATTCTATTTTTCTTTTTCTATTCTTAGAGTTTAGTATAATACTTTGCATATGGGGGGTTAATAATTGTTCAATCAAATTGAACTTTTAAAAAATGCATAATTTTTGATGCAGAGATAGAGATCATAAGGCAGCTGGGGTACAGTGGTTAGAGTTCTGGCCTTGGTTACAGGATCTGCGTGAATCACTTCCCTTCTCAGTACTCTTATAAGTTGTGGAGAAGCTGTTGGTGAATTACGTGATGGAGGAAACTTTCTCTCCAGCCAGAAGTTTCTAGTCCTTATCCCCATTTATCTATATATTTCTTCCTCTATACCTATGTCTACATCTACTTCTGTACCATCTATGTTTATGTCTATGCCTATGTCTTATATGTCTAGGTAGCTTGAAAATGCACTAAGATTTCTATGACACCTTGTATATGTGAGACATACACATATGTGAGTTATGCACATACATACATACATATACACACATACATATATATGAATGAAAATTTCATATATCTATGTATAGAGAATAAATTATTTCATCAGCTGTATATTGCTATGCCTCCATACCTTATCATCTCTGCCTTGTAGGGTTGTTGTGAAGATCAAATAAGATAATACTTATAAAGTGCTTAGCAAAGTGCCTGGCATATAGTAGCTACTATAGAAAAGCTTATTCTTTTCACTTCTCTTCTAGGATACATGCATATACATATATGTAATACTCTCCTTTCCTTCCTTCCTTCTATCTCTCTCTCTCTCGTATATGTATGAACACATATACACATATATGCATATATATGGATATTAAAATAAGTTTGTATCACTTGTTTACATACCTTTTGTAAACACAATAAGATAAAAGCCATTACCCAATTGATAAATACTCAAAAGATATGAAGGGACAGTTTTCAAAGAAATAAATTCGAGCTATCAATAGCCAAATGAAAAAAAATCCCCAAATTACTTCTCAATAGAGAAATGTACATTAAAAGAATTCTGAGGGTCAACCTCATACCCTTCAGATTGACAAAGCTGGCAAAAAAGACAAGGAAAAATGTTGGAGGGGCTGCAGGAAAATAGGCACACCAATGCATTGTTGGTAGAACTATGAAATACTATAGCTATTCAGTAAAGCAATCTAAAGCTATGTCCCCAAAGTTATTAAACTGTGTATGGTAAGCCTATACCCTAAAGAGATCAGAGAATGAAGGAAAGACATATATATATATATATAGTTAAAGCACTTCTTTGTGTGTGTGTGTGTGTGTGTGTGTGTGTGTGTGTGTGTGGTACTTAAGGACTAGAAACTGATGGGATACCTATCATTTGTTAAATGGCAAACAAATTAAGTATATGAATATAATGGAACATAAATGTGCTATAAAATTATGTAATGAAGAAGACACAAAAACTTGTTTGAACTGATGCAGAGTGAAAGAACTGATGCAGAGGAAAGAACAAGGAGAATGATTTATAAACTAACAATAACATTGTAAAAACTTAAAAATTATGATTAACACAATGACCAACAATAATTCCAGACAGCCCATGATGAAAAGCTACTCACCTACTGATACTGAGCTGATGAATTCATGGTTCAAATTGAGACATACATTTTGGGGACATGGACAGTGAGGGAATTTGTTTTGCTTAATCTTGAATATTTGTTGCAAGAGTTTTCTTTTTATCTTTTCTTTGGTGATATGGGAGAAAGAGATTAGAGGGAAAGAAAATAAATATTTGTTAATTGAAAAAGTAAAATTAAAATCTAAAAAAATCACTATTTTCTTGTAGTAAAATAAAGTTTTAATTTTGCAACAATAATCTTAACTATTTATGAATAAAACAAGAATGTCTATAACTGAATGATTCTACTCATTCTAATCAGAAGAACCTGTCAACTTTCAGAACTGATCATTCTTTGGACAATATTAATTCTATCTTTTTCAACCTGGAGGGAGACATGCAGTATTCCAGGAGGTATCTATCAGAGCATATTTTTCATTCTCCATACCTACCGATCTCAGAGTAATTGTGTGCATATGCCTAGGCAATGGTGGGCTGGTTCCACACAATTGATTTTTAGTAAATATAATTTAAGTGGAGTGAAGAGTTTATGTTTGTTTGTTATTATTGTCCTATTTATGATGGAGAATAAAACTTTAATTTTCAAAGTTGGAGAGTAATATGGGAAATAATTAAAATGAATTTATATATAGGTAGGCTAGCCTTCTTTGGGAGCAACTTTTCAATGGATAAGAGGAATATTCTAAATTTCATACCTCAAGAACCCAATATTGTAATCAGAGCACAATAGGCAGGGAAAGAGAAGGGAATAAACATTTATATAGTGCCTACTATGTGCCTGGCATTGTGCTAAGTACTTTACAAACGTTATCCTATTTGAGCCTCACAAGAACTCTGTGAGGTAGATGCTGTTATTATCCCCATTTTACAGTTGAAGAAATTGAGGGAAACAAATGTTAAGTGACTTGTCCAGGATCACACATCTAGTAAATATCTTAGCAGGGTTTGAACTTAAAGTCTTCCTGACTCCAGTTCCACCACTATCTGTAATACTACCTTGCTGCCTTGGTAAAAAGAAATGGATGACATAAACGATAGTCTAATACTTTTTTTTTTTGAACTGATATAAAATAGTGTAAGAGGTGGCAAGATTTCATGAATGGATAAGAACAGCCTTGGAATCAGTGAAATTTGGGTGCGAGGTTTAAAAAAATACATATACAATGAATGGAGTCTATTTTTTCTGGCTAATCATCTTGGAGGCTGTCATAGTCATTTGGAGGCACACATCAGTCAGAAGGGTTACTCATGTTTTCCCAGCAAGAGGCTGGGGATTACATTCTACCTTTCCCCTCCTTCCACCCTCCACCCCCAAAGAAAGAGATCCCATGCCCTATTAATTCATTTGGTTGATTGGAGAATTCTTAAAATTGATCAGGGACTGACCTGATCATCTCGCCTCCCTACCATAAATCAGTTTCCTAAACCTGAACTCTCTCACTCTCCTAGTGCCCTGACATGCTTCCTATTTAAGAAACAGATTATTTTGGTTGAAAAATTAGAAGAGACTAAGCAATTGTGTCTAAACTGAGTGGTGAATCAGCCAATCAGAAAGGAGCAGGTATTTGTTGATTATCATTTGCACAGGAGTGACAGAATTTTAAAAAAAAAGAATCTTGGACTGCTGATTTTTTTAGTGGGCCAATTTATGAACCTGGAAGACATTCTAGAATAGGATCACAAATGACCTAGGGATTATATATGAGGCAAAATTCATTAAGATTGTGGAAGAGGAAACTCTAGGGCACTGCATTTGTTATTGTTATTATTGTTATTGTGCTTAGAGAGGATGAAACAATTCAGAAATAAGTTCTAGAATTACATGAATCATGCACACAAGTATATTTGTTTTGTGGGCCACACAGGACAAAATATTAAATTCTATCTTAAAATTTCAAGGAAGAACATCACCTTTCTAGACTTAGTAATGGGGGAATTTTTAAAGTTAGAAGGTAGCTCCATTTCTTGTAACATTTTCCTGAAATTAGAAAACATCAGAATTGCTGACCTTCATTTGCATCGAAGCAGAACAGGAGGCCTTTATTTAAATGGCAGCAAAAATTATTCAAGCCTAAACTTGATTAAACATCAGGACCAAGGGAAGTTGTAGAACTCTCTTGCCTAGAGAACTTTACTTGCTAACTATCTTTTTGAATGACTTAGGCAGTCTGTGGGTTGGAGGCCTTGGATTGGATGAAATGACTTCCATACTTTCAGAGGTCCTCTTTGAGATGTAGCTCTGAGCTTTAGTATGCCATTTACCCTGTAAAGAGATTTCCTTAACCAGGCAAGATCTTATCACACCTTGCTGTAGAATGGTGCTTTTTATAAATTAAATCCATAAGTGTACTCTAAAATCAGTTAATTATGATTTTACATGTGCTTTATGCTTATTCCTCTGTATACAATTTGAATATAAGCTTCTTGAACATAGGAACCGTTGTTGCTCTTCAGTCCTAGCACCTAGTTTATTAAATGAGTTCTTCATAAAGTCAACAACTCTTGATTAACTGTGCTAATGAAAGAAAGCAATGGTGCTAATTATACAAAAAAGAAATCCCCAAATCCCACCTAGTTGCCAAATTGCTTAGGGGGAGTGTACAAGACTTTGGGGAATTCACTATTGTAATTGGCTTTCCTTAAAAAAAGAACCCAAGGGCCTGCAGTGATATGCCCTCTCCTTCTCCATCGGACTTCTGGGAGAAGCTGGTCTGCAAAGACAGGCTTCTTTTCTCCTGCACTTCAGTTCATTATCCTCCTATGCAGAGCAAAGGTGAAAAATACCTAAAGTATAAATTTGCCTCAAATCTAGAGTCACTTGGAAGGTAGAGGGAATAGAAGGCTACTCAATGTACATAATGAATCAGGTATAGGGCAGCCATTTATATTCTCCATACAAAAGGAATGCTAAACATAAGAGACTCTCAAAAATATGTATTAAGAAATACAGGGGGCAGCTAGGTGGCACATTGAGTAGAGCAACGGCCCTGCAGTCAGGAGGACCTGAGTTCAAATCCAGCCTCAGACACTTGACACACTTACTAGCTGTGTGACCTTACCAAGTCACTTAACCCCAATTGCCCTGCCAAAAAACCAAAATAAAATAAAATAAATACAGCAGGACTCAGTAGCTTAAAATGACAGTTATGCTCTCCCAGAAAGTTGAAACTTAACATCATCCAAAAAAAATCAAGCATTTTTCAGGATTGCTTAATTGGCATTTTATATTTTACTTCAGTTCTCCACTGTCCAATCTGGAAATCCCCACCAGGCATTGAGTTTCTTGCTTATCAGTGGCCAAGCCCTCCACTATAGAAACCCGTCCAGCTGCCGATTGTCTTTGAGCAAGAAACCCAGGATTTCTAGAGTTCTAAAGCCTTCATGGCAAGAGCAATGAGATTACTTCATCAATCCAGAGATTCCATATCCTTTGGCTCTGAGCTAGCATACAAGATTGATGGAGAATAGCCAGGCAGATAGGGCAGCAACTTCCAATTATCCTTTACTATTTTGATGGAATACTCTCTCCACTGTTACAGATAACAGTCAATCTACACTTTCTTATCTTATACAATTCTTGAATCAACTTCCTGCAAAAGCCTCCAAAGAAGGTCTATCCAATACTATGAAAGCCCTTCCATCAGTCTTTTCATGTTTTATGGATAGCATTTCTCCACTGGAGCTGTCCATTTGTTATCCCTTGTTATTGCTGCTTGAGTTGCCCATCTCCTTTTCTGATCATACATGACCTTGACAATGTCTTTTATGCTACTTCTCGCACATACTTGGTATTGGAAACTATTTGATCCCTGTCATACATTCTTAGATAGCCCACAATTTTTTATTTATGTTTATATAATTTCTTTTGTTTATGTTACCTATGCAATTATTATTTGTGCATCTTACATAATACACACACCCTTGTTTGTTTTATTTCAGCTAACATTAAGATATTTTAATTCTCTCAGTGCGGTACATACCAACTTACCTAAAATGATCTCCCATCTATGCTACCTGTGCAAATTATCTCCTTTCTTAAAATGTCAGGGCCAATTCCACTTCTTTCACAAATTTCTTCCAATCATCCCAAAGTGAGATTATTTCTCTTTCTTCTGAATAGCTATAGTCATTAATGTCTGTGCAATTAACCTAGTCATTAATCATGCACTCCCTTGTGACATCTGCTCTATTGTTGCCTTGAACTGTTAAGCCTTTAGCTAAATTTTAGTTGTTCTTTTAACTTTTAAAATGTTTTCTTCCCAACTAGGCTATATGTTCCTTGAAGACCAGGAATCTCATTCCTTTCTTTATCCCTGCATGAACTTATCATAGTCCCTTGCACCTTGAAGATACCCAATTTGTTGTTTTGATTTAATTTATTTTATTTGGAAATGTGTTAAAAATTATCAGATATGTAACATTTAATATACCATTAACATTATTCTGCAGTAGCACTCCTCTAGGAGCCAGATGTCCTCATTCAACTAAACAAAGTACTTATTAAGCACATGATGTATGCATGATTCTGTACTACATAGTAGGGACAGAAAGATTAAAGTGCAAATATAGTTTCTGAGTTCTAAGAGCTTGCATTCTACCATGGGCATCCAGTATGTGTTTACAGATAAGTAAATACAAAGTTTAAATGAAATAGCAGTTTAAAGTGGGTAAGAACATTAGAGCAGACTGAGTCCAAAGCTTTTTTTGACGTGGACCTTCTCCCCTTTTAGCAGCCTATGGACCCTTATTCAGAATCATGTTTTCGTCTATATTCATAATTGAAGAAAATGCTAAATTTAAGTTAGAAGTTAGATAAAAGAATGCATGTATCCATGTGTATGAACACACACACATATATATGTATATATACACACATACTGCACACATACATACATATGTTTACTTACATATTTTCCTCTCCTTTGAAGGTCATGGACCTCCTGAAATCTATTCATGGACACCCTGAAATAGAGGAATCAGGAAAGTATATCCTCTAGAGTATGACCTATGTTTCAAAGAAAGCAATGACAATGTTGGGGTATGTGATGCTATGTAAGGGGAACAGATGGGAGGCCAGTTTAAATGGAAGCAAGGGTGTGTGATTGCAAGTAATATCAATTAAATCTGGAAAGCTAGATCGAGGCTAGATTTTGGAGGGTTTAAAGGTCAGATGGAGGGGTCTGTATTTTATCCTAGAATCGGGATTCTTAACCTCAATTCCATGTATTAAAAATACTTTGATAACTGTATTTCAATACAACTAGTTTTCTTTGTAATCCTATATATTTTGTTTTATGCATTTAAAAACATTTTCTGATAATTGGTCCTCACACTTCACCAGGCTGCCAAAGGAGTCCATGACCCCAAAAAGTTGAAGAGCCCCTGTTATATAAGAACTAGGGAACCACTGTAGAATATTATCTTGGAGAATGGCATGATTTGAACTGTGTTTTCTACCTGACTTCTTAGATGAAGTACCCTCAACAGAGGCAATACTCTAACTCTTCCCCATTCATAAAAATACAACAGCAACAAATAACGTATACTGCTTCACATTTCCTCATATTCCATAAGAACAAGCACTCTGCTTGGAATATAATGAGCACTTAGTAAGTGTTTGTTGACTGATTTTCCATGGGTGTGTGGCAATGATTAATCAAACATACTTAGTTAATGAGCTCTTTATTTAACGTGTTTCCTGTCAAACCCCCCCCCCCCAATATCTACCCTGAACTGAGTTTAAATGCATCTACTAATTTAACATAACAACTTTTGGAGAGCAAGGGTATACTTCATTCATTTCTGTAGTCCCCTTAGTGTCTGGCTTGATTGCTATTCAAGGAATGCATATTCAATTTAATTGGTTGGAATATTTTTAGAGAATAAATCCAATACTGAGTAGACTTAAAAAGGGGTGGGGAAGGGATTTTCACTTAGATATGTTTTCCAGCTCTCTTAACTCGCATCAAATGGATAGCTAGTTACTCTGAGGATGCATAGGTTAACCCTGGTAGAAGCTTTCTTAGCTACATAATAAGTGTGCTCTCTCCTTCCTGGAATTATTTTGCCTATAGATAACATTTAATTATCTATGTATGTCTTGTGTTGTGGTTAGCATACGGTAGAAACCTCCTTAAGGACAGGGACTAATTTATTTTTCTTGCATGTGTAGGCCCTTAAATGATTGTTCAATTACATTGCTGCCCAGTCATTTCCCTCTGAAATGATGCCTTTTTGCACTTTCTGAAATGCCATTTTGATCTCAAGTCTTCCGCTGCAGAGGTTTCTGCTAATCCTTAATTTTGATACTTGCGAAGTTGCCACACCCGTTATGTCTTTTATGTGATATGACGAATCAGCAGAATGCTGCAGCAGAAGAGCAGCAGCAATCACACAAATTGTAAAACCCTTATCATGTGCTGTGGGGAGGTACAAAGAAAGTAGGAAGGATAGTGGAGACTTGAAACTGACAGTCTAATGAAGACACTCGACTGATGTAGTATGTGGATCACTTTCACTGTTTAGTAATGTAGAGTGCACTTAGTGATGGTGTCTTTGACAATTCAGAAGAGATTGTAGAGTAGTTTGACTCTTTTCCAATTGCCAGTGACGATTTTATTGGCAGAGATTAATAAGGCTCAATTCAAATCGATAAATTCAATTCAATTGATATCTTGGGAACACAGAAAAAATAGGTGGAAGAATATAAAACATTCTTGAAAGATATTTAGGATTGGACTCCAGAAAAAATAGTTCTGCCGGAAATGTAGTTTATTTGAACAGTGTGTCAAAAGATGGCAAATTTGTAATTCTGGGTGACTTTAATGCCAGAGTAGTCACAGACTATCAGACATAGCAGGGAGTCCTTGGGAAGAATGGAGTAAAAAACAACAGCAATGGTCACTGTTATTGAAGACTTGTGTATCTCATGACCTTCTCATCATCAAAACTGTCTTCCACTTGCCTAAAACCTTGTGGATGCACCCTTGCAGCAAATATTGGCATTTCACAGACAATGTCATTTTAAGGAAAAGAGATAGAATGGGAGTGATGGAGGTGATGTGTGGTGCAGAGTGCTGGACTAATCATAGACTTAGAGTCTCCAAGCTGAACATTTGCATTCAATAAAAGCTAATTATGTGCTATAAATATCAAGGAAAGAATTTGGGATTGCTGCTTTCTGAATATCACTTCTATACATACTTCCCTGAAGATAGACCCTGGGAAAAATTAACTTGTATATTCTTCTAACGCTAAATAGAAACTTTTTCATGGAGGTCAGTGGAATAAAGATGGACTTGTCATTTCATCTTTTGGGGGAACTCCCAGTGCAGAAATTCCCCAAAATAACTACTGGCAATTCATCTGTAACTTTGAGTCTTGAGGAGTTGCCAAAGGAACTGAGAGACTGAGTCACTTGCCCACAGTCACAAACAACCAGTATACATTAAAAACAGGACTTGAATCCAGCCTTTTCCAAACTCAAAGGCTTTAGGACTAAGGCTTCAGGACTATGGGTCTCTTATTCTGACTACGCAGATATATATATATATATATACATATATACATATACATATATGCACATATATATGTATTTACATATATACACACATATATACATATATTATATGTGTGTATGTATATGTATATATACACATGTGTATATATACATATATACACACATGTATGTATATATGTACTTATGTATATGTGTGTATATACATATACATATACATATATATATATATATATATATATATATAGACTATATGTCTATATTAGGAAAATAGAGATATATTGTTTTTATAGGTATAGAGAACTCCCCAGCAAGGAAGGCCATTTTAGCAATTCAGATCAGCAACTTTTCTCCAACTTGCAGTCTTAGAGAGGTTCTTGGGGGAGCTAATTTTCCCAGGGTCACAGAGCCAAGTACATCTCAAAAGTTGCTGTTGTTCATCCATTGTTTTCCAAGAGGACCAATGACATTACAGGGTGATGTCTTGACTCCTGTGTGAATTGGATTTAAGTGAGGTGTAGTCTCACAGAGTCCTCAGCCTCACCCTCTCTTCCAGAGTCATTGAAATCCGATGGCTGGACAGAAGTCAAAACTGGCAATGATCAGGATGCAATGGATGATCTTGACATCTTCAATATCTAACCATGCTCTAAGAACTCCACGGTGCCTGTTTCAGCTGCCATTGGAACAAATTGTTCTTATCCATCTATTCTGCCAGGTTAAGTCTTCATTGCTTCAGGCAGATATCCCCTTAACTCACTGACGGGTTTGAGGCCTGTCAGTTACCCTTATCCTGGTTTAGCCTGTCTGCGGAAATAGTGTTTTAATTTTATTTTTTGGGGGGAGGGGCTGAGTATGGCCACTCCACATGCTAGGTTTTTGGAGCCAAAGATGAAAGCTGAGGGCAAGATGAACACCAATTGTGAATGAGCAGCCCTTAAAAGGGCTCAGCAAGCCCTCACAGGACAGGCCCTACTCATTCCTGAGCAAGTCATAAATCCTGTCTCAAAAGTAGGACTTGAGCCTAGGTTGCCTTAATTCAGGTTGACAATACACCATTGCCATGTTGTCCCTATATTTCTACAAAAGGCAGATTGGTCTCCTGGCTAAAGGAGAAAGTCAAAGAACCAATGAGATTCTTCTCTCCACTGCTTTTTTTTTTTTCCATTTATATCCCTAAGATACTGCCTGGAAGATAATAGGTCCTTAATAAATGCTTGTTGAATTAAATTGTTGAATGAAACCCATAGCTGAAAAAGAAAGTATAACAACCCTTTTGATATCATCTCCAAAATTTCTGGATTATAAAAATTTCCTTAAGATGTTTTGCCTTAGCTAATGTTATTTATTTTTCTTGTAGTGCTCTTCTTATCACCTACTGTTAAATATGAACCATTGTTTAAGATCCAGCCAAAATATCAAATCAACCATCAAGTTTTCTCTAACCCTCTCATTTAGAAGTAATCTCTTCTTCCCCAATATTCCTATATCAATTTACTTGCAATTTTATTGGAGAATTTATGTTGTTATATAAATTTTTTTGTATCATAATATAAAGCACTTATAAATGCTTTATATTCTATTTATGTGCTTTTGGTCTTCATTGCTAGAATGTTAGCACTCAAAGCTAAGAATTATGTCTTAGCTACCTTGTAGCAAGGGCTCAAAGAATGGAGGCTCATTGAGTTCAACCACTTAGGAGGCATCATTGTACAGTTGAAAGAACACTTTCTCTGGAGTCAGAAACTCTGGATTCAAATGCCACCTGTGTGATGCTTACAATCTGTGTGGCCTTGTCGCCTAACCTTTTTGGGCCTCAGTTTCTTTAACTGTAAAATGAGGATATTAGATTAGATGTCCTCTGGGTAACCTTGCAGTTAGATCTATGATCCCAAAGAATGCTTTCTAGAGCATATCTGACAGTCATCCAACCTATGCTTGAATACCTCCAGTGATGGGGTACTCGCTGTCTCATGAGACAAGCCATTCCACTATTGGTAGTTCTCTAATTTGAGTCCCAAATTGCCTCCTTGTGACTTTCATCCACTAGTTCTATTTCTAGCCTTTGAAGAAATATGGACAAGTCTCTTTTTACCCCCTATGACAAATATTGTCAAATATTTGAACACTTCTTAATTTAAATAACATCTGAATGTCGTATGGAACCCTGATTTGGGGGTCAGAAGATTTGACTTTGAAAACTGACCCTGTTACTACTACCCAAAAGTCAGTCACACTTACTTGCATACATCAACTTTGCCTTTTGGAGCAAGCATCCATGTCTGTAAAATGAGGCAGACTGAAGAACATGATCTCTAAAATGCCTTCCCACTCTAAATCCTATGGTCCAATGATATTTATGTCATACTTTAAAGACAGTAAACCATTGCATTCATTGATTCTTTTTATTCTCATAACAACCCTGTGAAGTAAGTAAAATAGGTCTTCTTGTAATTTTACATATGAAGAAACTGAAGTTTGCCACGGTTAATTTTCCCCCTTAATATTTTAGAGGAAATGAGAAGCAGTCATTTTTTTCTGCAATACCAGTAACTACTCTCTACATCATTTCTCAATTTATTCAATTTGAAGGTTCAGAAATTTGTAACTATATACAATTATTAAAAAGAACAAGAAATATGAAGGCATACTCTTGAGATCTTACAGATTACTATGTAGAATCAGAGATGCAGGAGTGTTTCCTTTTCTTTTCCCTTTTTGAATTATTCAGTCTGGGAGTATGAGATGAACAATACTTCTTGTTTGCCACCAGAGGTCTTCCAAGAACATATAATAGCTTCATTCCAGCAAACTGGAAAGGAGAAACTCTTCTTAACAACATCAGCTGACACAAATAGTTAGAAAGTAATTTACTCAAGCACTTCTAGTCATTACGGGTGTCATATTGATTTAAGATAAAACATTGCTGGGAGGTAGAACTCATGCCAATAAAAAAGCAACAGAAAGCCCCAAGTGCAGATGAATTCTCCATATGGGTGTTCATGCACGTAAGCCTAGCAGAGGATCATAGACTGAGAGTCCAGCTCCCTCACTTTACAGATGCAGAAACTGAACTACAGAAAAGGTTATAGTAACTAGCCACGAATTTGCCCAAAGGGTAAGTATCAATAGCAAGATTTGAACCCAGGGCCTGTACCTCCAGAGCCAGTCCTCCTTCTATTGTGCCAGGCTGCCTCCCATATTGGCTTATTCCACAGTTTGCTTTCATTGGAAGGTTCTGAAGCTTACTTGGATGCTAATCAAACTGCTTTAGCAATATTATATAGAAATAAACTCTCTCTCTCTCTCTCTCTCTCTCTCTCTCTCTCTCTCTCTCTCTCTCTCTCTCTCTCTCTCTCTCTCTCTCTCTCTCTCTCCCTCCCTCCCTCCCTCCCTCCCTCTCTTTCTCTCTCTCTCTCTCCCAGTTAACTTGTCTTATCCTGAACTTTTCTCAAAAACATTTCATTTCAGCCTTTAAAGAATATTTTTGATTTACTTAAGACCTTAGAGAAGTAAATCAACTGAGGAATCATATCTAGGTAAACAAGTCGCTGCTGATTTCCATTAAACAAATCTCATTTTTAAAAGAATACTATGAGCACATTTTAGAGGTGGAAAATATAGTTCATTTTATTTTAATATATGTGAGATGAGATCATGAAATATATCTTAAACAAGCTTATATCAGAGGCGAAAAGTAAAGGAAGAATTGTTGAGAATCTAGTACCTCTGAGATTTGGGTTGGGTGGTTTTCTTAATCTATTACAAGAAAATCTATTACAAAAAAGCATTGATCAAACAATGATAATGTTATTGTAATTAGGTAGTGAGACAAACAGGAATCAGGCACAAGGGCCATAAGAAATGTAATACAAATACAATATACATTTATTAAGTACCTTGTGTAAGATTTATTCTAAGATAGAATGTTATTCTGAGGTAATAAGTAACAATAATAATAGAGATTTATATAGGACCGCATAATTGGCAACATACTTTACATAGATCATCTCATTTATTCTTCACAACGACCCTGGAGGATAGATGCTTGCTATTATTATCACCACTTTACAGATGAGAAAACTGAGGCTGAGAGAGGGTAAATAACTTGCCCAGTTCACATAGCTAAAATGTATCTGAGGCAGGATTTGTTGAACCCAGGTCCAAATTCAACACTGTAGCCACTGAAGGAGACATACTATTTAGATAAGATTCTGCAATAGGCATAAGTGCCTTACATAATTTTGAAACAATTTACTCCCTGAGGTCAGATAAACAAAGAGAATAATTACTGTTGGTGGTGAGAAAAGGTTGGGAATGACTTTGTAGATGGTGTGCAATTTGAGTTGGGATTGTTACGAGTCCTAGGAATTCACTGGCAAAGAGGGGGAGGGAATCCATTTCAGGATCAGTCAAGAACAAGGCATGGAGATGGGAAGTGCAGGGGAAAGAGGGTAATCCAGGTGGTTTGGAACGTAGAGTCATTACAGGGAATTAATATGAAATAACTCTCAAAAACAGGATGGCACCAAGGAAGAGAACCTTGAATGAATTCTAGGCAGAAGAATGTAAACTTTAGACTTTAGGCAATGGGGAGCCCCTCAAAAGTTTTGAGCAGATGAGAGATATAACCAGATCCATACATAAGAAATATTGCCCCCACCCTCCTCCCCATAATGGGATGAGGATGGATTTGAAGAGAGGAATAGGTGTAGGAAAATAAATGAAAAAGCATCTATTAAGTGTCTACTATGCACCAAGCACTCTTCTCAGCTCTGGGAATAAAAATAGAAAAAAGTAAGAAAGTCTTTACTCTCAAGGAGCTCAAATTCTAGTGGGGTGGGGGTGGGGGTAGGGAACAATACATAAAAGAAACTTCATCTTCAAGACAGATGGAAAAGACCCCAAATCCTATGCTTTTAGTGATGGGGCCACTGGACCCAGAGGTCCTCAGCTTACATAAGTAGGTCAGAAGAAGTGCTGAGGATTGCAAGACATCAAGGCAGCACAGATGGTAGGGCCCAGAGGGTCTTAGGAGTCAGTGGTAGGACAGATGGTAAGGCTTGGAGGTCCTTCATTTCACAAGAAGGAATAGAATTGTTGACTCTCATCTCATCTCAGTTATGTGAGCAGTCAAGCAGCCTAATGATACGAGAGGTAAGAGTGGGGATTCCTGCCAGGTTACTCAGGATGGTTTCTACGCAGCTAGAGGATGAAGGATTAGGGAATAGGTCAATAGAAAAAGAGACGATAACAGGGCTACTGTAATAGTCTGGTAGTGGTTAATGAAGGCCATACTAGATGGGTGGGTAGTGAGAATAGAGAGGAGAAGGATAAAGGGTATAGCAGAAGCTGAATTAGCAGCTGGATATGGAAAATGAAAGAGGACAGAGAATCAAAGATAATTCCAAGGTTACAACATAGAGGACTGAGTGAATAGTGAGTGATGCAGTAGAAAGAAAGATAGGAATTGAGAGAAACAGTATCAAGGGCAAGACAATGAAACCTATTTGGGATGTTTTGATTTTATGATCACAATGAAACATACAGCAGACGTCCTATAGGTAGGGAGAAATGCATATCTAAAACTCAGAAAGAAGTCAGGATGGGAAATGCAGATTTGAAAGTCATTTGCTTAAAAGAGGTAGTAAATAAAATTGTTAAGTAAGGGAAAGAAGAGGGGAGGACTAAGGAAATTGAGAAACATGTATGCAGGGGTCAGGAAAAGGATAAAGAACCAGGGAATTCAGAAGAGGAGTGGTTAGTGAAGTAGGAAGAGAGCTAGGCAAACAATAAAGAAAAGCATAGTCACTATTGAAGGTGGTGGCCAATAGTGCTAAAAGGTCAAGAAGGATGGTAATTGGACAAGACAATCTGGCAGTTCAGGGGATCTTTGAGAAGCAATCTGAGTAGAGTAGACAGGGTAGAAGACTGATTAGAGGGAGTTGAGGAGAAAGTGAATAGAGAGTAAGAGGAGGCATAGAATATAAAAATCATTTTTCTAAAATTTTATCCATGCAGGTGAATGTATAGATGGAATAATAACTGAATGGGATAAAACTCCTATTGGGAAATTCTCCAAATGTTTTTTATGTACCTAAGGATTTTTATAAAGTATTTACAAGAGTGTTTTAAAGATCTATCCTTAGGGTAAAGCTAGGTAAGTGGAATTGCATTCCATAATTGTATCTGTTTATTCAAAAGAGAAGGAAAACAACTACATTTAATTGCACTGAATATTCATCCCAGCATTGCTCTAAGGACTTCTCACAATTTAACAGAATTGCCCCATAATCATTTCAGACACTGTTCAGTCTTACCACAAATTCTGTTTTGTCCTTACAATGTAAGAGAGTGAGGGGGAAAGAAAGTGGGACATTCTGGGGAATTCAAGGCTTTGAGTCTGTCTTCTCTCCAACTTTGTCAGAATTTAGCCTAGTATGAGAAATAAAATAATAAAAATAACAGAGATAGAAATTCAATATTGAAACAAGTGACAGTTTACATTTACAGTGTTGTTAGAGCCATATTTGAAATGAAGAAAACAGATTAACCTCACAGAATATGGTCCCATTAGAAAAAAAGTCTCTTGGTTATCACTCTAACTGGGAGATTTATTTTTTTGTTGCATGAATAATAACGAAATGTTTCTTATTTCTTCACAGTCTGTCAAATGAGAATCTCTTGAGCTGTGGTATTTGAAAACACTCTTTTTAGAACTCGTTCATATCCAATGCAGTTTCATCTTTGTGTTTTCACAAAGAAATTGCTGGTCCTGTGGCTGTTTGCTAAAAGGAATGATCTTTGATTACTCATTTGTAAGATCATTACTTGTTGCATAGAGAGTAACAGAAATCTCCATCATTATTTCAGGCCTTTGGGGATCCCAAAATACATTCTATAGTTGACGGGGGTATTGGGAATTAAGGGCAAGTAAAAAGATGGAGAGGGTAGGAGGCTCAGAAGATATCCAATTCTTTCCCATCAATCTCCACCTCAGTGTCACTTCTCAGGTTACATCTAGGGAGACTATGACTCATGTGGCAAATAGCTCATGAAAATATTGTCAGGATTTACATATTTCATCTCATTCATAAATGATTCTCTCTAGAGATGAGATGAATTAGAGAAATCTCCAAATCTATATAGTGCTCAATAGCCAAACAGTAGATAGATGCTGTGTAAACTGATTTTTGTAACAAAAGTTATAATTTATATAGTGTTTTAGGGTTTTTAAAGTGTTTTACACATGATATCTCAGTTGGTCTAAAGCAAAACCCTTTGAAGTAAATACTAGAGACATTATAATCCACATTTGATAGAAGAAACTGAGGCTCAGAGAATTTAAGTGACTTTCCTATGGTTATGCCAGTAGTAAGTTAGAGTCAGCATTTGAACCCAAGATTCTCATGACTTCAAGTCCACCATTCTATCTACTACCACATGTTAAAAACATAAAATATCATCTCCACCACCACCACCAAACTTTATAATAGCTAGCATTTATATAACTCCTACTATGTGCTAGGTACATGCTAAGTGCTTTACAGAAATTTCATTTGATCCTCAAAACAACACTGAGAGATAGATACTATTATTATTCCCATTTTGCAACAAGGAAACTTAGGCAAACCAAGATTAAATCACTTGCTCAGAGTCATACAGCCAGTAAGTGTCTGAGAGTGGATCTAAATGCAGGGCTTCCTGACTCTAGTCCCAATGCTTTGTGTACCATGACACCCCACCCCCCCAGCTGTCTTATGCTTATCCAACACATATGGAAAAAACAAAAGGGGACTCAAATCATGCCAGATGAAGAGCCCTTAAAAGGACTACAAATGCTTGGTCTGAATTAGAGAAGACAGGGAACTGTATTGTGGGGAGGAGGGTGCATTGTAGTTGTCTTCAAATACTCCAATTGAGATCAATGCATAGATGTTACGAGGAGGTAGATTTCAACTTAATATAAAGAAATCTTTCCCCTAAATTAGAGCTGTAAAAGAGTGGAATGGGCTGCCTCATGAGGTGACAAGTTCCCCATCATTAGAAGTATATAAACAGGTTAAAACCGATTTTAGGGGGGTGACTATTTGTGCAGGGAGTTGAACTGAGTGACCATTTCCAGCTGTAAGATTTTATGATTGCAATACCTATCCTTTGTTTACCTTTCCCAGGATCAGTAAAAAGCATCTGTGTGTGTTCTCTTTCTTTAGATTTCATGTACTCTGATTTTTACTGTAAGAAATAAGAAAAAAAAAACAACTTCACCTATATGGTAGGAAAATAGTGTCTCATCATACTTTATTATTTTCCTCTTACACACAATCTTTATTTTGAAAAATTGCCATCAAAGCCTTTAGGTAGTCCTACTTACTGCCTTGTGAGAGCTTCTCATGCATAAGAAAAACTTATTTGGATGGCCTAGTAAGGAAGCTGGCTTGGACTGCACTGAGCTGCATTGTTTCTAAACGAAAAATCGAAATCTAAATATTTTCTGTAACGCATTCAGACTTTAATCAAGTTTCTAATAGGACTTTGAGTCTAGAAGTTGATTTTTAATCTTCCATGTAATGAGACAATTAGTATAGAGAAAGAAGAACATCAATTTTGCTTGCCTACAATAATAGTGTTAGTATCCTAGTCTTCATCCATTTTGGTTAATGATTTTTCAGGAAAATATGTTTTAAATTAAAGATCAATAAATAGACATAGAAAATGGTGCTAAGGGAAATTTTTACATCATCTGGAGTATGTTGGACAAAGCAAAAGAGAACAAATCCATTAGCATATTTGTGTACATTAATGAAGGTGTTTAAAAGATTAATGTGATAGGGAAAAGTAATAAGGAAAACAGGGAGGTAATGGATAAATTACCTATATCTTAAAAGAGTGCTTCCAAGAATGCCCCATGTCTTACCCTTCCTTATTGCTTCATTGTTTGCTATCAATTTTCAGGGAACAAAAATTCTGGCAAAAATCTATGAGCTAATGTTGTCTATGAAAAATGCTGAGAAATACTCACAAGGTCAGTTAAGATTATTTCCCCTTTTCTGCCTAACAAAGTTACTCCAGGAGTACCATCTGAACTACAATTCAGAGCAATTAAAACAGCAGGTTACATATGGACCACAATGGCTTCAACAAATCCAGTCAAAACTGGGCTACCCCATAGTACACTTGGGGTGGAGGAATATTTATTATTTCCCTTAGGCACTTCTGGTCCTTGTCAGGTGAGGCTCTTTGAGTCTGTCCTTAGAAGAAATTAGACCAATAAGAAGTCTTTGTCCCATGCACTTTGGGGAAAGGATCCCTCAGGGATTTGAGCAGTGGAAGCTTTTCTTGAAACAGGAAATATGCCACCCCTCTTTCCTCTTTCTGAAGTCAAACTTATCATGGCAAAATCTCCCACAGAATTTAGAAAGAAACTTCTTCAGATATTTATGTGAAAGCTTTTAAAGAGATTTCTTTTGAAGTGCATGTTTATTTGTAGAGCATTTTTAGGTTGACTGAAAGAAATCACTTTCCTCTTAAACAACTTTAGCTAATGTGCTCTCACTGCAAGAACTGCCAAGAAAACGAGTAGTAGCAAAATGTTAGAAAAAAGGGGGGAAGTCCAAAATGGTTTCAAAACAATATTTCCTTTTCTATATGAGTCTGATGAAATTGCATCTGGGTAGAGTATTAGTGATATTCTATAGCTCTAATGAGTTCATGCTACAGGAGGATTGGTTGAAGGAAATGGGGATAGTTACGTGGGGAAACACTGAAGAGGACAAGATAACTGTCTTTCAATATTTGAAGAATTATTATGGGTAAGTCGAAGTCAAAGCCAGCAAGCATTTATTAAGTGCCTACTATGTGCCAGACACTATGCTAAGTGCTGGATACAAAGAAAGGTAAAAAAAGAGTTTCATCTTTGAAGTGTGAACTCCCACACTCAAGGAATTTGTGATCTAATCCAGGAGACGATACATAAAAAGAAAGTAAAAAAAGGAGTGAGGAAGTCTCAGCTACCTGGAGCAGGGACATAATGAAATTCTGTAGCTGTAGTGGAAAATGATCTGAGAAATTTCAGGAAAACTTGGAAAGACTTACATGAACTGATGCTAAGTAAAGTGAGCAGAACCTAGACAACGTTCTACACAGTAACAGCAACATTGTACAATGATCAACTTTTATAGACTTGGCTCTTCTCAGCAATACAATGATCTAAGACAATTCTAAAAGGCTCATGATAGAAAATGTTATCCACATCCAGAGCAAGAACTATGGAGTCTGAATGCAGATTGAAGCATACTATTTTCATCTTTTGTTGTTTTCTTTCTCTGGTTTTTTGTTTTTCCATTTTGTTCTGATTCTTCTTTCGCAATATGACTACTGTGGAAATGTGTTTAATATGATTGTAGAAGTAGAACCTATATCAGATTGCTTGCTGTCTTGGAGAGGGGGGCAGGAAGGAAGAAGGGAAGGAGAAAAAAGTTTGGAACTCAAAATCTTGTAAAAGTGAATGTTGAAAACTTTCTTTACATGTAATTAGAAAAAATAAAATATTATTTAGAAAAAGAAAAAAGAAGAAGAAAATGACCTGAGAATTAATGAGTTTACAGAGCTCAAATCATCTTTCAGAATGTGTTTCTGGAGATCATGAAATGAAGAGGAAAACCCATTTGAGGGGGAAATGATGAAATGAATTCACTGAGTGCCCTCCTTAAAGGTGGATGATTAGGGAGCAGCTCTCCAATGTACAAAGTCCACTCTTTCCTATGGTGGGAGGGAGGAGCGGTTGGGGCAGAGCATGCCAATTTCAGAGATGGTTTCATTTTTTAGAATGATGAGCTTCTGGAGATCAAGAAATCCAAGAGATCAGCTAAGTGGGAAATAATGAGCTGAATTAGGTGAGAGAAATGACATATGTTTTGATTCGTCTCAGAGGGTAGAAGTAGGTAGAATTTGTGAAAAGACAGATTTAGGTTTACTGTAAGGGAAAAAAAAAACCCTCAGAAAGGAGTGAGCTCCCCATTAGATGAAGTTTACCAGCAAAGGAGAAATAAGCATTTTTTCCCAGTAGAATGTAGAGATTTTTGTTTAGGTTTGAGTTGGACTGAATATCCTCTTATGTTTGTTACCAATCTGGCATTCTGTTCAATCTTACAGCATTGTTTTTATGCTGTGCTAGTATTTCCAAAGTTCCTCTTCATTCCCAGTAGGAAGGAAACACTTTTCAGAATTGTCAACAGGCACCCAAATTGGAGACTTTATTCTGTACTGAAACACTACCTTACAAAAAACAATCTGTTGGTTATCACCAGGGTTCATTAAAAAACCAAACAAACACCAACAATACCCTTTTCTAATGTGGAGTCCTGCATAGCATAATATCTGTTAGAGTTCAACTACAGTTTTGTTAAAAACCCATAAGAAATCCCATCAGGCTTCCTGTAATTTGCACATAGATATTCCACTTAAAATGTTTATCAGTTAGTATTTATTGTGTGCCCATGGGGTGTCTAGCACTGTTCAAACCTCTTTTGGAATATTCCCTGTATTTTGCTCCTAGTGAGTTTTAGGACTTGTACGAATTCCAAAAGGCTTAGCATTGAGATTGGTTATGAATGTCAATTTCATGGAAAATTCATAGCTCTAGGGAGTTGGCATGGGATTGGCTTATTCCACTGTTGAAATTTAAATCTCCTTTGGATTCAGCTGCTCACCTGCAGCCTCGGGCCTCAGACATTTTCTGAGTGAGAGACTATGGCTTTTGGCTGCCCCTCCATCAACTGTAGCACCTCATCCCTATTACTTGTGAATCTCCCTTTAGCATTTGGCCTCCCTTTCACTGTTTGTCAGGTCAAATGAAAGTTTTGATCTTAATGAAATTATTTAAGACTCCCAATGGGATGATTTAAACTAGTATACTCACTCACAGGCTCTTAGCATGCTATATACAGGGCAATCTTGTAGATCTAGTCTAGTTGCATAATTTTATGTAAGAGGAAACTGAGGTTCAGAGACAAAAAGTGACTTGTCCAAGATTTGATGGTTTTCAAGTGGTACCTTTCAGTTATTAGCTGTAGTGTGTCAGCTAGGTGATGGATCTAGTCAATCTATTGATAATTCACTCTTCTCACACAGAGTCACTTACCCTGGGTAAGAGTCTTTGCATTGCCTCACAATATCATCGACACCCTCTCTATCAGAGGGAAAAAGCTATTCAGTCAATTTTTATTTATTCATATTCTCACTTATCTACATGTGTACATTAGCATTTAGTTTTGTAAATATTGTGTTGTTTATATGCAGTTATGATCATGGTTTTCTTTTTTTTATGGGGGAAAAGGGTTTCATGGAGCTTTGATTTCATCGATGTGTATGATACCTTACGTGGAGAATTCCTCAATTCATATATTTCGTCTGTAACTTCTTTTTTTTTTTTTT
>CM053622.1:333367980-333387725 GCA_028646595.1 Phalanger gymnotis
GCCCCACCTCCGGTGCCCCAGGGGCAAGTGGCCGGAACCGCAAACTCAGTCACACAGCTTTTCCCACTAACCTTCTCTGCTGTCTTTGCTCTTTGTGGGTTGAGAGGTCTGGTACATGCCACAGCTGGGTATTTCGGGATGCCAGGGCACTTTCCGCTCGTCTACTGGTCTGGTAGGTCCGCATCTGGTCTGTTCGCGCCATGCGCGCTGCGCTCAGCTCCGCTCCCCTCGGCTGGGGGCTGGGAGCTCCGTGTGGGAACCGACCTTACCCAGAGACCATCCAGGCTGTCCTGCGGTGGAGCCCTGCTTCCCTCTGCCACTTTGTGGGTTCTGCAGCCATAAAATTGGTTCAGAGCCATTGTTTTGTAGGTTTTTGGAGGAACTTGGTGGGGAGCTCACGCCAGTCACTGCTTCCCGGCCGCCATCTTGGCTCCGCCCCCCTTCCCGGCCACCTCAGGATCTCTTTCAAGAAGTGATCAGTGGATTTTTTCAATTTCTATTTTATCCTCTTGTTCTAGAATGTCAGGGCAGTTTTCTTTGATAATTTCCCTTGATAGATGATGTCTAGGGTCTTTTTTTTAATCATGGCTTTCAGGTAGTCTCATAATTTTTACCTATCTCTCCTGCATCTATTTTCAGATCAGTTGTTTTTCTGATGATGTATTTTATATTTTATTCTATTTTTTCATTCTTTTGGTTTTATTGTTACTTGATTTCTCATAAAGTCATTAGCTTCCATTTGCTCAATTCTAATTTTTAAGGAATATTGTCTTCATTGAACTTTTGTGCTTCATTTTCTATCTGGCCAATTCTACTTTTTAAAGCATTTTTGTCTTCAGTGAATTTTTGTGCCTCTTTTTCCATTTGGGCAATTCTGCTTTTTAAGACATTTTTTTCTCCTCATTGGCTTTTAAAAAAATCTCTTTTGCTATTTAGCCACCGTTAGGGTGTTATTTTTTTCAGTATTTTTTGTGTCTCCTTTGCTAAGCTGTTGACTCACTTTTCATGATTTTCTTACGTTATTCTTATTTCTCTTCCCCAATTTTCCTCTATCTCTCTTATTTGATATTCAAAATCCTTTTCGAGCTATTCCATGTCCTGAAACCAATTCATATTTTTCTTGGAGGCTTTGCATCTATGAGCTTTGACTTTGTTATCTTCTTCTGAGTGTGTGTTTTGATCTTCCTTGCCACCATATCAACTTTCTATGGTTAGAATTTATTTTTTTCTGTCGTTTATCATTTTCCCAACCTATTACTTGACTTTTAGCTTTTTGTTAAAGTGGGATGCTGTTTCCCAAGTAGAGTGGGCACTATCCCAAGATTTAGTGGTTTTGTGTGGCTATTTTCAGAGATACTTCTCTGTCCTGTAAGTTTTCAGTTTTTGCAAGGTGATATGATCTAAGGAGAAGTGTTTACTCCTCTCCTGGTCTGTGCTCTGGTCTGTCAGTAACCACAAGCACTCTTTTCTGGCCTAGAACTGTGAGGAGGGTCCCCACTCCACTGTGGCCCCAAGCTCTGCTGTGCTAGTGCTCCTCCTCACCCTGGGACTGCCACCTAGGACTGTCACCCAGATTGGATAATGGGCAAAGCAACAGAGTCCTGCTCCAGTGTTAGCAAAGTGCTGCAATCTCCTTCTGACCACTTGTTCATCTCCCTTACTGTCTGTGAACCGAGAGCTCTGGAAGCAGCTGATGATGATTCCATGGCTCCCAAGACCTGCTTCTGGTTCGCTGCAGCCTGCACTGTGCTTCACTCCCACCCAGGTGCAACATATCTTTCCTGCTGAACTTCTAAGTTGTGTTTGGCATCTGTGGGCTGAGAGGTCTGGAAACTATCACTGCTGCCACTGATTCAGTTGCCCTGTGGCCTGTTTCTGGCTTTCTGGGGCCCAGTATGCATGGCCCTGCCCTGCACTGCACTGTGCTCCTCTCTCACCCTGGTGCAACAGACCTCTCCTGCCTTCTTTCTGAGCTGTCTTTGGCTGGAACATTGTTTCATTCCTCTTTGTCTGGGTTCTGCTGACTTGGAATTCATTTTGAATAATTATTTAGAGGCCTTTTGAGGGGCTTGGAGGATGGCTCAGGTTAGTCCCTGACTTTACTCTGCCATTTGGCTCTGTCTCCTCTTTGTTGCAGTCTAATAAATTTAATCTGTCTAGCTTCAGTTAAATATTTTAGCTTGTCTAGACCTTTTTGGATTTTGACTCTACCTTTCAATAATTATCTATCTCCCTGAATTTTGTGCCATCTGAAAATTTGATAAGTATGTCATCCAAGTCTTTAACTAAGTCATTGATAAAAATGTTAAGCTGAATAGTGCCAAACAGATTCTCAGGGCACTTCACTTGAGACTATCTTGCAAGTCCGTGTTGGATCATCAATGACTTCTTTTGATCTAGCTGTTTAACCAATTCAGAGTCCCACTTTTTCAGGCCCATGCCATTTCATCTTAATCATATAAGTTATGTGAGAGATTTTGTCAAATGTTTTGCTCGAATCCAGGTAAAATCAAGCTTCTTGAAGTACTGTTTAATAATCCTGTTAAAAAATTAGATTAATAAAGACTTGTGCTTGAGGATACACTGCCTCTTTTCATCACCATTTCCTTCTTTGATTGGTTAGTAATTTCAATTGTCTTTCCTAGAAGTTTGTCAAGAATTGAAGTCAAGCTCAACAGCTTATAATTTCCAGATTCTTTTCTCTTTCTTTTTTTTTTGAAAATTTAATTCTGTAGAATATAGTTGCCTATCAGATAAGCAAATGAATTAGCTACCATGTCTCCTCAAACCATACTCATGATTCATAAGGCAGAGTTTTCCTATAGATAGTGTGATCTATATCTAGAGATAGTTAATCATAGCTGGTTGTGATTAATTGCAATTTTTCAAGGCTAGTACATTTCTTTTGTACTCATGATATAAGATCATGTGTTTCTGAGAAAAGCAGAAATGTGTTTTTTTTTTCATCTAAGTAAACAGAAAATAGAAAATAATTAATCATCCCCACTTCATATTAATGGAGTTTTATTTCTTGGTGACTAATACTGTGGATACATTTGCAAATACATTTAAGTTGGGCTTGGGAGATCTAGTTTATGTAACAAACGTTAGCTACGTATATTTTTGCTGACAAGAAAATTGGATGATAATCAAGAAAAAGGATAAAATTGGTAGAAAAAGAAGAGCAAACAAATTTCTTATTAGACATTTTTTTAAAAAAGCATATCTGTTATTTCATTGGTATTGGAGACTTCAAGTGAAGAAACTCATTTACAATGTCAAACAGCACCTGAGAGTCAGAAAACTGACTGAGGAACTGAAAGGTTAACTGATTTGTCTAGGATCAGTCAACCATTTCAGAAGAGGATTTGAACCCAAGTCTTTCCAACTGGCTCTCTGTTATGCTAAAGCTGTCTCACAGTTGTTTAAAAGACATATAAGATGAAATATGGTATATATTATTGAGGCAGTATATGTATTAGCCTTATGTTGGCCTCCTAAAACCTTTACCAACAGCTCCTGAACTATTTTGGCAATCTCAATATGCCAATCTTAAGTGGCAGTATTTACTACTCCTCTACATAGATGCCCCATTAAAGTTAAGTGAATGGACTTGCCATACCAAACATCCATTTCTTAGGGATTGTCTATATTTCTGGACCCTCCATTCCTCCAGGGGATCTTCATTCTCTTTTCTCTTCTCCTTTCCATTAATTACTGCTTCTCACTTTCTTCTCACTTTCAAAGCTCAGTTCAAATCCCATCTTCTGGAATCTTTCCATAATTAACTTCATCTAAATGATCGTTTCTCTCCCCTTTAGTTTGACCATAGTCATAATGGCAAGGCATTTTTTTCTTTATGGAGTCAAGAAAGCAGCAGATATACTACCAACGGCCTTGACAACGACTCCTGGCTCCTTCATACTCTGAGACTACTTATAGACATCATGTAAAAGAGAAATAGTAGCTCTAGGTCAGTATTCAGGGTGGTCCATTATGTTATTATTATAGAGCTATTTGTTCTGTAAGGATGTGGAAGAAAAAAATCACCTTCTTGTGAAAGATCAGTGCAAATATGGGAAGTCTAGGTGACTTTCTTTGTATTTTTGTGTCTGTATTCCTTTGTGCTGTGTATGTAGCTGGGGAAGTCCTATGGACCTTGCTTTGTGTTCATCTGCTCTTGATCTTGGGCCAAGAGATCACAGAAGGCCTAGGTAGTTAAGATTTTACGTTAGTCAGTTTTTCATTCTTGGCAAACACCTTGAGCCTTTTTCTGTCCTCTCACATGCTTACTTAAGAATTTTGAAGATCTTCACATTTTAGTATCTGTTTTTCTAGAATTCTTGCATGGCTTGTATCCTCACTCACAAATAGAAAGGACGGCCCCCAGGAGAGCACACATCTAGGCCAATGTCTTTGATGCCTCCTTAGGTAGTTCCTGGTTAATCGTGTGCAATGGATAAAGTGTTGGCTCTAGAATCAAAATGACCTGAATTCAGATCTGGCTTCAGACACTTACTTAATATTTGACCCTAGGAGAGTCACCTAACCCTATTTGCCCCAGTTCCTCCCCTATAAAATGAGCTGGAGAAAGAAATGGTAACCACTCTAGTATCTTTGCCAAAAAAAAACCCAAATGGGGTCACGGAAAGTCATACAGGACTGAAGTAACTAAACAACCACAACAATTGTAGGCAAAAATCAGAGTGATTGCATTACCAAAAAATACTCCTTAGAAGCCCCAAAGTCCTTAGTTGTAATAGCAATAACTAACATTTACATAGCACTTTAAGGTTTACAGAAATATATATATATGTATGCATATATATAATCATACATATATATATATATACATACACATATACACACACATATATATCTATGTGCATAGATATATATATGTGTATATATACACACATACATACACATGTATAATTTGAACCTCAGGATATTGTAAAGTTTGTCCTATTATTGCTCTCATTTTACAGATGAGGAAACTGAGGTTGAGTGAAGTTAAGTGGCTTGACTAGGTGGTAAGTATCTCAAGCAAGATCTGAGCCCAGCTCTTCCTTATTCAATGCCCAGAATTCTACTCATCTCACTATCTAGCTGCTTCTAGTTGCATAGGTAGATATGTATGTAGATACTGCTCTCTTTGCAACATTTTTATTATGTTCACTTGTTTGATATTTGCTTTGCAATAATGTTTTGCATTTTAAAGCACATGTGTTATGATGTTCTATGACAAAAAGAGGACACATCTTTTGAATTTAACAAGGGTGAGGAGTGATTTAGGCCTCTAAGCTTTCACCCAGATTTTCTCATGGCCTTATCACCTTCTACAATTATTTCTTCTATTGCACATAAGTTTTAATTATCTCCCTTCACCATTTTGCTCTTTCTCCAACCACTAGTACGTTTTCTTCTGTCAAAACCACCAGGGCTGGCTGGTTTCAGTGATGTTATCATGTCATGAGAATAGGTCTAACTTGATCTGTGTTAAGCAGAAATTCCATGCGGAGCTTATGACAGCTGGGTTTATAACCTTTCTTCTACTCTGGCTGGCTTTGTCTTGCTGGTTCTCACTCTATCTTCCCATAGGTTCCTCCTTCTTCCTTTGTAGGGATGAATGAGATCAATTCTCTCTCAGTGTTGGAGATGGTCAGACTGAATAACTACTGAAAGGAGACAGGTTAGAAACCACCACAGCAACATTCAAAATAGAGGCTTTGGGTGCAATCAAGCTGTTTTGGTGTTTGGCTAAGCACAGATGGGGAAGTGGGTGTGAGTTTGGTGCACAGTCTTCTGTTGTTATTTCATTGTGTGAAGGTGTTGCCAATCTGTTTCTTCATATTATAATTGTAGTGATTATTTTTTGCAAATTTCTTGTTGTCTTACCCCAAAAAGCCAATTTATCACTATCTTGTTCTTTCTAGCTAAACAATATCTTTCTTGTGCATACTCTTCTCACTTGCACAAAACTAACACCTTAGTTCAGGCTCATTTTCACTTGGATTTTTGCATTAGCTTTCTAATTCGTCTTCTGACTCAAGTCTCTCCTTTTCTAACCCATTCTCCAGACAATTTCCAAGTGATTTTCCTAAAGTGTAGGTCCAATCATATCATCTTCATATTCATTAAATTCCAGTGATTCCTTATTACCTCAAAGATAAATCTAAAAGCCTTTATTTCGTATTTAAAGTACTTTAAAGTCTCTCTCCATCCTAGATATCACATCTTCTTACACTTCCCTTCCCTCCATGTACTCTATAGTTGGGCTGGAGTAGTCAGTTAATCAGCAAGTCTTTATTAAGCACCTACTACATGACTTCACCTATTATTTTAGGTTCTGGGAATACAAGTACGAAGAACTAAATAATCCCCACTCGCAAGAAATGGAAGGGGGAAAACTATGTTAAAAAAGTCCATGCAACACAAGTATTAAGTTAATAGATATGAATATATCAGAACAGTTAATTACAAGGTAGTTTGGGAGGAAGGGTACTAGCAATTGGGGAAATCAAGAAGGGCTTCATGAAGAAGATAGTACTTCAATGGCAGCTTAAAGGAAAAAAAATGACTCTAAAGAAGAGATGAGGATGGAGTACGTTCCAGGCATGCGGGATGGACAGTGTAAAGGCATGGATATAGGAAATGGAGAGTCATGTGTGAAGAATAGAAAGGTGTAATTAGAGAGATATCACCCATACCTGGAATTCTCTTTCCCCTCACCTATGCCACTTTGAAACCTTACCTTCTTTAAAGACACAGTTCAATTGCTCCCTTCTGCAGGAGGACTTTCCTGTTTTTCCCAACTACTAGTCTCTTCTTAAATAAGATTACCTTCTATTTATTCTGTATATATCTTGAATACAATTATTTGAAAAAAAAATGTCCTCCTTTAGAATGTAATGTCCTTGGGCAGGAAGTATTTTTGCCTTTTGTCTTTGCAGAACTTAGCATAGTGTCTGGCACATGGTGAATCTTAACAAATGCTTAGGAATTGATTGAGGCAGTAGAGGAGGGAGCCTGAGTTGTACATAAACACTTTGCCATCTTGCTTGAATATGTTCCCAATGAAGATTCAGAAAGTAGTGAAAGGAGAAAGCTGTGGTGCCAAAGGTAAAAAATCCCTTAAACTAGTTCCAGACAGAGGAACTCTAGGTAACCAAAGGAAACTGACTAAGATCAGTGAGAATAAGTATCTAGATTATGGGAATAGTAGCATAAAATAATAGAATAATAATAGAATAGAACAGAATAATGGAAATTGGAGTTAGAAGTGTCCTTAGAAATCTTCAAGTTCAGTCTGTCAGACTCAGGATTCCTGCAGGTCAGTATATTGACTCAGAAAACCACAAATTGACATTCTCTATGTTTCTTATATGTTTATTGCATTTTTCACATTCATAATTTATTTTTTACATTTTCCAATTCTATTTTAATCTGGTTTAGGGGGAATTTGAGAGTGTTGCTGGCCACACACAGCCCCAGCCAGGAGACTGACACCTTTGCTATAATTACACATTTTAATTTTACAAGTGTGGAAACTAAAAGACAGAGGAGCACAGATAGTGTACACCAGAGACAGAATTTGAACTCACATTCAATGCTTTTGCTGAATTTTTTCCTCTCTTGTCTGTTAACAACTTAAAGACATTATATCTAGTACAATGCTTTTTGCTCAGCAGTGGCTGTTACCCAACTGTGTATATATATGAAGTGTGCTATAAAGGTAGTGTCAGAATTCTTAGACTCATTCATCACATCAGCTAAAAAACACAGATAATTTTAAATCAAATTACAAGTCCAGGCACATGAGAAAATATATATTTTTAAAAGATTTTATACATATTTAATTTATTTGAAGACTCCTATTTTATCCTAGATGAAATAAAAAAAGAAAAAAAAAAAACTAACGCACACACACAAACCTGGCTTTTCATCAAATTAAGTCCCAAACAGAGAAGGGCCCTGTGTCTCCTGATCTATATTCTTCTCCTTGTAACTATTCCAGGGCTGAGGTGTGGATCAAATACCCCTTGAGTCCACTTTAGATTGAAGTTATTGCAGGGTTTGCCAATAGCTTGGTATTTTTCTTGCTACTTGACCAGTGGTTCCACTACTTACCTAGTCTTTGATATTCTGATTCCTTGAGTTCTCTTTGCCTCTTCCCTCTTTCTCACCTCCTAAATCCAATCAGTTACTATGTCCCCAGGATTCTACCTCCATGTTTCTTATAACTGTCCTCTATCTTACCAAGTAGGATTATTTTTATAGCCTCTTAATAATCCAGTAACCTCCACACTCCCTTTCTTCCAATCAATATATATATGTATATATATGCATATATGTATGTGTGTGTATGTGTATAAATGTGTGTGTATGTATATATATATATATGTATATATTTAAACATCTATTTGCAAGGGATACAAAAGCAGAAATGTAACAGTTTCTGCCTTCAAGAAGCTTGTAGTCGTTTGGTCAAATATAATACCTACTCAGGTTAACATGCCATATTTGTATATGAAATTGTATTGGTATTTAAGGTGGGACTTTTTTTTACTATTTTCCCTTTTGGAGTCATGAAGTCATCAAGTGCCTTTGTTTCTTTGATTAAATCCAGGGATCTTTGATGACCTGCTTAAGAAAGCCTAGTTCACATAGATTTGAGTCATGTGGTTGTGATGCCTTTTGACCCTGAATAGGATATATAAACTCAGAGGTTAGTATTTTGTTGGGGGCTCTCGTTCACTGGAAGAGTGTTGTGTGATTTGACCTGATGAGACTCTGGGTAGCCATTGTTAAGGAGCCCCCTGACTTGGAAAAGCCAGATGTTGGTGCTTCCCTGGTAACTATGTACTGAGATGTGGGACAGAAAGCTAGAAGCCTGACTACTGGCTTGTGTAATTTGATCTGTTGGTATTTTCTGTTTGTAATTTCTGTTTGTATTTGCTCTGAAGTTCAAGGTGCTGGCTTTTCCCCCTGAACTAAGTGAACTACATATGCATATTTGATTAAAGTGAGATTGTTAACCCCTTAAAATTGCTTTCCTTAGAAAAGCAGATCAAAGAATCTGTGCTAGAAGCCCTCCTGTGTGCTGGTGTTATTGGTCACACCCCCACAGTAGCTGCTAGCAACATTGTTGTTACAGAAGTGAAGGGAACAAAGGAGAAGTCAGTCGAGGTGCTTAGGGAGAGACAACTTTTGAGCTAGAGGTTCAAAGAAAGAGCTACATAGATTAAGAGGCTCCTGAGCTGATCCCTTTAAGGAAAGCAAGGATTGTAAGAAAGAGAGATGAGAAGGGAGTACCTTCCTGATTTGTGGACAGCTTGTACAAAATGCATAGAGGCAAGTGGTTGTAGTGAGTTTAGAGACTAGCTAGCAATATATTTGGCTAAAAAATGAAACACAGTAATGTGAAATAATGATGAAAAGGTAGATTGAGAAAATCCTTAAATACTATGTGTAAGGACTTTTCCTGTTTGCCTAGAGCAACAGAGGGCCACTGAAATTTTTTGAGCAAGGGAATGACTTGGCCGCACCTATGATTTAGGAAATTATTTTGGCAGCTGGATGGAGAATGAATTAGAGAGAAGGACGTTATTAAAATAGTCTCAGGAAGTGATTATAAAGCTCTGAGCTAGAGTGGTGGCAAGATGAATGCAAAGAAGGATATAGATGGGAAATAGCTTATGCAAGTAGAGAAGATAGGATTTAACGACAGATCAGATGATGCAGTCAATGAAGAAAGAATAATCAAAGATGGCTCCAAAGTTTTGAAGCTGGGTGACTAGGAGGAAGTGTTGCCCCAACAGAAGTAGATCGTTTTGAAGGGGGGGGGGCAGGTTTAATAGCGAGTTGGATGCATTCAGTTTTGAAACATGTTGAATTTGAGGAGCCACTACATCCCTGAGACCTGTTCTTTACACCCTTGCCAGAGTAATCTTTCTTAGGTGCCAGGTTCATCATACCTTACCTCTGCTCACTAATCTTTGACAGTTTCCTGTTGTTAATGATTAAATTTGAACTACTTTGCTTGGCATTCAAGATCCTCCAGAATGTGGTGCCACCTCAACTTTCCAGCCATATCTCATATTGCTTTCCTTCATACACTTAATGCTTAGGTCAAATTGGAACACTTTTTGCCCTCTCTGACTGTGAAGTCAGGTGTCCAATCCTGGCTGTTCATTGCTCATGTAATCTTGGGCCGGTGATTTAACCTCTCTGAGCTTCAGTTTCCTCATTAGTAAAATGAGGGGGCTAGATTTGATTGACTGTGAGGTTCTTTCCAAATCTATGTCTATATTTCTGTCCTCCTACATAAAACATTTTCATGTTTGTTTAACGTTCTTTCATTTGTCTGGAATGTTTTCTTTTTCACCTATATTGATTAAAAAGGTTGGAAACCACTGCATATAGGCTAGATCCAACCACTACCTGTTTTTATATGATCTATGAGTTTTTAATGGGTTTTACATTTTGCAACAAAGTATTTAGCTCACAGACCATACAAAACAGGTGATAGACTGGACTCTTAGCTTCTTTGCTCACTGGCCATACAAAAACAGGTGGTGAGTCAGATTTGACCATAGGCCTTGAATTTCATTTCAAATGCCATCTCCTCCACAAAACCTTCCCCAATCTCTATATAGATGTGAGATCTCTTCTGTGCTGATTATGCCAGCTATAGGGTGGCAGACCCTCTGAGAGAATACTGGGATACCAAAGAAAGAATAGCAGTCCACACCATTCTGACTTATATGTGTAGATTTATTTGGGTTTATTAGATTAATTAGGGGAATTTACTCACAGAAGGCCAGTCCTGGCCAGCAACAGCACAACATGGTGGATCCCTGTACCCACCCTCAGACCAGGATAGCTATTGCATAGAAACAGAACAAAGAAGGCATAGTGGCAAGGATAGCCCAAGTTTATGTGTGCATTTTCCACTGGGATAGTTAGAGCTTCTTTTGCTGTTTACATTCATTCAAGGTAGCTTACATTCTCTGTGGAATCATAGTTCACTCTCTCACACTCTGGCTTCTGCTGTACCCTCCACCCCTTATGACCTGCTCATACATTCTATCCAATAATATTTTTGCAAAGTTCCCTGAGTTGTACCTGAGTGGTTTTGTTAACATGGAGGAAGCAGAGGAACCTACCAATAAACTACATTGGAGGCACAGTCCACAACAGCAATACAAGCATAAGCAGGGAAACAATATGACCAATAAGAGAATTACTACAGTTATTACAGTTTTCTTTCATCTCTACCCCAAGGGAAGCAATGAAAGAGTCAATGGCATTTGGAGATTAGCGAGAAAACTGAATTTCTGAACTAAATTCAGAGACAAAAAAACATGGTTTTGGCAATATTCCAACACATTGGTGATGATATAGAATAGAATCAATTACAAAATGGAATCAGAATTTTTTTTTGAATTTACTTCTTTTTTGTCAATGGAAGACATGTCACACTTTTCCCTGATTGTTTCATGTAGGAACAACAAGGTTGATTAATCCTAGTATAAGAATGTCTAAAACTATGAATTAGATTTTCAAAGTGTGTGGGTCAGAAGACCACTGACTCAAGTGAAAAAAAGAGGTTTCTCAAAGTAGGGAAAACAGAAACTTTATTTGATCGAGTCTCATGAGAGTTGGGTATCTCTCTCGCTACCAGGGCAGACTAGCAGTGATGAGAGAGGCAAGGATGGAAGGCAAGCATATACCCTTGTATGAACAATTCTAAGAAATCTCACCCCAGAGGCGAGACCCCCATCCCCATTGGCAGGGATAGGTGGCCTCACAATCTAACCAGGAATAAAGAAGTAAGTTTTTACCCAATACATGTACAGAAACTACAGAATTACCTTATAGGGGAACTCTAATGCTAAGATGGCAGTTTGCAAGTAGTCAAGGGGAGGGGGAAAGAGGAATACCATCTGGTTTCCCCGAAATCATATGATTTACAGGAAAATGAAACTTAGGCCTGGTGAGGCTTACTGCCTGAGTTATTCATAGGGAAGCTTTCACAATCTTGTATTCCACTCAAAAGGGAAGTTCACATGACACCAAGATATCTGAAAGAACTCAGTATACAAATGCGGTGAAATAAAAAGCCAAAGCAATAGCATAATGATCATTAACCTTAACTAACATCAAGTTTTCTTGGATTTTAGTAACCCACTCCCAATGGCCGTTTAATCATCAAATTTCATCTTGGATCTCAGACATGCAATGTAGTTACCTGGTCTCTGGAAACATCTCTTGTGGCAGCTCTGAAATGGACTTCTCTTTAGTAGATTTGCTTCTCTGGTTACAAGTTACCTGTGGGGATCTTTACATGTTCCTGCTAAAATCTTTTTCACAACAGATCTCAATATAAGTTAGCATAACCTCTCAAATTGTACTTATCAAATAACTAGTTCATGTGGTGAAAACTAGCTCAAATTGATCTTATTAACAATAGAACTATAAGAAGAACATCAAATTAGGAACCCATAGTTAACCTGAAACTCCAGAGATTTTAAGTCTTTATATATTCCATTAGAATAATTTATATTTGGCATATAAGATCATCTGATCTTGTTGCTCTCTCAAAATTTTTCCATTCCAATTAATTCTCTCTTTTTGGTTGATTTAATATTATTAAAGATCTAATCCTACATATGAAAATAGAGGTAAAAACACTCTTGGTAGGTAGAGGCTTTCCACCTCTACTTTTGATAGTTATACAAATGAATTTTATTTAACAGAGGCTAACTTTACTCCAATTGTAGCAAAAAGACCGGGGATGGGATATATAGATGCACTAAGTAATCAATTCCCAATAGTATATAGAAAACAGTACATATCAAATGGGCTGCCTGTAGTAAAACATGTTCAGTTGTTAACCATATACAAATGGAATAGATGTTACAAAACATTACTCTCCACTAAAATGATGATTACAATGAAATTCTGTTCTGTAAAACCAAGCAGAAAAGGTTTCTGACTTTAACAATGGGGAAAGAGTTAAGAAGATCCTACCTTCAGCCATGCCAAAGCCATCCTTTCATTCTTTTTTCCCAGATACAGACTTCCACCTTTCATAGCTCAGGATCACACTCTTTCTGAGTATCTTAAGGCATTTCTCTTGAATGGTAGATTACCGATTTAATGATCCACCAGACAACTATACTTGCATGCAAAATTCAGAATAACATCAGATTACAGTTCTAAGAGAATTTACCTCAAATAGGAAGTCTCATTAATTGCAGCTTAGGGCTAGACACAGTTATGTTTGCTCTCCCAGTGTTGTTAATAATCAAGAAAATTTACTTAGACTCACACACATACAGAAAATTTCATGTAACATCCTTCACTTGTTTTTCTTTTCTCCTTGAGCTTAAACATGCTGGTATAAAGATCAATCACTAGCAATCACTTCTGCATTATAAACAAACTTGCAAATTCCAAGTATCCCAGTGTCAATGGCCTTGTCCAAATAGATGGTTTAAAAGGAACATGGTAAGTTACACATAAGGGGATTCTACAAGGTCTTTACTTTATACCTTTTCCCACACAGTAATTACCAACTTTTCCTTTTTCCTCATAATTTTCCAAGTTCTTATCAAGTCTCATCACTCAGTAACGGACTTGACTGGCAGGATTTTTCCCAAGCTATTAGAGCTCCACTGTCTGGGAGCTCTCAGGAAGAACTGAGCTTGCTCCTCCTTCTCCCTTAATAACTTCCTTTTTTTTGTAGAGAGGAAGCAAGACGGTTCTTAAAATTCAAATTGAATATAATCTATTATAAAAATGGATAGGATTCTCATATAATTTATAACAAAATTTCTAATTTCAAGAAACTTATTTAAAAGTTATTTAAAAAATCGATCAGTACTTAGCTTGATTTTGTAAGACTCCCTCAGTATCTAACTAAATGTTCGAATCAAACTCAATTACTTTTTGGTTGTTTTCTGATTCATAAATCCTTTCTCCTTTCTCTGAATCAAGAAAGAGTCAATAATTGGCAAGCAGTTTTTAAGTGCTGGTTCTATTTCTTTTTCTGAAACTTCACTGGTATTTTCTCACCCAACTCTATTTTATAATTAGTGAGATGATTTTCTGGAGCTGAAAAAAAAGTCATTCTAGGGGTGCAGTATGGAAATGATCTTAACTCCCTTAAAACAAATTGCGAAGGGTGTTAACCCAAAACTTGCTAGAATATTTCAGCATTTATTAAAAAAATAAAACCACAATTTAGGGATTCACAGTAGGGAATTTACCGTTTAGTGTCAAACTCGATTTTTAATTAGCTTATGATATAAAAAGATTATTCGGTCTGAGGGAAAAGTTTTTATTCTTATCTGTCCTTCTTGCCATACTCCCAAACCTGGCCACAGTTGAGGGTTGTAAGGGAAAGGAAGGATCTTTCTGGCAACTTATAGGGTTTGACTTTTTTTTCCCAGGAAAAGGTTAGTAACAAGGCACAGAGAGAGATTTGCCAGCAAATTTTTTTTCCTTGTGCATGTTCCGTGTGCACAATTGTAGACACAGACTATGAGAGACCACACAAATGTGGGCACAAAAACAAAACAAAATAAAACAAAACACAAAAAGACCAATAGCTGTGAGACAGTGGCCCTAACATCTCCTCACTAATGAGGCTTTCAGCTTTTTGAAAAGTTATTTCTCCTTGACTGACAACTTACATATATCTTGCTATTCTCAGTTTGGTCCTTATTAGATGTCTCCAGAGGCTGTGTTGTTGCACGCGTGCATGCACACATACACACACGCACACGCACACACATGCAACTTAAGCACATTTAACAAAAATAGCTCTCCAGACAGACACAAAGACAGACAAAAAACTGCAGCTTTCCTGTTTCTTGCATATTCTGATCCAATACTTCCTTTAGCAATCAGATACCAAATAGTCTTCATTTCATTGAGTTTTTTTTCTTTCCCTGCCTCTCTGCTGCCTGCTCACTGATGTACACAGTCAGAAGGTGTGGCAGTGGGGAGACAGAGACAAAGACAGAGAAAAAGAGAGAGAAAGACAAAGAGAGAAACTCTTCCTATTCTCTTTTCCTGTATACACTCTCTGTCTGCCCAAAAACCATTCCTAGTCACCTCTGTCTTTCACTTCGAGGTCATCCTATTCTTTGTCCTATGAAAACAAGGGCAATTGCCATTTCAAGGTCTCTTTTAACAATGCTGAAAGTCCTCATGTTTGCCTAAGCTATACATTTTCCCTCAAGCAACACAAACAGCCGCTATATAGGATTCCCTTTCCCCACACCATTGTGGGAGCCTAGTAAGGCACAAGCCAATGTACATTTTCCAGGCATCTCCATACTTGTGTGGCTCAGGCCATCCCTCCCCCCAGTGATGTGGTGGCCAACCCAGGATTACCCCCTACTCTGCAAATGAACCAGCTCTCCCCATACTCCTACACAGGGATGAGGATGATTGAGATTTCTCCTATGAAGGCCTCTCTCCCCAAGTCCATTTCTTTGATATCCTGCTGACTACACCAAATGTAAAGATGTAAAATCTGTAATGCACTGATTATGCCAATTGTAGGTTAATTTGGGGATTTTCTTACAGGAGGCTAGTCCTGGACAGCAACAGGACAACATGGTGGATTCCTACACCAAACCTCAGACCAGGACAGGTAGTATATAGAAAGAGAACAAAGAAGGCATAGTGCCAGAGATGGCCCATGGTAAGGTTTCCCATGGGATAGTTAGAGCTTCTTTTGCTATTTACATTCATTCAAGATAGTTTACATAAACTGTGGAGTCCTAAGTCAGTCTCTCACACTAGCTCCCACTATACAGTCCCCTAATTGTACATGTCCTTTCCTCCCCTTATACTTCACATACCACTTTGTTCACACTTCTCATGTATTATGTTATAAATACATAACTGTATGTTATATCTCTCTCTTAGACTAGAATTCATATAAGGATAGGATTTTCTCTAATTTTTTTTTTATTTTCTCCCAAGGCCCCCTACCTTCCACACACTGTCCACAGTACTCTGTCTACAGTATTTATTAATCAATTTTTGTTTAAATGAAGTGGCTTGAAAGAAAGGGTCCATTTCATTTTCCTCTAGAGAGTGGTGGTCACAAATTTAAATAGAAACAAAGCCACTAAACCATACATAAGGATTCCTGCAGGCTGTATATTGGCTTAGAAAACCATATAGTAACATCATCTATGTTCTATTGTATTTATTGTATTAAATATTTTGCAATTACAGTTTAATCTGGTTGGTTGGTACTCAGGAGTGCTATGTGTAATTGGCTTGGAGGCAGGGTGTTTGACTCCTCTGCTCTAGAGCAGTGATCTCCAAATGTATTTATGTGTTTTTTAAGCACTTATATGCAATATTTATATTTCTTTGTATTTATAAATTATGTAGATATGTTACTATACTAATAATTATGTAAATTATAAAACTTACACAAAAATATAAATTAAAAGGATGAAATAAAAATAGAAAAAGTATTTTATCTTAGAATCAGTAGGGATCCCCTAGAATTTATTGAGTAGAGGAGTGATATGGTCAGGAATAATAATCATAGATAACATTGACATAGCACTTACTCTGTGCCAGGCACTGTGCTAAATGCTTTATAATTACTAACTCATTTGCTCCTCACTACAACCCTGGGGCATAGGTGCTATTATTATTATGATTCCCATTTTACAGATAAGGAAGCTGAGGCAGGCAGAGGTTAAGAGACTTCCCTAGGGTCACACAACTAGTAAGTGTCTGAGACTGGATTTAAACTCAGCGTTTCCTGATTCCCAGTCTGGTTCTCTATCCAGTGCAACACCTAGCTACTAGTACTACAACTTAGGCAAACACTTTGGCAGGTGGAAGATGCAATGGAATAAGGAGAGAAGAGGCAGAGACCAATTAGAAAGTGATAAGTATGCTACTGCAATCATTCGGGTAAGCAGTGATGTAGGCCTGAACTAGGCTAGTGAGTGTATGAATGGAGAAAGGAGAACCAATGTGAGAGACATTAAGGAGATAGAAATAGTAAGTTTTGGCAACTGATTGAGTCTGGGAATGTGGGGGGAAGGAAGAGTGGAGGGAATAAACCTTGCTGAATAGAACAAGGGTGGCACTATTGACAGTGATGGGAAAATTTGGAAGAGTAGTGGATTTGGGAGGAAGAGGTAATGTAAATGAGACCAGTCATGCAAATGGTAATCCATCCATGTTTCTCTATTCTAGACAACTCATTCTGTCCCACCAAATACCAAGTAGGTGAGGCAAGCCTCTAGCCAACCCAGGCCCCATTCATTGTAGGACTTGTCACATCCCCCAAGTGGGAGGTGATAAGGGAAACAAGAAGAAAGTCAGGGATTTAGCCTGGGCAGCGGCTTGAGGGTGCCTGGGTCAGGTCTCAGTTACATCTGCCCCTCTGGACAGTTGCCTAGGAACCATTGAGTACTCTGTGAAGGGAATTAGAATACTTGGGCTGGAGATGTCAGTACCTGGCTATAGAAGAGAGGATAAGATTAGTCTCATCCTCCTATCCTTTGCTTGGTTGATCGCATCCCCCTAGGTTATAACACAGGCCCCACTCCACCCCCACCCCCACCCCTAGAGCATGCAAACCAGGGGCCTAGAGAATACCCTGCGGTTATGTTGCCTGGAACACATAGACCTGTTTCCTCTCTGACTTTGCCTTGATTGCATCACACTTTCAGAGTCTTATCTGTTGGGCATTTTTGTATCCACAGTCAGCCTGGCTGACTCAAGGATTTAAATAATGCCCCTAAAGATCTTCTCCCATCCTCCTAGGGGAGGTGAAGAGAAACAACAACAACAAACTCCATGATCAGCTTAACCTGTCTTCTTTATTCAGAACAGATGCAAAGCTAAAAGCTAATTAGATGATTCCAAGCAAAGCACTAAGAAAACTGCTAACTCACCTGAGGTGTTATACCTTTGGTGTACATTTTTTTTTTCTTTTTCTTCTTCTCTCTTTTTTTTTCCTCTGTGGTCCTGTGGTTCTGAGACTGGGTTTAAAATAGAACAGCAAAAACAGATTCTTGCTGACTACTGAAAATGTGTTTCTGAAAAACCTAATGGAAGTACATGCCCAAGGTCGTTCTCAGACTCCCCTGCATGCTAGAGACTGGGCCCCAGGTCATTCAATTCCCTTCTCCTTGCTACTCAGACCATGAAGTTTTACCCAGTTAGGATATGTGACTTTGTATTATTGTTCTTCATATCTTGATGGTAGTCAGAGAAAATGATCAATGTTCAACCTCTAAAACGGTGATGCTGTGGGGACTGAGTGACAAGTAATATGCCCTGTACACTGATAGTGGGAAGTCATTTGAAGAAATTGTGGCTTAGAAGTGGAGGGCAGCTTCCTGCTTATTATATAGGGTGGTTGTCTCTAGAAATGCCTACCTCTGATCTATACCACAGACACAGGGGAAGTGGTACTGTCTAAGTCTTTCTTTAGCTTTAATGAGACCAATCTATTGAGTCTCCCATCAGTGAAAAAACAGAACTATTCCCACAATGTTTTCCTTCTATGGACCTTGCATTTCTTGCACAAATGGTTAAAAATGCAAATTTTTTTTTCTTTATTGAGCTTTTTTTTTTTTAAGTCTCATAGAAGGTATTTTCTCTTCTTTTGTTTTCCTAACTGATCTTAAAATGTTTTGGAGTCACATTTTAGTTACTGCTCTGAAGAGATTCCAAATTTTAAAAAATCTGTACATTTAATTAGGACTTGAAAGAGACCCCAGCTGCTGTACATAGAAAAGCATACATTTTGTAATTGAATTGCACAAGCTCAAATAACAAATATAAAAGTGAATATATTTTGCTGTGCACAGTTATATGGTAGAGGGCAGTAAAAATCACTTAGCATAAATTTTAACATGAACACTTGGCTATGTATTAAAAGAATCAGTGTCTCTAAGAAAAAAAATAAGACTCTTGGTCAGCATAAGCATTTATCAAGTAATTATCTTGTGCTAGCCCCTGTTTTGACTGTTGAAGATATAAAGATAAAAGTGGAACAGTTCTTCCCCCCTAGAAGCTTATACTCTATTGGGGGATATAATCTATTCACAGATAAAGTAAATGAATCATATATACAAAATAAATGGGGGTGGGCAGGAAGCACAAATGACCAAGGGCATCAGGTAAGGATCGTCTTGGAAAAGGTAGTACTTGAACTGAAACTTGAAGGGAGATAGTGGTTTTAAGTTGTAGAAGGAAAGAATAGCAGGCATAGAAGATAACATGTGAAAAAATGAAAAAGTGAATGAATATAAGAAAAAGGCAAGTATTAAGTGCCTCTGTGCATAAACCACCAGTGACACAAGTAGAAAAACAAGACAGTCCCTGCTCTTAAGGATCTAATATTCTAAGGGCAGCTGGGGAGTGCAGTAGATAGCATGCTGGGCCTGGAGTCAGGAGTCTTCCTGAATTCAAATCTGTCCCCAGACACTTATTAGCTGTGTGAACCTGGGCAAGTCACTTAATCTTGTTGGTCTCAGTTTCCTCATCTGTAAAATGAACTGGAGAAGGAAATGGCAAACCACTCCAGTATTTTTTTTTTGTTTTGATAATCTTTTTTGTTGATTTGTTTATTTTTAGTTTTCAACATTCATTTCTATAAGATTTTGAGTTCTAAATTGTCTCACCATATCTCCCTCCCCCCCCCGCCCCAGAGGGATTCTGATTACATGTTCCCCCAG
>CM053622.1:333387825-333407984 GCA_028646595.1 Phalanger gymnotis
TTCCTCATCTGTAAAATGAACTGGAGAAGGAAATGGCAAACCACTCCAGTATTTTTTTTTTGTTTTGATAATCTTTTTTGTTGATTTGTTTATTTTTAGTTTTCAACATTCATTTCTATAAGATTTTGAGTTCTAAATTGTCTCACCATATCTCCCTCCCCCCCCAGCCCAAGAGGGATTCTGATTACATGTTCCCCCACTCTGCCCCTTCTTCTGTCATCCCATTCCCCCTCTTATTCTCTTACTCTTATTTTCTTATAGGGCAAGATAGATTTCTATACCCCATTGCCTGCATATCTTATTTCCCAGTTGCATGTAAAAACGATTTTTAACATTTGTTTTTAAAACTTTGAGCTCCAAATTCTCTCCCTTCTTCCCTCCCTACCCATCCTCATTGAGAAGGCAAGCAATTCAATACAGGTTATACATATATAGTTATGCAAAACACTTCCCTAACAGTCATGTTGTGAAAGAATAATTATATTTCCTGTCATCCTATCCCACCTCCTATTTATTCTGTTTTCTCCTTTGACCATGTCCCTTTTCAAAAATGTTTGCTTCTGACTACCCACTCCCCTAATCTGCTCTCCCTTTTGTCATCCCCCCTTTATCCTCTTCACCCCTATTTTCATGTAGGATGAGATAACCTAATTGAGTGTATATGTTATTCCCTCCTTAAACCAAATCTGATGAGAATAAGGTGCACTGATTCCCTTTCACTTCCCTCCCTTCCCCTTGATTGTAACAGCTTTTTCTTGCCTCTTTTATGTGAGATAATTTGCCTCATTTTATCTCTCCCTTTCTCCTTCTCCCAGTATATTCCTTTCTCACCCCTTAATTTTATTTTTTAGATATCATCCCTTCATATTCAACTCACCCTGTGCTATCTATCTGTCTGTCTATCTATCTATCTATCTATCTATCTATCTATCTATCTATCTATCTATCTATCTTCTCTCCAACTACTCTAATACTGAAAAAGGTCTTCTGAGTTACAAATATCATATTTCCATTTAGGAATGTAAACAGTTCAACTTTAATAAGTATTTTATGATTTCTCTTTTCTGTTTACCTTTTCATGCTTCTTTAGATTCTAGTATTTGAAAGTCAAATTTTCTATTCAGCTCTGGTCTTTTCATCAAGAATGCCTGAAAGTCCTCTATTTCATTGAATATCAAATTTTCCCCCTGGAACATGATACTCAGTTTTTCTGGGTAGGTGATTATTGGTTTTAATCCTAGCTCCTTTGACCTCCTGCATATCATATTCTAAGCCCTCTGAGCCTTTAATGTGGAAGATGCTAGATCTTGTGTTATCCTGATTGTGTTTCCACAATACTTGAATTGTTTTTTTCTGTCTGCTTGCAATATTTTCTCCTTGATCTGGGAACTCTGGAATTTGGCTATAATATTCCTAGGAGTTTTCCTTTTGGGATCTTTTTCAAGAGGCAATCAGTGGATTCTTTCAATTTCTATTTTACCCTCTGGTTCTAGAATATCAGAGCAGTTTTCCTTGATAATTTCTTGTAAGATGATGTCTAAGCTCTTTTTTTGATCATGGCTTTCGGGTAGTCCAGTAATTTTTAGATTATCTCTCCTGCATCTATTTTCCAGGTCAGTGGTTTTTCCAATGAGATATTTCACACTGTCTTCTATTTTTTCATTCTTTTGCTTCTGTTTTATATTTTCTTGATTTCTCATAAAGTCACTAGCTTTTTCCATTCTAATTTTTAAGGAATTATTTTCTTCAGTGGTCTTTTTAACTTCCTTTTCCATTTAGCCAATTCTGCCTTTAAAGGCATTCTTTTCCTCATTGGCCTTTTGGACCTCTTTTGCCATTTGGGTTAGTCTATTTTTAAGGTGTCATTTTCTTCAATATTTTTTGGGGTTCTCCTTTAGCAAGCTGTTGACTTGTTTTTCATTATTTTCTTGCATTATTTCTTTTCTTTCATTATTTCCTCTCTTTCTCTTACTTAATTTTCAAAATCCTTTTTGAGCTCCTCCATGGCCTGCAACAAATTCATATTTTTCTTGGAGGCTTTTGATGTAGGAGCTTTGACTCTGTTGTCTTCTTCTGGTTCTGTGTTTTGATCTTCTTTGTCACCAAAGTAAGATTCTATAGTCTGAATTTTTTACACTGTTTGCTTACTTTCCCAGCCAATTACTTGACTTTTGAGCTCTTTGTCAAGGAATGACTCTGTTTCCAGAATGGAAAGTGCCCTCTCCCAAGCTTCAAGGGTTTTACACAGCTGTTTTCAGAGATATCTAGGCACCTGTAAAGTTTTAGTTTTTTTTTAAGGTGGTATGATCCAAGGAGAGGTGTTTACTCCTCTTCTGGCCTATGCTTTGGTCTGTGAGTGACCTCAAGCACTCTTTTCTGCCTTGGAACTGTGAAGAAGATTTCCTTTCCATAGCAGCCACAAGTTCTGCCATGTCAGGGCTCCTCCTCACCCCAGAACTGCCACCTCAGACTGTGACCCACATCTAAGCAGGACAAAGCAAGAGAATCCTGCCTCAGAGCCAGTAAAGAGATCCCTGTAATCCCACTCTGATCAGCTGTATGATTGCCCCACCATCTGTGGGCCTGGAGCTCAGCAAGCAGTTTCTGCAGCTGTTGCCACCACCTCTGCTGCCCAGGGGCTAGGGCCAGACTGTGCTCCTCTCTCACCCAGGTCCAACAGAGTTTTCCCACTAACTTTCTACATTGTCTTTGGCATTTGTGGGTTGAAAAGTTTGGAAACTTCCACAGCTACCAGTGATTCAGTCCTCAGAGGCCTGCTCCAGCCCCATCTGTGCTGATGGGGCCTATGCTGACCTATGCTCTGCTCCCAACCCTGTGTGATAGACCTTTCCTGTAAACTTTTCAGGTTGTCTTGGGCTGGAATTTTGTTCACTCTGTCATTTTGTGGATTCTGTAACTCTAAAATTTGTTTAGTGATTTTTTACAATATTTGGAGGTATTTTGGGGAGAGCTCAAGCAAATCTCTGCTTTTACTCTGCCATCTTGGCTCCACCCCACCACTCCAACATTGTCGTCAAGAAAACCTCCAATGGAGTCATGAAGAGTCAGAAAACGAACAACAAGAAAGACAGTTTATTGCTTTAGATCGCTAAGATCTTTTTGGATTATGATTATGTCATTCAACGAATTAGCTTCTCTTTTCAGCTTCATGTCATTTATAGAAACAGATAATACGATATGTACACTATCTCTATTGACTTCAAATATTGATTTTAAAAAATGGAACAAGACTGAGGACAGAGTGGCATGGCACCAAGAGATTCCCTCCAGGATACCACTGAACCATCAATCAATATTCTTTTGTGAACTACTTCCAGTCAGTTATGAATTTGCTGAATTGTATTGTCATCTAGCTGGTACATCCATCCTTAACAATATTATAAAAGACATTGTCAAATTTCTTACTGGAATATAGATTCTTAATCATAGTCATTTATGAACTTTCTACCACATGGCAGGCATTTCCCACACAGCTGTCTCCTTTGGACTTTACTGTCATTCCTCCAGGAACCTCATCATCTTGTAAATCTGCATCAGCCTTGGTAACCATACCTTATCAAGACCCTCAGTAGAACTCAGTGAAATGCTCTTCTCAGAACCTCCATTTAAGGAGGGTGCCCAGGCCAGTTGCCTCTTCCTTTATAACCTGGTTCTACTCTTCAGACTTCTCCATCTTGCCCCAACACTGGGCATTTTATCCATCTAAGCTTTTTCGATTTCCTTTTATGTATTGTCTTTTTCCATTAGATTATAACCTCTTTGAGAGCAGAGACTGTCTTCCTTTTTCATATTTTTATGCCCAGAACTCACCGTAGTACCTGGTATATAGTAGATGTTTAATAGATATTTATTGACTGATTGACTTCTAGAGATATGCTGTGAAAAATGAAGCACTCCTTGCCCTCAAAGGAACTTCCATTGAAATACGAGAGGCAAAAAGAACAAATGTAAGTATTTACAAAATACTTCCAAAGTCAATACAAAGTCATTTGTATAGCTAGGGATGGGGAATACCATGAAATGACTGATGTAGATGGTGGCACTTGGCCTAAAGTTTGAAGGAAGCTGAATATTTCAAGAAGCAGAGCTAAGGATGGGTTGCAAGGCATAGAGATGAAAATTAAATGCTATGTAGGAGGAACATCAAGGAGGCTCATTTGACTTGAGAGTATAGTGTGTGAAGTGGGATATATGTAACATGCCTGGAAAGATAGGCTAAAACTTAGTTGTGAAGGTTGTTAAATGTCAAACAAAGGAGTATATGTGGGTAGAATCATTAGAACACCAAATGAACAGGAGAGTGACATGGTCCTTCCATCATGTACAATTCTTTTCCATGCCCTCTCACACATCCCCCATGGAAAAGGCCTTTTAACATGATTGGTAGCTATGTTAACATTCAGGATGTTCAACATTACTCTTGCTAGATAGTACTTGCTTGCTAGGCAGTAAGCCCCAAATGATTGTAGATAATATGCTACAGCCAAGGCTGAGCTGGTATGTGTTTAACAACTGTATCTCTGAAAAAAAATGCAAGATGCATTTTAAAGTTTAATATGAATTATTATCATTTTCTCTATCATTTTCTTAAGCTTAGACAATCAACAAAACAATGAATTAAGCCCTGATCTGCAGCATTTGCTGATTCTGAGATGTAAATGCTCATGCTGATATTCTAAAAATTCTCTTTCTGGTTAGAACTGGCTCCAGCACACTGTTGGCTGCAGCCTATGTATATTCCTCACATCTTTCTCCATTGCCCTTGAGGTTATTCATAATTTCATTTCTTCACAGTGTTCCAGGACTCTTGTCATAATGCATCTCTGAATGTTAGCCCTAGTGATGAGCTTTTATGTTAGAAAGCATGATATGATTGTTAAAACTGTTGTGTAATTTACCAAATATAATTCAATCCACTCCTTTCTTCCTATTCAATTGTCAGCCTAGCTTTCTGTCCATTTTCAGTGCTTGTTCATGCTATATGTATATTGTTGGACTAAATCAAGGGCTTTTTGTCATCTTACTGTATGTCATTATCTAGCAAATAGTCTTTCTTCATCTTTTTTCTATATATATTATGAATTCTAGATATATTCAGAAAATAACATTCACTAATACCAGTCAGGGTGGGGGGGAAGTATTCTTTAGAAACAAGGAGATAAAATAAGTTAGATATGATTTATTTATGGAAAATTCATGCTGGCTTCCAGTAATGATGATTTCTCATTTGAAGTTCAGACCATCTATTTAAATATCCCTTTGTAATAGTAAGGCAAGATTCATAACTTCAAGGATGACCATGAACATGCCTATATGGTTTGGAATAGCAAAGTATGAAAAACTCTCTAGGTAAAAGGTGGAGGAAGTATAACATTTATTTAGATACCAGAGGATCAAATCCCAATATGAATAACTCCAATTCAATTTAGCAGTAATTATATTCCAAAACCAGTAAGCCGACCTCAATGTGGCAACAAGGAAATTATAACACAGTATTATAGCAAAGAACCAAGTCATCCTTTAAACTTCCTCCCTGCTGGGACCTCCCTATAAATACTCACAAATCCTGCATCTTTGCCTGCATTCTCTCCCTCCTCAGTTCTCTTGTCTCTAAGGCAACCTGGTTTCCATTCCACTCTCTGCTCTGCACTCTTTCTGCAGCTCTGTTGTCTTTGAGTTTTCACTTCTCCTCCTTATGCTAGATTCTGAATTCTCACTTCTGACTCCGGACTTCTGAATTCTCAGTTCTCAATGGCTACGTTCTGGGTGTATATACTCTTTTTAGGGCCCAAGGGTTTCATGTCCTATCAGCAAAAGGGTGTAGGCCTGAGGCTTACTGCCTAGCAAGTAAAGGGAGTAGGCCTGCCTACAAACAAGCTTCTAATCTAGCTTCCCTTAATTGGCCCCACCTGAGGTCTATTGGATGGGTGGGAAAGGTCTTTAATCACTGATTGGCATCACAAAAGTGTGGGCCTGCCTCTGATAAAGCCTTCCTTTGTTGGCCCCACCAGAGGCCTATTGAATGGGCAGGAAAGATCTTTAATCACTGATTGGCTTCACACTCACGTAGAATTTTGCCGAATCTCAATATAAATATCTATATGCATGAAATCCACCTCCTTCCCCTCTTTGAAAGCTTGGATAACTTTTACTCATTTCCAGTCTTCTGGTACTACTTACTTTCTCCAATTTTCCTTAATGACTACAAGTGCAAGGTATTTCAGGACCTTGGAATGGATTTGGATCCTGGACTGCATTTAGAGGCAGCTAGATATTGTCTTATTGTCTCTTCACTTATCGCAGGCTTCGATTTCCTTTTGGTCATGTTTGTTCTACCCTTTCCATTTTTAGAAGATAATTCTTCACGACAGAGAAGATTGAAGTAAGTAAGACTTGAATATTTTTATTTAGAGTACTTAGACTTTTTCACTCTTCTCTGATAACATTACAGTATCTGCTCCACACATCATGCCTATCCTTTCCTTGGTCTTTAGATCATTTTGAACTTTTTGTTCTTCATGATGTTTTTGTTGCTACTTTGACCTTCTGCTGGACCTGGCCTTCAGCTTTCCTCAATATTACCTTTAGATATTCCTGCTTCTTTTACATTCTTCCTAGGTTATGTATCTCTGATTCCATATTTTATAAATATCACTTAGGAATATAACCCATTGCAAAGTTACTGGTGGAATACCTGGTCACCTCTTGTCTTTTTCAACGAGTTTATTAGAATAGAGTTTGAATCATTAAAATTTAGGTTTTGAATTTCCCATCCTTTGGAACCTCCTTTCCTTTTAGAGTTTTAGGTCACGGGGTCATAATTAGCATTTCCCTGAACTTGTAAAATCTATTTTCCTAAATGCCCAATAGTAGAAGAATGATTAAATACATTCTGGTGTATTATGAAATACCATAATACAACTAAGACTAATGTGTATGAATGATACAAAGAAATCTGAAAACACATTTATTAAATAAATCAAAGAACAAAAAAGGTAAATTGAGAAGAATGAGTTGGACTTCCAACTCGCTTCACTTTTCATCTACAGCTCTTCCTTATTTCAACTCCAAGGAACAAGATGTACCCTAGCGTTCCATCTCATCTCTCCCACCCCCACTTTCTAACTGCCTTTTGTGTATTCCTTCCCCATTAAATTATAAGCTACCTGAGGGCTAGTCCATCTTTCTTTTTCATATTTGCATTCCTAGCACTTAGGACTGGTATATAGTAGAAGCATAATAAATGTTTATTGAATTGAAATGAAGAACTTTTGTTTATGCAGGTTATAGCTATTAATATTTACCGTATTAGAAATGGAATATATACTATTTATAACTATGCTCAGTGCTCTTCTAATTGACCAACATAAACTAAAAGATGACATATTTTCTTTACCCTAAGGTTCCTATTGATTCATTGTCCCATAGTAAATCTTTTTGTTGCTTAGCTTTATGACCAGAGCTGTATATCCCCTCATTACCACCCTGTGAGACGGAATTGTCTAAATCAAGGCAAGGATTATTGGCAAGATGTTTTGCTTTTTGTGTAATGCAACTTTCATAATATGTTTGAGACATTGCAATAATTATGACTCTACCTCCTAGATTACTAGCTATTACCCCTGCTTATTTCTGCACCAATTTCTGGATTCTAAGTAAAAATTACTCAGCAGACATTTCCTTCCTCTGGTCAGATGGTATATGAAATCTTTTACCATGCATGATTCATTCGCTTAAGGATTATATCTGATTTTGTGTTATTGAGCTATTACGTTAATACTTTTTAAATGCTGTACAGAGTATTAGTCCATGAAAATCCATGATTTTGGAATCTCTGAAGACCTTAAAATATTTTAACTCTCAATATATTTCAGATAATTCAGTGCTAATTTTGATAAACTTTTATACAAAATAAAAAATAATTTTCCTTTTACCGGTTAATGAAATACAAATAACACTTTAGATTTAGAAGAGTTCAGTGTCATAATATTTTTATTATAAATAATTGTTTTATTGGGAATTTTTATTTTATTGCTGTCATTTCCCAAGGATATTCCCTAACTCTACCACCAATAGAATCTTTTCTTATAACAAAGAAATATAACAAATAGAATGAAAGCATACTCTAGCATCCCCCTGCCTTCCAAGAGATCACATTCTGGGGGAGGAGAGTATGCATATGTGTTTGACATAGGTATATGAAAAATGTACATATAGGTGAATTAAGAGGGAGGATTTTGCAGCTAGGGAATAACAAGAAAGGACTAATGCAAAAGGTAGTACTTGAATTGAGTCTTGAAGGAAACCTGAATTTCCAAGTGGCATAGGTAAGTTTGAGTGCATTTATTGGAGGTGTGGTGTAAGAAAGTTGAAAGGCTCCAAGTTAGTAGTTTGAGTATCAGGTTTGAGAAAAATAAGCCAAGTTTCATTATTCTATGGATTGTAAAATTGGGAGTAAAGTATAAAGGTGATTAGCATTTTGCTTTCTGAATATGCTTTTGTTGTTTAAGTGGAAACGTTCTGTCTTACATTATCAGCTATTTGAGGACTGCTGTGGAGTCTTATATTACTTTCAGTCTCCCTTAGTCCTAGTCTTCAATCAACGTCTGTTGAATGAATCAATCAATGGTATTAAAGTCACTTATGTTTTTGGTAGGTTGGATACCTTTCACTTTTCCCTTCTCCCTTCCTCCTCCCAATATTCAAGTGAGTGAGCAAGTGTATTCTTTCTTGAAGGTCACCAATAATCCTAACCATTTCATTTGGATTGATTGATTTCTCTTCTTCTGTCTATATTTCTATTATCACTTTGTTTGTTTTGATGGCTTTGTTCAGCTAAATTATAAGAAGAGGAGAAAAAAGTTTTGGGGTTTTTTTTGAGATTCTTCAACTTCTCTTTCTCCTCCCTAAACTTTAGCTCTTGGGTACTTCAGAGACAATTAGGAAGAATGAATCAGTGAAAGCATTGTTTTAAGTACTGCTTTCATTTGCAAGATTGTTTTAGATAGCTAAGAGATTTTTTTAAATGACTTTTTAAGAAAATTGGTCTTCTAATTATGTTCCCAAGCTAGCAAGATGGATGAGCAGCATAGAGTAGAATAAAAGGATGATTTAGAGTCAGGAACACTAAGGTTCAAGATCCTGCCTCTGATCATCGATAAGTCACTTAACCATTCCGGGTCCAAAGGTCAACCTCCAAGCCTGAGAAATCACAGATCCAGATCTCTTCCTTTTTAAATCCAAACAATAATTCTTCCATATTAACTACATACACGCTCAATTTCCCCATCTTGTTTTTTAAAATCATGCCGGCTCCCTTTGTTTTCTTAAGAAAATAATTTTGTTGACATCTTTTGTTTGTTATATCATCTTCATTTCTGAATATATCATTTTCCTTTCTCTTTCCAAAGAGTCATTGCTTTTAACAAAATATAGGAAACAAAAATATTTAATGAAGCTAACCAATGTATCGAGTATGACAGTATATGCTATGTACTCCCCATCTTAAAAATAAAGGTGTATATTTTCTCATCACTTCTTTGGTGCCAAGCTTGGCCATTATGATTACAGAGCATTCTTTCTTTTATCACCATGTTTTTGAATGAAGTATGTACTTGTTGCTATATTACACTTACTCTTTAACTACTTATTATTTTTATCCATGCCATACTACATTAAGACATTTCTATTTTAAAGGTTAAGGAGGCAACATGGTACCATGCAAATTTGTGTTAGCCAACCTCTACTAGGCTTTCATGGCAACAAGGTGGTCCTTGAATTCATTCCTAATTGATTGCTTATTTCATTTCCTATCGAAGCTATTTCAAACCTCCTCTTCCTTCCTTTTTTAATATTTTATTTACAAATTTAACTATTTTATTTTTCCCAATTACATATTGAGAAAATTTTTAGCACTCATTTTTACAAGATCTTGAGTTCCAAATTTTTCTCCCTCCCTTCTTCCCTCCCCTACCCTCTTCTCTGAAAATGTTAGGGAGTTTGATATAGTTTACACATGTGCTATCATGTAAAATATATTTCCATATTTGTCACAGTTGTGGAAGAAGAAACAGATCAAAAGGATATAAAACCATGAGAAAGAATAAAGAAAGCTAAAAAAATATGCTTCCATCTGCATTCTGAGTCCATCAATTCTTTATCTGGATATGGGTAGCATTTTCCTTCGTGAGTCTTTGTGCTTACCTTGAATTGTGTTGCTGAGAAGAGCCGAACCATTCATAGTTGATCATCACAAGATGTTGTTGCTGTGTACAATATTTTCCTGCTTCTGCTCATTTTACTTTGCATCAGTTTGTATAATTCTTTCCAGGTTTTTCTGAAATCTGCCTGTTCATTATTTCTTATTGCACGATCTTATTCCACTACATTAATATACCCCAGTTTGTTCAGCCATTTCCCAACTAGTGAGCATCCCCTCAGTTTCCAATATTTTGCCACCACAAAAAGGGCTGCTATAAATATTTTTGCACATGTAGGTATTTTCCCCTTTTTTATGATCCCTTTGAGATACAGACCTAGTAGTGGCATTGCTGGATCAAAGGATATGCAGAGTTTGGTTGCACTTGGGTATAGTTCCAAATTGCTCTCCAGAATGGTTGTATTAGTTCACTTCTCTACATATAGTGTATTAGTGAGGCAATTTTCCCACATCCTCTCCAACATTTATCATTTTTCTTTTTTTCATATTAACCAATCTGATTGGTATGAGGTAGAATTTCAGAGTTGCTTTTATTTTGCATTTCTCTAATGAAAAGTGATTTAGAGCACTTCTTCATATGCCCATAGGTAGCTTTGATCTCTTCATCTGAAAACTGCCTGTTCATATCTTTTGATCATTTATCAATTGGGGAATGGCTTGTATTCTCATAAATTTGGCTTGGTTCTCTACATATTTGAGAAATGAGGCCTTTATTAGAGATACTTGCTATACATATTTTCCCCTACCTTTCTGCTTGCTTCTAATCTTGGTTGCATTGGTTTTATTTGTACAAAAGCTTTTTAATTTAATATGATCAAAATTATTTATTCTAAATTTTGTAATGCTCTTTATCTCTTGCTTGGTGATGAATTCTTCCCTTCCCATAGATCTGACAAGTAGTATATGCCTTACTCTTCTAATTTTATTGCTTCATTGTCTATAGTGTTTTTTTTAGCAAGATGCCATTTCCTTCCTCATCTTTTTAAATTAGGTCTGTTTTTGCTTTTACTTTATCTAAGATCAGGATTGCTAGCCCAGATTTTTTTTTACTTCAGTTGAAGTATAATAGATTCTGCTCTAGCCCCTTACTTTAACTTTGTGTGTCTTTCTGCTTCAAGTGTGTTTCTTCTAAGCTACACTGTAGGATTCTGGATTTTGATCTACTCTGTTTTATGGGAGAGTTCATTCCATTCACTTTCACAGTTACTATTACTACCTGTGTATTTCTCTCCATCCTATTCTTCCAACCGTTTGTCCTCTCTTTCCTTTTACCCTTTCCCACCTCACCAGTGTTTTGCTTCTACCATTTCCTCTTCCTTATGTCAGTCTCCTCAGCCCTGCCTTTACTTAATCGCCTCCCCTCCTACGTCCCTGTAGGGTAAGATAGATTCCTATATTCATTTGATTATGTATATTATTCCCTGTTTGAATCAATACTGGTGATGATAAGGTTCAAGTGATACCCATCACCCACTTTCCCATCTTTCTCTCCATTATAAAAGGTCTTTCTTACCTCTTTACATGAGATAATTTGCCCCATTCTACCCCTCCCTTTTCTCTGCACCCTTTGTACTCCTCTTTCTCATCTCTGAATTTTTTTTGTCATTCCCTTAAATTCATCTTATACCTGTATCATCTATGTATATTCCTTTTGTCTGTACTGTTAGTAATATAATTTTTAAGAATTACAAATATTATCTTCCCATCTCTTATTTTTTCCCTGTCCTTTTTTACCTGTTTATTTTCTCTTGGGTCTTGATATTTAAGGTCAAATTTAGGTTTAGTGCTTGATTTCTTATGAAGGAATTTCATTGAATGGTCACTTTTTTCTCTTGATGTATTGTGCTTAATTATTCTGGTTAAGTGATTCTTAGTTATGGTCCTAGATCCTTTGGCTTATGGAATATCATATTTCATGACCTCTGATACTTTAATGTTGCTGCTTCCAAGTCCAGTGTGATCCTCACTGTGGTGGCCCAATATTTGAATTGTTTCTTTCTGGCCACTTGTAGTATTTTTTTTTCCTTGATCTGATAGTTCTGAAACTTGGCTATATTGTTCCTTAGGGAACATTATTTTGGGATGTCTTTCCTGAGGTGACTGTTGGATTCTTTCAATGCCTATTTTGCCATCTGGTTCTGGAATATCAGGGCAGTTTTCCTTTATAATTTCTTGAAAGATGCTGTCCAGGTCCTCCTTTTGATTATGGCTTTCAGTTAGTCCAGTGATTCTGATATTGTCTCTCCTGGATGTATTTTCCAGGTCAGTTGTTTTTCCCATGAAGTATTTTATATTTTCTTTCATTTTTTTCATTATTTTGAATTTGCTTGACTGATTCATGATGTCTCATAGAATCATTAGCTTCCACTTACCCAATTCTGATTTTTAAGATATTGTTTTCTTCAATTAGCTTTTGTACTCTCCTTCATATTTGTCCAGTTGTACTCTAAAGAATTGTTTTATTCAGTGGATTTTTGTATCTCCTTTCCCACGTGGCCAATTCCACTTTTTAAGCTGTTTTCCAAGCTGTTACCTCTTCCCCCCCCCATTATTCTCTTGCATCATTCTCATTTCTTTTATCAATTTTTCTTCTATCTCTCTTATATGAATTTTTTTTTGGAGGGGGGAGGTGAGGAAATCAGGGTTAAGTGACTTGCCCAAGGTCACACAGCTAGTGTCAAGTGTCTGAGACCACATTTGAACTCAGATCCTCCTGACTCCAGGTCTGGTGCTCTATTCACTGTGCTGCCTAGTTGCCCCTCTCTTATATGATTTTTAAGCTCTTTTTTTGAATTCTTCCATGAGATCTTTCTGGACTTAAGACCATTTCAAGTTCTTTTTTGGGGGCGGGGGGATTGCCCATAGGTATTTTGACACTGTTGTCCTCTTCTGAGTTTATGTCTTGGTCTTCCCTGTCACCATACTAACTTTTTATGGTCAGATTCTTTTTGTTGTTGTGTTGTTTTTTTGCTCATCTTTTTTTTTCTTTCTTTTAAATTTGAGCTCTGTTCTCAGGGTGGCAGTGACATTGTCTCTGGTTTCTTGTGCTAGTGGTCATGGGCCCTGTATTTTTACCTGGTGCTGCACTGATGTTGCCTTGAGACCCACAGGGGAACTTCATGTCTGGTGCTGTACTGTGGGGGTTGGGGTGGGGGTTCACTGACACTGCTGGAGGCCATGGGGGTCTGGCAGATTACCTAGTGCTGAGCTGGGGTCCTAGTGGTGGTCTCTAGCTTATACTGAGGCCTGGTGGGGTGTTTTTGTGTTTTCTTGTGACTATACTGAAGCACTTTGTGTACAGGCCTCTGGAGGTTGCCTATTTGATCAAGGCTTTACTGAAGTGTTCAGCTGGTGCTGGCTGGGGGCTGCTTTTTTGTTTAGGCATATGTAGGGTAGGTGTCTACCTGTTTGCCTGGGGCTACATTGTAGCACATGGTGGTTCTCAGAGCGGGAGTCTGCTGTTTCTCCATCTATGCTAAGGCACATGGTTGGGGGCGGGGGGCGGGAGGGCTGGTCCTCATGTTGATGTTTGCCTGCTCTACCACACTAGGGCTCAGGATGTCCTGCTGCTTTGCTGAGGTGGGTCTTTCTGCTATCTTGATAAGATGCTTCCTGCCCTGGGCTGTGCTCCCCTTTAACTGAGTGAGAGGGACTATTCTTTCCAATTTTCTTGGGCTAAAAACTATTTTACCCCATCTTTTTACTGGTTCTGCTATTTACGATTTGTTTGGGGGCTCTGTTTTGTAGTATGAGGTATGGTTGAGTTGCAGTGGTTTACTACTTACTCCACCATCTTGGCTTCTGGAACTTCGTACTCCCTACCCATTTTTTTTTTCTTAAGCCTCCTGTAACTCCCCCTATCCCTCTTTGCATTCCATCAGCTGAGGACTTTGATCCTAATTTACTGAGAAATAGAACACATTCAACATGAGCTTTTTCTTCTTCCATTCTCTTCATCTCAAAACCCTTTGACACCATTTCCCACTCTCTCCTTCTTTTCCCTGGTATATTATTAAAAAAAAAAAAAGGTGATCCTTCTCCTCACTAAGGTCAATCCTTCTGTACACTGTTTTTTTTTTTCCAGATGATTACATCCTCCCTCTCTCTCTCTCTCCCTCTCTCTCTCTCTCTCACTCTCTCTCTTTCTCACACACGCGTGCACACACACACACGCACACACACACACACACCACACTACACACAAATCTTCAGTCTCTACTTTTTTCCACTGTGCTTCTTTCACATGCATTGAAGTGTGCCGCCATGCTCACCTTATTTCTATATTGTACCATCAAATCACACTCAATATGTCTACAACTGAGCTCATCATTTTTCCTTGAATACTGCTTCTTTTTCTCCATGAATAGTCTCACCATTATCCCTATCTTATATGCTCAAAACTTTATGTGTTCTTTGGTGCCTATTATGTTCATACATCTCATCTGTCACTAAATCTTCTTGCTTCTCACTTCTCAGCATCTCTCACATCCATCTTGTCCTTAATATTTCCCCTGTTACAATCCTAATTTGTATTCTCTTTTGATCTATTATGATTGCATTTTATTTGGTTTCTTCACTGACACACTCTTCCTTTTCCAAACCATTCTCCTCATGGCTACCAGAGTAACCTTCTTAATCCTATTTTATATTGCATCTATTTGTGTGTGTATCCTTTTCCCCTGCTACGTGAGGTCCTTCTGGATAGAGATCATGTCTTGTTTTTGTTTATATGTTTCCCATTATAGAGTATATGTATTAAGTTTTTAATAAATATCGATTGAATGAATAAATGAATCTCTGGGTCTTCCATGTGACCCAGGCATTTGTGAAATGACTAGGGGGTAATATACTCCAACTATGGAAAGTAGATAGAGCAAAAGTTAATTGGTTCATTCATGATTGGGGCCCCAATTTTGCCAGACTAACCAATGACAAACAAAAGACAACCAGTTTCAGCAAGCTACATAATAGTTACAGATGTACATAAACCCTGAGACTTAATTTTTAAACATGTTCTCTTATTATAGCAAATACAATGGAGGTTACTTTTAAATACAGTCTTATAACAGTTGAAATAAATAATAGCCATATAACAATATCAGGGAAATCAACATATTGGCTAAGTACAATCTATTTCTTCAGACTTCTCTTTTTTCATTTATCAAAATAAAATCTTAGATGGTCATTTTCAGAGCAAAGATCATTCTGCATGGCACAAAACTCACATTTATAGCCTTTCCTGTATGACTGAACGGATCATGATGACCTGGATTTCAGGCAGTGATAAATTATTCTGGCATCTATTAATATGATTTTTAAACATTTTGAATACTATTGTTTCTGAAATAAAATGGTCTAGTGAACCGTTTTTAAATGTCTTATAAATGTAGTGCTATTGACTCCTGATAATCTGAATTTTAGTTAGCAATTGTTGGCCCATGCTAATCTACTTAATTATTTTTAAAATATCTATCCCATATCTTTCCTATGGTCAACATAAGTTATAACCCCCATACTTTTTCCCACCCAAGCAGGACATTGAATTCCTAAGTTATTGTCTTAGTCTTATTCTTTCCTTTTATAAGTTTAAGATGCATCTTTCCCTTTTTGGCCCTTTTCCTCATTCTTGTCTTCAATAGTATTGATTGATGAATCATCCCTGTCAAGAGCAAGAGATCTGAACCAAACAAGGGATAAAAGAAATCACAAAACCTAAAACAGGTAATTTCAAAAAAAATAAGTTTTGCCCCAATAAAAGTAATTCCATTAGAATGTTGATTGGGAATAAATAATTGTATCAAATCTCTTTAAGAAGAATATAATATTCAGATATATAGGGGACTAATCCAAATATTTAAGAGTAAAAGCTATTCCCAAGTGAATAAGTGGTCAAAGGATATTCACAGCCTTCAAAGAAATAATTGCAAACTCTGGACAACTGTATGAGAAATTGCTATAGATGACTAATAATAAGAGAAATGCAAGATAGAAGAACTCTGAAGTTTTACCCAAGAAAACTGTCAAAATTGACAAAATATGAGAAGGATTAATGTTGCAAAGTTTGTGGAAAGAAAAGTTCACTAAACAGTATTGGTAGAAATATGATTCATCCCAATAATTCTGGAAACCACTATGGAGCTATGCTGAGAAATTGACTAAAATGTTTGTATCTTCTAATCTAGAGATTCCACTTCTAGGCATATGTCCCAAGAAGGTCAATGAGAGGAGTGAGGGAAAGGATCTTATGCATATTCAATCAACAAAGACTTGGAAATAAAGTAGATGCAAAACAACTAGAGAATAGTTAATCAGTCAATCAATTATCATTTCTTTAAGCACTGTTTTTGGACACTACTAAGTGCTGGATGTTAGTGTAGCTAAAATAAAGGAAAAAAAGAAAATAATAAATGTTTGAGTGGCTGTGGGGAAACAGGCACATTGACATACTATTGGTAGAGATATGCATGGGAACAAATAATCTGGAAAGTAATAGGATTAGACTTAAAAAGTTTCTGTGCATATCCCATCCAAAAGAAATCAATGGAAAAGTAAAAGGTCCTTTACATACAAAAATACTTGTGTAGCTGTGTGTGTGTGTGTGTGTGTGTGTGTGTGTGTGTGTGTATGGGGGGGATGGCAGAAAATTAGAAAGTAAGAAGTTATGAAACAATTGAGGAATGGCTGAATATATTGTGATATATGAATATGATAAAGTAATATAGTGTTGTAATGAGGAAATCAAATATTTCAAAGAGACATAGAAAGACTTATATAAAATGAGCAGAGCCAAGAGAACAATTTATACTAAGATTAAAGAGGACTGGGAAAAGCTTCTTGTAGAAAGTGGGGCTTTAAATGAGACTTGGAGCAAGTCAGAGAAGCTAGGAAGCAGAGATGAGGAGAGCGTTCCTGACATGGAGGAAAGCCAGTCAAAACGTAGGAAGGGGCCAGATTATGAAGGGCTTTAAAAGCCAAATAGAGGATTTTGTATTTGACTCTGGAAGCATTAGGGAAGCATTGGAGTTTATTGAGTAGAGAGGGTGATATTGTCAGAATTGCTTTGTAAGAAGATCATTATTGACAATGGAGTGGAGGATGGATTGTAGTGGGGAAAGATTTGAGTCAGGCAGACTATTGCAACAATCTATGTGTGAGGTGATAAACACTTCCACCAGGGTGGTGGTAGTGTCAGAGGAGAGGAGACATAGATGAGAAGTGTTATAAAAGTTAAATTGATAGGACCTGGCAATATATTGTATATGGTGGGATGAGAGGAGGGAGTCAAGGATGACAGTTTGTGAGCTTGGATGGTGGGAGAAAGGTGGTACCCTCTATAGTAATAGGGAAATTAAGGAGAAGGGAGGGTTTTGGGGAAAATATGATGAATTTAGTTTTGGCTATATAGACTTCAAGATATTTACAACACATCCAGTTTGAGATGTCAATAGGCAATTGGAGATGTGAGATTGGAGGGGTAGATAAGTAGATTTCAGAATCATCTGCAAAGAGATGATAATTAAAACCATGGTAATGATGAGATCACTAAATTAAATTATAGAGAGGGAATAAACTAAAGGATTCAGGAGAGGACATTGGGGGACACCTGCATCTCATGAGTATAACCTGGATGAAGATCTAGGGTCCTCATAGAATAGAAAAATCAAAGGAGCAGTCAGACAGGTAGGAGAATCAGGAGAGGTTTCACAAAAACCCAGAGAAGAGAACGATAACAAAGTATAATACATAAATGTAATAAAATCTTACTGTGCTTTAAGAACTTGCGAATATGAAGAATACATAGAAACATGGAAAGGTATTAAAGAACTAATGCAAAGCGAAACAGAACCAGGAAAGTGATACGTACAATGACTATCACAATGTAACTGGAATGAATGACAGTAGTCACTAAACTGAATGCTCTGTAATAACAATGAACAAGCCTGGGATCAAAGGAGAAATGAGAAAATATGTTGTTTTCTTTCCTTTCTTCCTTGCTGAGGTTGGGGTGGGGTGGGGAACTATGGACATGGAACATTGAATATTGCATAAATATGTTGTCAGATTCAATTGAAGTGTGGATTGTTTTTGCTAATTTATTTTTTTTAATTCTTTAGGATTGGCCCTTGAGGAAGAGAGATAGGGAGGAGGATTTATTGATTTTTGTTGTATAATAAATATCATTTTCCTTCTGAACATACAAACATTAAATAAAATAGGCATTTCTATCTACAAAGAAGAAAAGAAAAAGAAGATGACATATAAAACTGTAGCTCTATTACTATATGCAGCTTACTTTTCTTTAAATGCAATTTAGTTTTCAAGACTATCCTACTTGTGTGTTTTTTTTTCAGGCTTTCTTTCTATTCTCATCTCTGCCTTTTTAAAACAGGTGACACTGATTTTCAGATCTTTCTTTTCTTTTGAGGCAGATTTATTTGAAAATGAAAGATACAGAAAACAAAAGCGATAAATACAAACTTAAAAAAAGAGACACTTTGCCCTTAAATCACTTTTGAATTTCATAATGTTAGAGCTGGCAAGAACTTTATAAATTACAAATCTAACCCTCCCATTTTATAGGAAAGAAACCTGTCACCTGGAAAGACAATCTGACTTGTTCAACATCACACAACCAACTGATGGCAGAGTAGGGACTAGAAGAGATGCCAAGTACTCATTACACATAATCACAGGTCTGTCTTGAAGTATTTTTGAATTTGAGGAAATCAACAAAACATAGCAATTAGTTATTGAGCAACTGTATAATCATTGTTTATAGACACTAAAAAAATTGGTAAAAAAACATTTCTATATTGGTAGAACTCGTCAGACCTTATGCCTCTGTGTGTGTGTGTATGTATGTGTGTATGTATGTGTCTGTACAGCCTTCAATCCAGAAGGACTTCTATGTCACAATGGGAGAGGAGAAGTGGTGAAGCATGTTTAATGCCTTTTGGCCCATAGGCCCTGAATAAACGATGTCCTTAGGATGATAGAACAAGTCTACTCTAGGGATTCACTGGTCCTTCGTTGTGAGAGGGTTATACTTCAGCACTCTCTTGAAACTAAATTCTATTCTCCTTTTAGTGAATTTGAGTAACCAAATATTCAACCTCAAATAGTCAATATCAATGAAGATATTCTCAAAATAACCCTATAAATTATAGTCTATGAGATTTATGAGAGAGGTGAAGAGGCAGATAGCTAGTGAAGTGCACAGGGCACCAGGCCTGGAATTGGGAAGACCTGCATTAAAGCCAGACTCATTTACTAGCTGTGTGACCCTGGACAAATTACTTAACTTCTGTCTACATCAGTTTCTTCAACTATAAAATGGGGAGAATAATAATACCTATACTCTAGGGTTGTTCTGAGCATCAAATGAGAAAACACTTGTAAAATACTTAGCACAGTGTCTATCATGTAGTAGGTGCTTAATAAATGCTTATTTCCTTCTCTTCCTCTGCATTACAGTGTTGTATTCTATTAATTAATGTTTTATCTAGTTATTTTACATCATTATCATTGAGGAAATTAGCTGTAATTTTATTTTTTATTGTTATCTTTCCCACATTATAAATCAGTACCACATTTCACTCAAAAGTATGTATCTCATATTTATGGAAGATACATATGAATATAAAACATACAAATATCTTAAGTATTTTTCTTTTTTCTTTTTTTAGGGAGATGGGGTAGGGTGAGGTTCATAAGTAGGTCCTCATGGAGAATTCTTCAATACTTTGTACCACTTTTTTTCTCCAATATTGGTCTATTCAAATTAATAATTTCGTTGAGGTTAATTTTGGAAATTGATATTTAAAAAACATTTCTTTTATATTCTTTCATTTGTTAAAATGAGGAAAGGTAATTTGGTGGAGCAGATGGAGGGAGCTAGAGTCAAGAAAATCTAGTTTCA